>CM062820.1:259645226-260245226 GCA_031772625.1 Pinus tabuliformis | reverse complement strand
GAGTGTCGGAAAATGGATGCAAAAGTGAACAAAAAACGTGGGCAACAATAGACGTAAAATTGGATGAAGAGTGGACACAACATAAGTAGATGAAAAACAAGATAGAAAAATTGACACAAAAGTGGATTAAAAAGTAGATGTAATAGTTGATGCAAATTTGGACACAAATAGGATGCAAACATGGAAAACATGGAAGAAAACATGGATGAAATAGTAGGCATAAAACTTAGCATGAATTGTGGTGAAACAAATATGGATACAACAATGAACGTAGAAAAGGACACAAAATTGGATGAAAAAATGAGACAAACTTGGATGAAAAAAGGGATGTAAACATGGGTGCAATAGTGGACACAAAATTAGATGAAAAATTAAATTCATCAAAAGTGGATGTAAAAGTATATGCAAAATGGGAGGCAAAAAACATAAACAATATTTGATGCAAACTTGGACACAAAAGAGGATGAAAATGTGGATGCAAAAGTGGAAGAAAATGTGGGTTTCAATGATAGGTACAATATATGGCACAAATTGTGGCACAACAAAAGTGGATGTAATAATAGACACACAAAAAAGATTAAAACTTAGATGCAAGATAAGATGCAATAATGGATGTAAAAGTGGATGCAAACATGGATGCAATAGGAGAAACAAAATTGGATGCAAAATATGGATGTAATGGAAGTAGATGAAAAAGAATATACAAAATGAGATGCAAAACCCAACATAAAGGTGGATGCAAAAATAGATGCAATATTTGATGCAAAAGAGGATGTGAAGATGGATTCAAAATTGGAAGCAAACGTGGGTACAATAGTAAGTACAAAACATGGCACAAATTGTGTAACAACAAAATTGGATGTAATGATAGATGAAAAAAAAGAAGCAAATGAAGATTCAAAATAAGATGCAAAAAGGAATGAAAAAGTGGATGTAAACATGGGTGAAACAATGGATGCAAAAATAGGATGGAAAAGTTGATGCAAAAGTAATGCAATATGAGACACAAAACCTAATACAAATATTGACACAAAAGTGGATACAAAAAGGGATGCAAAAATATATGTAAAATTTGATGAAAACCTAGATGTATATGATGATGCAACCATGGATGCAAATTTAAAAGAAAAAATGGGTGCAAAGGGAGGTGCCAAACTAGGTGCAAATTATGGCACAAGAAAATTGGATGCAAAATTGGACACAATAATAGATGAAAAAGAGGATGTAAATATGGATGAAAAACAAGATGTAAAAGTGGATGCAACAAAAGTAGATGCAAAATTAGATGCAAAACTAGACACAAACCTCGATGTAAAACTTGGCGCAAAGGGGATGCAAAAAATGATGCAAAAATGGATGCAAAAAATGTTTTAAAAAATGATGCAAAAGTTTATGCAAGTGTAGGCGCAAAAAGTGGATGCAATAGAGAATGCAAAATTTGGTGAAAAAAAATTGGGTGCCAAACTTGATGCAAAACATGGTGCAAAGGATGGCACAAAACTTGGCATAAAATCTGGCGTAAAACCTGGTGTAAAATCTAGTGCAAAATATATTACAATACCTGGTGCTAAACATGGTGTAAGACTTGTTGCAAAACTCAGTGAAAAAATTGCATCAAGTTTTTCACCATATTTGATGAATGGACAGAAATAACACCAAAAATGGGCTCTAGACGCAAAAAAGGAAGCAAAAAGGGATGCTAATCACAGGGTTTTGTTGTAGTGTTGAAAGCTTGTCTTGAACTATCAAGACTCTATCTAATGAGTCAACAAAATTAAAATAAAAGACAAGCAAGATCACTATGAGAAAAAATCCCCCCAAATTCAACTTCTTGAGAAGGACTAATAGAAATAACAACAATAGTGATCAGTCAGCTAATTCTGAATAGAGCTCGAATGTTGTATTGAATGTCAAAAGCATGGGCATGGACCAATACTATTCTTTTCATCAAGAATATCACTCAAAAAAGACATGTCCATAATGGAACCACAACATGGACACTTTCGATACACAAATAATTGACATAGTAATTTCAATTAAGCAGACTGAGCAGGCAGAAGAAAAGGAAGAATCTTCTATGACTAAAGAGACTATGGGGGTGATACATCCAGTAAATTCTTTCGACAAGTCTGGAAATGTTGTCACAACAAAGAATGCTTCCACCAATAGTAAAAATAATTCAACTATTTTTGGAAGTGTTAAAGAAAGCCACTCCTCTAGACACTTCGACAATGCCTAATGCGTTGGACTATAATATAGTGGAAGACATGAAGAAATATCGCGCAAACATTTAAATATTCATGCTTACAAGGATAGAAAGCCAGCAATAACTTCTTATCTGAGCCCTTGACTAGCCTTCATCAGGTGATAATGCTTCTTGTTTGCATAAGGGATCTGGTAAGTATTCTGGTCCCCTGGAATCAGTTGTTAACACATTAACATTAGAAGCTAACACTCTTTGCCCTCCCTTTTTATTAACTTTCAAAATTTTCAATTACAATGTTCACAATTGTTTAGTTGATTCTCGTCCATCTGTAAACATAATGCCATTGTTTGTTTCCAAGAAAATCAATGCCAAATGAGATAAGTCTGATGCACAAATTATTTAGCTAGACAGGTCTCTTGTCCAAGCTATTGGTGAACTCATAAATGTTCTTATTCACATATCATCTTATCAGCGAGTTCACCAATGCATAAACATAGTAGTTATGGACATCCCAAAAGCCTACATTGTATTGCTAAGTAGAGACTAGTCTAGAAAACTACAGGGATGTTTTACTACCAACTAGTCACATTTATGGCTTTCGTACAAGGGCAGGAATAACCAAATCCAGGTAGAATCAGAACCTTACATGAAACACAATGTCACACCCTTCGAGGGGGAAAACGAGCCTATTTCTTTCGAAGATTTATTTTTTGGAAACTTCTTTTTGGAGACTGACCTTCGGTGCTACCTTGCTCAGCCTTCCCAAATCCCACTAGACACAGTTGGAACTCCTTCCTAGTCTAATTGGCGGAAATGATTTATGTATAGTAGATATTAGTAGTATTAGTGTAGGATATAGCCCTTGAATTTCTAATTTGTGGGTTTTGTATTTTGATCATAGTACCTACACCATCTGAAGAAAATTCTTGAGCAATGTTGAAAATACAGGATGTTTCTGAATCCCAAGAAGAACATATTCATAGTGTCCGAGGGAAATCTCTTGGGCCACATCATAGCAAAAAGTAGGATTAAAGTTGACCCTGAAAGGGTCAAGGCTATCACGTAGATTCCCTTCCTAATGAATAAGAAGGCCATGTTGTCCTTCTTGGGGAAGATAAATTTTCTTCGCGAGTTCATCTATGATTATGCTCAAATAGTGAAAACTATGCAGGAGAAGGTGAAAAAGGATGCAATATATAAGTGGGATAAAAGGTAAAAGAATGCATTTTCCATATTAAGCAAGCAATCGCAGAAGCACTAGCTCCTATAGCCCAAATTTCAACAAGGATTTTTTGCTATACACCTTTGCTTCTGATACTTATCTTGTTGTTACACAAAAAGATGATTAGAATAACAAGCGACCTATATCTTCTATGAGTTCCATCTTACAAGGACCTGAACCTAACTACTCTACCATTGATAAACATGCTTATGCGGTCTAGAAGGTGGTGAAGCACTTCCAACCCTATCTTTTGAAGAATCATTGTATCATTTTTTTTCTGCACCCATAAGTAAGATCATTGTTTTTCCAACAAGAGCTAGATGAGAGAAGAGCGAACTGGATGATTGGTTTATAGGAGTATGATATTGAATTCAAACTAGTTCACACTATCAAGGGTAACGGTCTATGTCAGCTAGCAACAAAAGCAGTGAATACACTAGAAGACGATTCATTTGGATGGGAGCAGGAGATCAAGATGTACAATGTGGAGCGAGCTTCCCCACTAACATCCCAACCTCTTGGTACACAAATGTGTGTTAGTATATTGAGCATGATACTCTCCCCTCTGATTTGTACATGGGGTGCTTTTTAGAAAGCACCATCATAGAGTCCTACTCAGATGCTGAGAAGCACCATATTTGGAAAAGATGTTGTGTGACCTTCATGATGGACCAGTCGAAGGGAAATTCGTAGGTGACACTGTAGTGCACAAAGTCATGCTGACTGGTTTTTATTAGCCCAAATTATTCAAAGATGCTCACGCTACGCCCACAAGTGTCCGGTCTATCAGAAATGTGTCAGTCGAAGAAAGAAGTCAGCCCCCCGTTACAACCTATCATTGTGGAAGAACCATTTCAACAATGGGGTTTGGATGTTATCAGTGATATTTTTCCACCCTCATCGAAGCAACACCTACATTCTTACTGCCACAAATTACTTCAACTAGTGGATAGAAGAAGTTCCAGTCAAGCAAGTGAATGATCAAGAAGTCATCAACTTCCTCAAATAGAATATCATTACCACGTTTGGTGTTCGGACTTCACTTGTTTTTGATAATGCAACATATTTCTAATCATTAAAATTATATGATTTTGCATTAGAAAATGACATTGTATTGAAGCATTCTCCTAATTACTATCCATAGGGAAATGGTCTTGCTAAGTCTACCAATAAGAACCTTATTCGTATTATCAAAAAAAGTTGTTTTCTCTTAATAGAGGAAATGACACTCTACTCTAATGAATGGCCTATGGACTGACCGAATCATGCCTAAACCTTCTCTGAATACCTCTCCTTACTTCCTATTGTACATAAAAGAAGTTGTCCTACCCCTGAACATATATTTTCCTGCCCTTCAACTCTCACAAGAATCTCAGGGTAAGTCATGCCTATTGGTTCATAGTATGATAAACACTCTTCTGAAGCTACAGGAAGAAAGAAAGAAAGCTAAAGAAAAATTTCCTCTCCATCAAAGTCATATCAAGAGATGGTTTTCCAAGAAGTTTGCATGGAAAAATGAACTTAGTGTGGGTGACCTGGTCTTAAAGTGGGATAAATCCCATGAAAACAAAGGTAAACATACTAAGTTCTAATCCATGTGGATCAAACCATATACCGTGCACGAGAAGCTCGGCCATCACACATATCATCTCTAATATCTATATGGGAAGATTGACTCCCTGTTAATGGCCAAGATTTAAAATAGTATTTTCAATGATGGTCTAGGGTCGTGCCCTACCCTATGTACGTAGTCTGTTTTTCTTCTTGTTTGATTTGTTTGGTCTTGTGTTGTTGTTTTCTTTCGTTCATGTAAAAAAGTGTCATGTGTGAACATTATCTTTGGCTTCATTGCATGTGTCTGAATTGAAAGGGAGTCTTGTGACATTACAACATTTGGCTAACCTTCAATCCTTGTTCTTCGTGTTGGTTACACCTTTTGGTCAATTATGTTCTAACGGAAAATATGATCCTTGTGTAAGGAGAGATTTGTGTTGAGCCATGATACCCATGTCTATTCTAGAAACCTTACACCTTCACTCGGTTTGCTATGTTTCGATGTTTTCCACACTTATCTAGTCAAGTAGAAAAGGATAAGGGGAAAATCTAAATGAGAAAACCAAAATCAAAAGTCTCACATATGCTTCTCTAAAGGAACAATCTCCTTTTCTCTCAATAATTCGGGATCCCTCTTCCGCCCATCAAATGAATAAGTTCCTATGCACAGTCCTATATAAAATACATAAATAAAGGGTGAAATAAGAGAAAATATTCCTACATAGGGAGGTGAAGCAATAAACTCCCCTAGGGTACTATCTAGGCTCACTTACAGCAGAGCAATGTTTGTGTTCCTCTAGTGTATCTGTCGGGGTAATGTTTAGGCCTGCTGGTAGCAGAGCAACACCAGAGATGAAAAATTATACTCTGAAAATCTAAATCTCGCGAACTATATGACCCTTTCCTGATTTGAAACATTGTGATATTACTAGTCTTATGTGTTTTTTCAACCGAGAGAGGACAAAGTAGACTATGTTTATTCACGGGGTAAGTGGGGAAATGTAACACCCTCCTCCCACATATACCCAAGCAATTGGCCAACCGAGGTAAACATGCAACGAGAGGCTACCATGATATGATTCAACCTCCTAGGTAACCTTAAGGGAATGGAATCAGTGGAAACACAACATACAAACTTCCCTCAGGTGCTTCAGGACCCAAAGGAGCTAATCCACCACTCCAGGTGCCCAACCCCTTCATTAACCTAGCATTTAGATGAATTAAACCCAAACTCATTCCCATGAAAAGGCATGTATGCGACCAACAACTCAAAATATCTCTCAGAGGCTTACCTACTAGTGACCAGAGACCCAAATTGTCAGTGCTATGCCAGCGACTCTGGGATTTGAGCCACTTTTTTAGGCCCAAAGCCCAGGTCACTGTCCAGAATTGAACCATCTCTTCGAATCAGTAAAATAACATGGAAATGAGAGTACTAAAGTAAATACTTGTTCAAGACCTTGATTGGACTCCTACTAGCCATGACAGGCATTTTGTCAAACATATTGCAAATGTTTAATCTACAAGTGTAATTAACAATTCTAAGCATAGGGGTCTCACACTTATTTGAGATTCGCTATGAAGAATTGTCTCCTTATCACATTAGTTGCCATTTCATCCATTAGGTCATAGATACATTGATCATTCAATAACATGTAAGAACATGATGAGAGACATACATAGTTGTTGTCATAAAATACATACATAACCAACATAATAGGGATAGAAATACCAATGAAATCACAGCCATATAAACCACATATAATCCATCATAATGCTCATAGAGATACAAGGAGAAATAACCTTTCATTAATGATTCCAAATCCAAACCCGGATGGGACTTCCACGTTCCACCGGACCGTAGAATGGCTAAGCCAAATCTGTCTTCAGCCATTCACCCTCATACCACATTCCAAGCATGAATTTGGTCTCATAGAACACATTAATCAAAACTCAACCAGGGCTTCGAGAGATCATCCACCTCAACCCATCAAATAGTGATTCCACCTGACAATCGGACATCACAAAACCAGCATCAGATCGGTCTCTATCCTAGCCTTTCAGGGCTCTAGAGTGTTTGTTCCAACCTGGCTCCCAATACTAGTAACTCAACCCACAGCTTACACTGGGCTCCAAAGAATTTGTCCAACCAAGGCTCTAGGACTAGTAACTCAACCCACAACTTTTACCGGGCTCTAGAGCATTTGTCCAACCAAGGCTCCAAGACTAGTAACTCAACCCACCAAGGGCTCCAAAGCATTTTTCCAACCAAAGCTCTAGGACTAGTAACTCAACCCAAGTTGCTCCAAGGCTCTAGAGCATTTATCGAACCAAGGCTACAGAACTAGTAACTCAACTCACAACTTTTACCAGGCTCTAGATCATTTGTCCAACCAAGGCTCCAAGACTAGTAATTCAACCCACCAAGGGTTCCAGAGCATTTGTCCAACCAAGGCTCGAGGACTAGTAACTCAACCCCAGTTGTTCTAGGGCTCCAAAGCATTTTTCCAACCAAGGCTTCAGGACCAGTAACTCAACCCATAACTTTTACCAAGCTCCAGAGCATTTGTCTAACCAAGGCTCCAGGACTAGTAACTTAACCCACCAAGAGCTCGAAAGCGTTTGTCCAACCAAGGCTCCAGGACTAGTAACTCAACCCAAGTTGTTCTAGGGCTCCAAAGCATTTGTCCAATGAAAGCTCCAACACTAGTAACTTAACCCGAGGCGTTACAGGGCTCCAGAGCATTTGTCCAACCAAGGCTTCCAGGAACTAGTAGCTCAACCCAAGCTAAGGAAACATGAGAACCAACCAAAAAACAAAGCAAATAAAGCCACAACACCATGAATATCTAGAAAATGGCAAGGCTAGGCAAATCCATTGTCAATCCAGGGAATCCTCCATTCTAGTGACAAATCATGACCAAGAAACCACATGCATGTGCCATGCATACCAAAACTAGTGAGGAAAACATACATGCAACTCGATACCTGCAAGAAAAACAAGCTATAGTTGTTGATATTGATGCCCTCTTTCACTTTCCTTCTCTTAATTTTCCTTCTTTCTCAAAAACTCCAATTACGCGACACCCTCCAAGAGTGCTTCCGAGAAAACTCTAAGTATCCAAGAGTATGAGATAGAGAGAGAATAATGAGAGAGCTCCAAAACTGAACAGATCAAGTCTTGCCCACTGATCCTTAGAAGACTTTTTTTAATGAGGCCTCTACTTTCTTCATTTTCCATTATTTTCCTTTAATTTCATCCTCACATGCAACTTGTGACCTTTAACCTTCATTTTCTCGTAATTCCCATTATTTTCATAAATAATTGTGCCAAAAATTCATTTTTCCTTTCCAAACCTTAGTCATTGCCTTTTCCATATTCCTTATCCTTAATAAACTGAATCAACACCCATTAGGATGTTTCCTCCACCATTCAGCTTGGAATAATTGTCCCATCACCATGGCCTTATAAATTTTTACATGGAATTTTCACCAGGGTTGTTATAAAAGCTTCCCCCTTGGAAGAACACCATCCTCATTGTTCAATGACACATATAACCAACAAGACTGTTGAAAACAAAACATATTTCCCATGGAGATTTATAACAGAGCTCATCGCAGTATTTACAATGACCACTGCTGAAACATGACAAACATACTATTTTACTGGAGATTTATAGCACAACTCATTATGATATTTACAATAACCACATATACACATACACATTTGCTTCAACCAACAAATAGCCATACTGTCTATGGAGCTTTATAAATCCAGCTCGATTCAACATTTACAATAATATACACATATACACATTTTCTCAACCAACAAATAAAAGATATGATGCCTGCATCTGCAACAAGGGAATCCAGAGGCTCATACCTCCACCCTCAAGTAATAGTAGGATTCACCTCCTTCCTAGGAAGTCCAGAATCCACTGCCACAATCAAATTGCATCCAAAGTCCAGCGCAGTAATCCTACGCCACTTTTCCTCTCAGTGAACAGTTACTGAATCATTGTTCGAGGGCACACTCCCAATGTGCATCTGATTCCATCTAGCAATGCTTATGACCAAAATAAATCCATCCATGACCTTCCCTTCTCTTCTACATAGTCCCACGGGAAATCTGGTCACCCCTTCCATGTAGTCACTCACTTTCCAGGTTCCTCTCGCACACCCATCTCGGGCAGTCCAACCCTTGGCAAGGCTTCCTCGCATCAGAAGTTACAAAAACCAAGGCATATCCCTGCCCCAAAACTATCATACCAGTCATAGCATGCTCATGGAATCAATGGACACTATTGGGTGCCAGTGTCCCACAAAGGCCCTGTTCTTGAACGCTTTACTAGCATACTACTGCATGTTCCAATTCCTTTTGTTGTTGCTGCTAATTCTTGCAGTAAATTTCAACCACACAACCGGGCATTTTATGCACTCCTGTGTGAAGCACATAACTTCCATTCGATTTAAAATAAATTGAAATAAATTCACATCATACCTCATTGGTAGCTCGTCAGTAATGTACATTAGCAATCATATTTTCTTCCTGTCACAACAAGTCAAACTAGCATATTTGACCAAAACATGTATAAAAATATTACATTAGGTTAGCTCAAAACATAACCATCAAAATCATAAATCATATGTAATCATCATAAACCAAAATCATAATTCACATGTAATCATTGTAAATGATAATCATAAACCACATGTACAATAAAGCTGAAATAAAATACCGATACTTATCCTTCATCGATCCTTAAATTTTCCTTTGTTCTTAGTTTGTATGCACACCGGATCAGTTTCCACACCCGACAAACACCCAGTGCCTTCTCCTCAATCAGGTGCACATATACATAGTGTGCATCACACACATACAACCACACATGTCATACAATGCCATGCAATACATGCACCTACACCTGACATACAACACATACACCTACAACCAATGTATACAATACAATACAATACACACGCCTACATCTTATGTACAACACAATACATACACCTACACCCGATGTATAACATAACACAAATACGTATCTAGAGTGCAACATAATGAATGCATATGTCATGATAACATGACTACACAATGCACATACCTAGTACCACATGCCCTCAACACAACATGTATAAAATGCATAGAATACCAAAGGTGCACCAGTACCATAGGTATAACATGTACACAGTACCACCTATACACCGCACCACCTGGACAACATGTGCACAACATCACATGTACACGGCACCACCTACACAACACCACATGTACACTACACCACTTGTACGACGTGTACACAATACCACATGTACATAGTACCACATGCACGACATGTACACGACACCACATGTACACAACGCCACATGCAAGACATGTACACAACACCACCTTCACACAGCACCACTTGTACAACATGTACACAACACCACATGCACACAACACCACTTGTACAATCATGCCCACCACACTATATGTACATAGTACCACATGTACAACATGCACGCAACACCACATGTACATAGCACTACATATCAAACATGTACATAGCATCATATGTACACAAAACCGAATATCCAACATGCGCAAAGCACCATATGCATTCAACACTGCATATCCATCATGCACACAGTACAATATGTACACAACATCATATATCCAACATGTACATAGCACCATCTATACCCAGCACTATATATGCAACATTCACACCAAACTATCTATACTAACATGATGTACATAATATTTCATAAACAACATGTACACATGCTACATATGCACAATATTGCATGCGCACAATCATCAAATATGCAACATGTACAACATGCATGACATATGCACAATAATAATACCACACTACCTCTACCAAGTAACCTTGCTTCCAACATCTTATCCATGCTTGTCCTAGCATGTCACAGACCACACTGCTTTCATTTCGCCAATGTATCCCTTGGTATAGCATGTCCATAACATAGAAATAATATAATCACATAATATCAACTCATAACCACATGATACTAACCTCATATATTTGTCATGACTACTCTTCCCAATTGATTCCTCGTAAGACCAAGAACCTCTTCATGTTATTTTCCTGCGTAAGAAATCATTCCTCACCAAGAACGATTCATGATGACCCTATCAGACAGTGAAATAGATGCATAAACACATACATACATATACATAAACATTAGCATAAAACAATCATGATCCATGATGACCCTTTCAGATAACAACGTACATACATAAATATATGCATATAATCATTAATGTAAAGAAATCATGACCACAACATAAATATTAGATATCAAGATCAAGGTTAAGAGAACTTCCTTGTTTATACACAACTTTGAGAACAATTGTTCCCAACATAGCCAAGGAAACTGACACCTTAGAACCATTTACTTTACCTTTTTTTATTACCTTTCTCCTACATATCCTGCCAGCATCCATTTACACCAATGGACCCAACCAATCTAACTGGATGTCATAGTCTTACCCTCTGATGTGATTACTAATTCATAGAGCATCATCTGAATCTTACATTACCTTTTGGGTACCACATAGCTCCCCTGAGCTCCATCAACTTTCCTCTTTCCCAAACAATTCCCAAGACACTCAAAACATAAAAGGAAAGACAAGAAACAACCAAGAAGGAAACCATGAAACCAATAATGACACCACAACCCAAGTGGCATGGCCATGCACAAGACGCAAACAAAACCACAATCAAGCACAAAAAAGCACCAAAATACCAAAAGCACAAGACTAGCAACAAACACCATGACTCAATCCCCATGGTTCCCAAGGAAAGCTCAACCCGAGCCTTCTTCAAGATTTCATGGCAATCTCTTTGCCATGCAATCCCCTGCATCATACTACCATCTACACATAACTATCAATGCATAAATAAATATAACAATACACTAGTTACCTTACCTTGTCGTGCCAAGCACATTGCTTGTAACTGAACACATCCATGCCATCTCTCAAGGGACTCCAATTCCCTTGACAGATCCACCTGCAACTAGAGACTAGCTAATATACCTGTCAAATACATGTCCATGAATATAACGCATATCCACATAATGTCAGACGAGATTAAGGTTAAGAAGACTGCCTGTATGCAAAGCACTCATTCATTTGGAATTAGGGTTTCCAAACATAGCCAAAGGAATTCTTGCCCAATTCCTTTCCTTTACCTTTTTAGCTTGTTGAAATCGAGGCTTACTATGCGTAATCACATCACCCCAACTATTAGCTATATAAACACATCAACTATTACCTTGTGATGCTAATACCAAGCATGTTCCTTGCAAATACTCACACATGTCAACCGCATGTCCCAAATATCAAGACAATCATATCTATCAATTTTAAATCAACCTTTACCAAGACTAACAATCATGTCATAATCCATAGTCAACTCATAGTCATTAGACATAATGCTACAACTGTCAACTACATTCAAGTACATATCAGCTATCTCAACACATATATGTTAGTACAATCATCTTAAAACAATATTATTTGAACACATACTCATATTATGCAATTCATCAAACATTCAACCAACTTGCAAACATACAATGTTAAATAAATCATCTAGACGACATAATAGACACCAAACACTCAACATCAAATAGACAACATAATCAAGAATGAAGCACCAAGTATACTACTTAAGAAAACTCATACCCTAGTGTACCTTAGGGGAGGCTATCTCGTCTACACAATCAATCTAGTTAGCAAGATATAAGTTTACAACATGTCAACTCAAACATAAATAAGATCACGATATCCATAACACTAATTAACTAACATGTTCACATCATAAACTCATAAAAATTTATCATTTATGCATAGAAATCACATATGTACAATCAATCTACATTAGTACAACACAATGTCACAATAATTTGACTCATACCTAAATATCGCAACCATAACCATCTGCATAGGTCAAACTAGTTCAACACAATACATATAACATCAAGATATTCAATGCAATGAACATAACCATCATGCATATGACCAATCCAAAATACAACATCAAGACCTCAATGAATAACCCTAATCACCAAGTTAATAACACATAACAACAATAAGTTATATATCATGCTCATCAACAACATAAAACCTAATCGTCAAGATAACTGTCATATAGCAAAAACAAGTTACCTATAGCAAACTCATCAACAACATATAACATTATCATCAAGTTATCTAACATAAACAAAAATAGCAATGCATACAACCACAGGTTGCTATCATTCATGACTATCTGACACATGTGCATATGACTATACTAATCAACTATCATCTATCATGTATGTAACCATCGCATTAAAAACATGTACATAAACCTAATGCATATAATAATACTTAACTTACATACCTACATGCCAAACATACAATCCCTGTACGATGATCTTCTCTTACCCCAAAGTCTAATGCAGCAACCTCATTATGATGATCTGCATCTCCTGCTCTACCTCATTCAACACATTAGCATCATAACATACCAATAGCACCATGATGACCTAAATTACATACCATGACTTCACAAGGCATGTTTGACCTGTTATTCATGCATAACTCTAACCAAGACCATACATGCATAACAACTGCATATAGACATATAATTCATGAGTACTAAACCATATACACATAATTCTAGCTAGAGTCCAGACATCAATGCATGACCATATCAATTACACAAACCATGACATCATGTATGAGAACAAAAACCACCTCACGAGCACTTGAGAATATGTGATCATTGACATGCATAATACTACATAATCAAGCATCCACACATGAAGACATACTCCACGACAACACCTTCAACCTTCACATGGCGACATAACTACAACCATGATCAACACCATGCAAATGAAACAATCACATGGACTACATGCATAAGGAACACATATGCAACAAACATGAGAGCATGATCAACAAACAACCCAAGGAGAGCACAACCACACTCTGATACCACTCTGTAACACTCTCCTCCCACATCTACCCAAGGAAAAGGCTAGCCGAGGTAAACATGAGACAAGTGGCTACCATGATATGATTCAACCTCATAGGTAACTTTAAGGAAGTGGAATAGATGGAAACACAACATATAGACTTCCCTCAGGTGCTTCAAGACCCCAAGGAGCTAATCCACCACTCCAGGTGCCCAACCTCTGAGTTAACCTAGAATTTAGATGAATTAAACACAAAGTCACTCCCATGACAAGGCATGCATGTGATCAAAAACTCAAAGTCCCTCTCACAGGCTTTCCTGCCAGTGACTAGAGACCCAAATTGTCAATGCTATGCCAACAACTCCGGGATTTGAGCCACTTTTTCAGGCCCAGAGCCAAGGTCACTACCTATAACTGAACCATCTCTTCAAATTAGTAAAATACCATGGAAATGACAATACTAAAGCAAATACTTGTTAAATACTTGTTCAAGGCCTTGACTGGACCCCTACAGCAATTTCGTCGAACATATTTCAAATGTGTAATCTACAGGTGTAATTAACAGTTCTAAGCATAAGGGTCTCATACTTATCTGAGATTCACTATGAAGCATTGTCTCCTTATCACATTAGATGCAATTTCATCCATTAGGTCATAGATACAATGATCATTCAACAACAAGTAAGAACATGATGAGATCCATACATAGATGTTGTCATAAAATACATACAAAACCATCATAATATGGATAGAAAAACCAATGAAATCACAACCATATAAACCACATATAATCCATCATAATTCTCATAGAGATACAAGCATAAATAACCTTTCATTAATGATGCAAAATCCAAACCCGGGATGGGACTTCCACATTCCACACGACCGTAGAATGGCTGAGCCAAATCTCTCTTCAGCCATTAGCAACGTACCATATTCCAAGCATGAATGTGGGATCTCATAGAACACATCAATCCAAACTCAACCAAGGCTTCCAGAGGCCATCCACCTCAACCCATCAAACAGTGATTCCACCTCATGGTCGGACATCACAAAACCAACATTAGATTGGTCTCTATCCCAGCCTTCCAGGCCTCCAGAGTGTTTGTTCCAACCCGATTCCCAGGGCTAGTAACTCAACCCACAACTTACAATAGGCACCAGAGAATTTGTCCAACCAAGGCTCCACGACTAGTAACTCAATGCACATCTTGTACTGAGCTCCAGCGCATTTGTCCAACCAAGGATATAGGACTAGTAACTCAACCCACAAAGGGCTCTAGAGAATTTGTACAACCAAGGCTCCAAGACTAGTAACTCAACCCAATTTGTTCCAGGGCTCCAACGCATTTCTAACCAAGGCTCCAGGACTAGTAACTCAACCCTATTCGTTACAAGGCTCCAAAGCATTTGTCCAACCAAGCCTTCCAGGAACTGGTAGGTCAACCCAAGCTAAGGAAACATGAAAACCAACCAGAAAACTAAGCAAAAAAACCCACAACACCATGGCTATCCATAAAATGGAAAGGCTAGGTAAATCCACTATCAATCTAGTCAATCCTCCATGTCAGTGACAGATCATAACCAAGAAACCACATGCATGTGCCATGCATGCCAAAACTAGTGAGGAAAACATACATGCAACTCGATACTTGCAAGAAAAACCCGTTGTAGCTGCTGATACTTATTCCCTCTTGCGCTTTCCTACTCTTCCCTTTCCTTCTTGCTCCAAAACTCCAAGTATGCCACACCCTCCAAGAGTGCTTCCAAGAAAACTCTAAGTAGCTAAGAGTATGAAATAGAGAGAGAATAATGAGAGAGCTCGAAAACTGAATTGATCAAGTCTTGACCACTGATCCTAAGAAGCCTTTTTATTAATGAGGCCTCTATTTTCTTCATTTTCCATTATTTTCCTTCAATTTCCTCCCTCACATGCAACCTGTGACCTTTCACCTTCCTTTTTTCCTAATTTCCATTATTTTCATAAATAATTGTGCCAAAAATGTCTTTTGCCTTTCCAAACCTTAGTCGTTGCCTTTGCTAATTTCCTTAGCCTTAATAAACCGAATCAACACCCATTAGGATGTTACCCCCACCATTCAGCTTGCAATACGTGTCCCATTACCATGGCCTTATATATTTTTACATGGAATTTTAACCAGGGTTATTACAGGAAACTAAAGTGATTTGCATGATGAATCAATACTCCTTGAAGAACTAGACCCTTAACGAAAGAATTAACCAAGGCAAAGAAGTTGAAACTCAACTAATGTGTTTCCAGGTGTTGTCACTACTACAACACCCTCCAAAAGTTTTGCCTACATCCAAATTTCAGAGCCTACTTTGACTTCATATGTTGTTGTCGCAAGTATTAAGAGTCATCACATGTGTATTCTTTAAGTGTTTTGGTCTCGTTTTAAGAAAATAAAAGTGTCATATTTTAGCTAAGGCATGTGTCACACATTGAACAAGTGTAGTTTTGGTGTGTTTCAAGGGATGATCTTTGTGTTAATGAGTTGTACTTACCATGCAAACATGTATCACACTAATTTTCAAAGTTTCAAGCATTGTCCCACAAGTGTTGTCACGGTTGTCGCAAAATGTATCTTCGGTGTTGCACTTGGTGTCTTCCGTTGCAAAGTTGTCGCATTGAGAAAAGTGTGTTATTTATGTGTTCGAAGTTTTCTTTGTTGAGTCGTCAAGTAATCTAAGTGTGAGATCATACTCAGAGCCTTGTTTTGTTTATCTTCATTGTACTGATCCAACACTCAGTCAAAATTGGGAAAACTCCCCAACCGAGCCACTTAGCCTCTTTCAGCCAACTTGGACTATGCATTGCACATTCTTAACCCTCAAGCATCAACCTTGTCTCTTGGCATTGCTCAATGTGTAATTTTTGCCTCTTAGAACTGCGCACTGAGCAATCTCAGTGCTCAAGCCCAACCCCTAAGCTCCAAAACTACACAATCATTCCCCCCAGTCAGCCCTAAATTGCGCATTGCATAGTCTCAGTCCTCAAGCCTTAACCTTGAGCTCCTGAAATGTGAAATTGCATAATCACTTGCCCCCCTGTCCTTCCAACACTACGCAGTGGGAAAACTCAGTGCTTAAACCCTCAACCTGGCTTCTTGAATCCCTCAACTGTGCATCCTCAAGCCTATTCCAACCTAAACTGTGCACTGTTCAGGCTCAAGGCTCAGTCCTAATCCTTGACTGCCTGAGCTACGTAATTGTGCAGTCCTTGAGCCTCTCTCTCAGCCTACCACCCAGTTCCAACTCAACTAGTGGATCATCATGCACCATCTTAGACTAGGGGTTTATTAGACTAATGTCGTCTTATCATGAGTGAATTGTAGATACATGCACCCTATCATGCTACAACAAGATGATGAAGAAGGATATGGAGAAGGAGACCATGCTAGAACACACCTTTGTAGCTAAAGAAACAAGTTGATCAATCAGGAGGAAGCAAAGGGACATCAGTTTGTGACAACAGTTCAAAATCTAATAACACTGAAGACTCCTCATCTCTAAGGCATATGGAGGTGGAAGAAAAAATCATCTTCAAGAAGACACAAAGCAAGCAACAACAAAGAATAACTTGACACTGCCATCTCATCATACAGTCCATGTCATCAGTGTAATGTCATGTCATGTCATGAGTCATCATGTGCAACATCAATTTGTGGATTAGGTAAATTCTTATTCAAAAATGTATTGTAAAGTGGAAGTCCAAAGGACATATACAAAATGTAAAGAGTCATGTAAGAATTGAAAAGTCATAGGGAAGTCAAATAGTCATGAGGGTAGTCCAAGATTCATAAGGGAGGTGAAGGATCACCCCATTTGTTATATATACACCCTAAATATAAATGCAAAGGACTTTTCACCTCAGTTTCTCCCATAAGGCATCAAAGAGACAATCTAGTACTTTTTGGGAGCAAGCAATAGCCCCAACGCTCCATTATTGGAACTAGTGGTGTTTGTTGTATTCATGTGCCTTGGGACTTTTACTTAATATTTGAAGCCTGGTGGCCAACACATTCTTCATGAATGGATTTTGAATATTTATTAGATTATTATGTAAATGTTTATGATTCATATTTGTTTCTACCTGTACTAAAGTAGTTGAACTATTTCGGTTATTTTAGTTCTTATCATATTGAGAATGTGTTGTAATGGTTGTAATATTCGTCACATGTTTGTGGACTATTTCGCTAATGTTAGACGAATCTTTTTTGTTTGTGTGTGTCTTTGCGAGGGTGGTACTATTACCTCTCTCTTAGAAGCTCGCTTTATTTTCCCTGTGCAGTAGAAAAACCTGGACACACTTGCAACCGAAAATTCACCATGCGCACCTACTTTCTTTTCGAAAGCACATATGTGATTCTCTCTCTTCCTCACACTTAAAGCCAAGGCAAACCTTTAAGCAGTCGGTAACCAGGCCGTATTCTGATGAGACTCCTATACCAAATGATGTGAAGTCAAATTGAGACCACATATCAAAGAGACCCCTTTGAATATTAAGGAGTCCAATAATATCAACATATTTTAAAAATATATCATATTATTATTTATATTTAAACTTTTTATAATAATAATAAAATAATTTATTTAATTATATATATATTGTTATCTTTAATATCATAAACATGGTATATCTCATTTACAATATTATAATTTTTAAATCCTATCAAACAACGTACAGTTATGCTCGGTGAATTGCATGATAAACTTTCAAATACAAAGAAAATTATACAACCATAATTTTTAATTATTTATTTCAAAATAAATAATAAAACCCCATGATTTAAATGTTGAAAAGACCTTTTACAACGTAAAATGGAAGCCACAAGACTCATTAATCTGAAAGTACAAACTTATGTGGCCCACTGAAAATTGGATGATAAATGGCAATCACTGATGGAGAAGCGTGTCAAATTTGTCATGGAGAAGCGTGTCAAATTTTCTAAGACGCCATACTTTGAGATTCAAGGTCAAATTTATCATGGAAAAGCGTGTCAAATTTTCTAAGACGCCAGACTTTGAGATTCAATGTATCGGAAGCTTTATGAACATGCAAAAATACCATCTACCTACTCTTCTCCCATTATTACTTACCAAAACCCTACTGTCCACGACTCCACCCTATTGGAACAAACTTATGCCGCTGGTGGCTGCCCACATTCATAATCATCAACGGAATCAATAGTCTACAAATTTGCTGGCGCTCGTAACGCATCTGCCTAACAAAAATTGGGAGTGATGCGGAATTAGGTGAGATGCGAGACGATGTTCTAAAATTCTATAATCTGTGATTAACAATGAGGTTCCATTGATCTTGACACTCTGGGTATTTTTGGGGTTCTATCTTTATGATTCTGTTTATTTTTTCTTTCTATTTCCATTCTTGGCTTATTCTGTGATTTGGATCAGTTCCCATACCACATTCCTAAAGCACTGGAACGGTGGTGCTGGTTCGAATACTCGTCCTAAACTACTGGGGTCTATTACAATTTGCACAGCAAATCCATATCAATTGTATTGCCATATATGGGAATTCTAAAGTCTGCTATTTTCATCTTTTTTGTTTTATCATGGCATATGTATGGTATATGAATGTTTTTAAACAATCTCTGAATTTTACTCTAGAATCCGCATGTGGTGTATAATCAATTTGTAACTGTTTTTGATGCATAGCAGCACAAATCGCCTTTTCCTTCATAGAGGGATCCATCCTTTAGTGTTTTTGTTCCTTATATATTAGACTTTGCAGCTTCAAAAACTTGACAATGTACTATCTGAAACCTTTATATATTCTCGATATAGCACAATTATGCTTTTTCTTTCTGAAAAAAATTCATTATAGAGAAGGTAAATAGTCATGTTCGGTGATTTGCAGCTTCAAAAACTTGACAATGTACTATCTGAAACCTTTATATGTTCTCGATATTGCACAATTATGCTTTTTCTTTCTGAAAAAAATTCATTATAGAGATGGTAAATGGTCATGTTCGGTGATTCCTTATCTAAGGAAAGTCTGAATTCTATTCATGGCATTATCCATTACCAGCGGAAAGAGGGTAACGTGATTACTGATCTAGGGGTTGTCAATATCCAGTAATATATAACTTATAACTTGGGAAACATATTTTCTGTTTTTATTATTATTATTATGGTTGTGTCATCTGGACTTTGTTATTATTATGGTTGTGTCATCTGGACTTTATTGCGAGTTCGAATGCGGATTCCAATTCCATTCGATACTAAAAAAATTATTTCCCAAAAAATTCTCATTATATTATTAAAATTGGTTTGTATTTATGGTATTTTCTTATAATTATTCATATTAAATTTTGTGTTAAGTTTTTCTATGTTTATTTTATTAATTTATATATTTTATTTAGTTTTTGAAAAAATAAAAACACAGTAGTAAAGACCTTCTCAAACTAGAGGAATGAAAAATCAAATTTATAATTATACGAGAGCCACACTTTTATATTTATGTTTGAGCCATTAAAAGTTAAACTTATGTATTTTTTAATCAATTTTTCAATTAATTAAGATTTTAGAAAACCAAAATTTATATTTTCTTTTATCAAAAACTAAGATTTACATTTTCATTTATTAAATTTACATAAAACCATGATATTTAACTTTTATACCTAAAGCTAAACAAATAGATAGGTAAAAAATAAGTAAAGACAAATTTATTGGTATAATACCTAGCATAATTAATTGATGCATTAGCACCGTGGCTTCTGGAGCTCTTTACAAAGGTTATAGTTCTTGTTACGTAACCTTCTACAAGAGATTTGCGTGAATCGCTAGAAAGCTCATATGAATGCACTTTCCACATGAATCATGTGCTTTACAAAGTAATCATGTTAATATCTGACGGCGGGCACTATCGTATTTTTGAATTTTTTTCATCGATACAACTTAATTCGGTAACTAGGGGAGGGACGCCATTATCTGTGCGCCTTCCCGTCCACCTCAGGTACCCATGCGGAGAGACTTGCAAACTCGTATGATACCTACTGAGTAGCTCTTGTCACGTGATGTGGTGGGTAGGGTATTTAAGATAGTAGTTACTTCGCCGTTTAGGGTTTACAAATACCTTGGTTGTTGTTTCAACCTCGCCGAAAGTTGTTTGGGAAGGAGCGAGTGCAAATTATAACCTGTTCAAGGTCCATGAAGGTAAATTTGTAAATTCATGGGTTTTTTTTTTCGAATTTGTTGTAATTTGTTTGTAGGCTTTTTGCCCAACTAACAATTTTTTAATGTGTTTACAAGTTTTGGTTGCATATAATTTGTGTGGCTATTGCAGAAAAGCTATGCCGAGGTCTAGAGGACATTTGGACACGGTGGTGGCTTCTGTGTCTATCCTACACTGTGTTTTTCAACACTTAAAATTGCTGTTGGGATTTTTGTAATTTTGCTCTTGTTGCACTATTGTGTTTTTCAACACTTGAATTTGCTGGGAAATTAGCTCTTATTGCATGTTTTCTGCATTTTCTTCTGATTTCTGTCATAATTTATGTTTGCTATATTACAATTCTGCTTGCTCTGTTACCCTCCCCTGAACGATAAATTGATATATCTGTCATGGAATGATTTTACGGTTCAACTACTGAATCCACACTCCTGTCCTCTGTAGGTGAGTTGTTTTCCTAATTTTTTGGGCGCAGTGTTTGATTTAATTTGACCCTAGATTTAGCCCATGTACCCACTAAATCTCAGGTGATTTTTTGAGTCTAAAATAATTTGGGTTGTGCCTGTTAAAGTTCTGTATTTGAATGTGCTAATCAGTCCATCCCTGGGGTAATCATATCTCGACCCTATGGTCTGTTTTTGGGTTGAAATGCTCTGTGGTTCATCTGATTTGTGTTGTTTAGACCTTCTTTGCCTTCAAATATGATGTGGGCAATTGTTTTTTATGTGGTCTGATTAGCTCTGTAATGAATTTTGACGCGGAAATCATCTCTGTGGTGTTTTTTGGATATTTGGATTGAATTGTTATAAGGGTTATCTGATTTGGGTCTTTTAGACCATTTTGGGCTTCAAATTTCAAGCGGGCAATCGTTGTTTACAGATTGTTGGATCATCTTTGTAGTGAAATTTTATGCGGGCAATTGAATTTGAGAGGATTTTGAAGAAATCCCCTTTTGTCAACCACTGAGCGAATTGCTTTGCTTGTAGGTAAAGCAAGGCGATATTGTCAGAAAGAAACATCATTTATGTCTTCATCTTCCTTTTCTATTATTGCTATGCATGTTTTGATCAGTAGCTTGGTCTCTCATGAGTTTTAGCAAGCCCTCTGAGTTTGTAACAAGTGCTCAATGACATTCTTCAATGTTTCCCCAATACCAATTGGTGTGCATTTTATCCACCTTACCGTGGATTTCTCTTCATGGTAATGACTCTATACATATCTTGGATAGGTGACCTTGCTTCCTAAAACCCTTTCTGAAGGGTATCACATTAGTTTCCTCCCTCTTCTGGTGAGGAAATATTTTATTCAATGGTTCCACACATAAATTAATTGTTACATCAAAGAAATTGGATAAGGAGTAATTGGCCAAATTTATGGGATTAGAAAGTTAACCATATTTTACAGTAAGGCCTACAACCTACCATGTTACAACTCCTTTTCCTCTCTTGGTATGATTTGATCATGGCCTGAAGTCCCAAATAGCCTAACAACTACCTTACCAACACTTTAGATAAATGCTCAAATGCCTATAGTATTGCCTATGTTGTTTCTCATAGCATCGTTGGCAGGAGGTTGTGATTTGGTGCATTTCAGATTGTATTTGGAAGCTTGGGAATTATACATTGTATATGGTGGAGTTTACTTTCTATGGTATCCAATGGAGGTCCTAAGAAAATCACACAACTAATTACCCAACCTAATCAGTGTGAGATGGAAGACTGTTTTTATTGCCAAATGTTTTTTTGGAGGTAAATTGATTTATAAGAGCAACTTTGCATTGTGTTTGGATTCGAAGTAAATTAGGTTATAAGGGAAATTCAACGCCAAGAGTGCATTACCCATTTGTATTAGGTTTTAATTGGAAGCACATTGATTTATAAAGGCATTTTGATGCTCATAGTGGGCAGATCAACCCATTTGCATTGTGTTTTAATTCGTTTGTGTATTGTTTGGAATAGAGTCTGTGATAATATGCAGAGATTTCACATTTGAACTTCTTAGACAGATACTTTAAATGCAATGACTGCATTAATCTATGAAATTCATTTTCTGATTCCTTCTTCTATAACACTTACAGTTAAAAGATGTAATTGCACTTAATGTTTGGGTTGGAACGAATGTATTTGTGTATTGTTGTTTCATTCCTTTGTGGCATTTGGTTTGTGGGGAAATTTGGATTTTATGTCATTTTTGAAATGGTTTTGGTTCTGGTCAGGTTAGTCTGTTGTCTTATTGAGTTTATATCAGATGGATTTAAATTGTCCTTTTGTAACTTGCCATCTTGAGGAACTTCTTTATTGCTCTATCTCCATATTTGTTGATGTATGGAATGTTAGGTTCTTTGACATATTTTTTGAGGTATGGAATGTTAGTTTATTTGTGAATATGAAACTATTAGCTATGTAACTTTTCTATATTAATGAATTTCAAGTGCTACAGTTTATAAAAAGAGAAAAATCCACAAGTTGGTATAACCATTTCTCTCATATTATTGAACTTATTCCTAAAATGTTCAATGTTTCTTTTAATTACATTACAAGTTTTTTGAACTTGTTGGAGCGTATTCCTCTTTGTCAATTTTTTTTTCTCCATGATCATTGCAGTCATTAACTCTAAGGGATTTTAATTTGCCCCAAAATTTGGTAACATATGTAGTGTCCAGTAGACAGACTGCAATTTATGTATTATTTCATTATGTTAAAAAAATCAATATGGAAAAATCATGGTCAACTTGGACAAATCTTTCTTCTCTACATTTGCGTAAAAGTAAAGTTATGAATATGGGAATTTTTTTTCCATCAAGTCAAGTGTTTGCATTGCATTTGATGTCTAGTATATTAATTTGTAAGAGTAATTCAATGTCCATAGTTGACAATGCAAATGATTGTGTTTCAATCGGAGGTAAATTGATTTATAAGAGCAACTTTGCATTGTGTTTGGATTCAAGTAAATTGGTTTATAAGGAAAATTCAATGCCCATAGTGCATTGCCAATTTGTATTGTGTTTTAATTGGAAGTGCAATGATTTATAAAGGTAATCTAATGCTCATAGTGGGCTGGTCTACCAGCCCATTTGCATTGTATATTCATTTATAAGAGTAATTCAATGCCCATGGTTGGCAAAATTGGACGTAAATTGATTTATAAGAGAAACTTTTCATTGTGTTTGGATTCAAAGTAAATTGGGTTATAAGGGAAATTCAATGTCGTAAGTGCATTACCCATTTGTATTATGTTTTAATTGGAAGTACATTGATTTATAAAGGTATTTTGATGCTCATAGTGGGCAAACCAACCCATTTGCATTGTGTTTTAATTCATTTATGTATTGTTTGGAATAGAGTCTGCGATAATATGCAGAGATTTCACATTCAAACTTCTTAGACAGATACTTTAAATGTAGTGACTGCATTAATCTATGAAATTCATTTTCCAATTCCTTCTTCTATAACACTTACAGTTAAAAGATGTAATTGCACTTAATGTTTGGGTTGGAACAAATGTACAGTTAAAAGATGTTTGGGTTGGAACGAATGTACTTGTGTATTGTTGTTTCATTCCTTTGTGGAATCTGGTTTGTGGAGAAATCTGGATTTTATGTCATTTTGGAAATGGTTTTGGTTCTAGTCAGATTTAGTATGTTGTCTTATTAAGTTTATATTAGATGGATCTAAGTTGTCATTTTGTAACTTGCCATCTTGAGGAGCTTATTTATTTCTCTGTATCTGTATTTGTTGATGTATGGAATGTTAGGTTCTTTGACATATTTGTTGATGTATGGAATGCTAGGTTCTTTGTGAATATGAAACTAATAGTTATGTAACTTTTCTATATTAATGAATTTCAAGTGCTACAGTTTATAAAAAGAGAAAAATCCACAAGTTGGTATAACCATTTCTCTCATATTATAGAACTTATTCCTAAAATGTTCAATGCTTCTTTTAATTACATTACAAGTTTTTTGAGCTTGTTGGAGCGTATTCCTCTTTGTCATTTTTTTTTTCTCCATGATCATTGTAGTCATTAACTCTAAGGGATTTTAATTTGTCCCAAAATTTGGTAACATATGCAGTGGCTAGTAAAAGGACTGAAATTTATGTATTATTGCATTATGTTAAAGCAATGAATATGGAAAAATAATTGTAAACTTGGACAAATCTTTTTGCTCTACATTTGCGTAAAAGTAAAGTTATGATTATGGGAATTTTTTTGCCATCAAGTCAAGTGTTTGCATTACATTTGATGTGTAGTATATTCATTTATTGGAGTAATTCAATGTCCATAGTTGACAACCCAATTGATTGTGTTTCAATTGGAGGTAAATTGATTTATAAGAGCAACTTTGAATTGTGTTTGGATTCAAGTAAATTGGTTTATAAGGGAAATTCAATGCCAAGAGTGCATTGCCCATTTGTATTGTGTTTTAATTGGAAGTGAATTGATTTATAAAGGTAATCTGATGCTCATAGTGGGTTGGTATACCAGCCCATTTGCATTGTATATTCATTTATAAGAGTCATTCAATGTCCATAGTTGGTAGAATTGGAGGTAAATTGATTTATAAGAGCAACTTTGCATTGTGTTTGGATTCGAAGTAAATTGGGTTATAAGGGAAATTCAATGCCGAGAGTGCATTACCCATTTGTATTATGTTTTAATTGGAAGTAAGTTGTCCTTTTGTAACTTGCCATCTTGAGGAGCTTCTTTATTGCTCTGTCTCCATATTTGTTGATGTATGGAATGTTAGGTTCTTTGACATATTTGTTGATGTATGGAATGCTAGGTTCTTTGTGAATATGAAACTAATAGCTATGTAACTTTTCTATATTAATGAATTTCAAGTGCTACAGTTTCAAATTTTCATATGTGGTGTGAGGTTAGGTACTTTTGTTGTTCACTATTTTATGGAATTTTCATATTAAAATAAGTGATTTGTTCAAGATTTCATTATTCACTCATTTGTCATCATATTTACAACTCATTTATAGATGTATTGTAAATCATTTGGTGTGTAGAGGCATAACAGAAAACCCCATTTGCATTCTCAGGTAAGATTTCTACATTATAATAGACTATAGATGTTCCTTATAAAATGGATTTTGGTTACAATGCCACAAATAGTATGAAATAAAACAACCTAGGTTGTAAGCCAAAATCTTTTTGTGACAAGAAAAAGAGACAATCCATCCAAAATCCACATCATAATGTGGTTACACTCAAAAACATATGACACCACTATTCTTTATGGCCTTGAGAATCTTGGGTTCCAAAACTCCCTGAGTTACCTACTTGAGCCAGGTAGGTTGGCCTACCTAAAAAGGGTTGATTAGGAAATGGTTGATTGCTTCCATATGATTGAGTCCAATTTGCGCCTTCCAACCATGGAGGAATTGAGTACCCATACCTCACATTTGCACTACTAACCCCTACATTAAGTGGAGGTGTGAGATGAGCATACATAGAATTGACACCTCCTCTTGTAGGAATAAGCCAAGTGGGTAAACCCTCATTTTGATAGTGAGGTACTTGAGTGTTTATGAGGTCTTGGAATAATGGTGTATTATTTGCAATATTGTTCAATGTGTTTGACATAATCCTGGTTTCATCAGTTATGCTTGCATCATTATCAACCATATTGATCATCCCTTGTTCCTTTTCAAGCATTTGTTTTGCCTTTCTTGATTCATTTTCCTATCTTGCCATTTGTTTTTGTTGGCCCTTCTCTTGCCTTTTTTTCTCTTTCAAGCCTTTCATATGCTCGACGTTGTGCGGCAACAATCCTTGTTTCCTTCTTCTCCTTTGCTAGATCCTTCTTTTTCTGTTTGAATTCTTGCATTTAATTTTTTTATTTTTTTTTAGACTCAACTAACAAGTTTATATAGTCTTCTAAGGTGAGTAATTGTGAACTTCGGCCCAAATGAAGACTACCCGGTGTACCTTGCTTTTTTTCATTGATACTCTCTCTACTAGTAGCTTTAGGAACCGACCAAGTAACTTCTCCACCCCTCCCACCTGCATGTCATTGCTTGGTACTTCCCTTTCAGTATCTGAGACAACTGATTGAACTATATTGTTATCTTCATTTGATGTCTCATTATATGCTTCATATTCTTCCATTGATCTAATGTCCACAAAAAAATGAACAATTTCACTGTTCAATTCTGCTGGTTGTGAGGGCATGTTCATGCTTTGTTCATTGGTTGTTGAGACACTATGTTCATTCATATTAATCATGGCTTCTGCCAGCCATGACGGTGGGATTACTTGGCTTGGCAATGTCAATTGTGCATTGTCAACTGCATGTTCAACAATGTCATTAACAATATCAACAACAGAAGTTTCATGTAATTGTGTTGGTAGAACGATCTCCATGTTACTGCGAATTTGTTCATGATTATACTGTGTTTCACATACAGTTTCATCATTTTCATCATATAAGTGTCCTTGAGAGAGGGAAATCATATTACCAATTGCAACCACATCATCTTATTCATCTACTTCTTGCACTTCAACACCTGTTTGGACATGCCCTTCTTCCTGACCATCCACATGAAATGCCTGGCTACAACCAATATCATGCATAAGAGCATCATAATTCAGTGGCTAGATTCCTGTCCTCCTAAAGCCAACCTTGATATTTGATGGTGTCAGAGCCCTTTTAAACACTTTACTTGCAAGATCTGCTAGCTCGAACCTTTTCACCTCAACCCCTGGATTCTTTGCCATCCATGTAACACGCTTTGACCTGAAATAGTTCTTGAAAGGGCCAAACACACTAACATCAAGGGGTTGCAATCTGTGAGTGGTATGAGCGGGCAATGTCAACAGGTCGATGCCAAAATTGTTTTCTTCCTCAATTGTTTGTACAACCATGTGGCTTCCATGGCCATCTAATATCAATAGGTGTCTGTTATTAGGTGAGACACCACCTGGTACAGATGCAACAAAGTGACAAAGCCAATTTAAAAATAGTTCTTTAGTCATCCATGCATGGGGATGTGCAACCATGCATGCACCTGGTTCACAATGTTGTATATAGTTTTTCAGTTGATTTTTACCTTTGAATAGATAAAATCCTAGGATTGAAGTACCAATTGCATTAATACAACATAAAATAGTCATCCACTCCTGCTCTTAGGAAAAATATTTAGCACATTTCGGCTCCCTCTCTTGGAAATTACCCGCATGCCACAATTCCTCCTTGCTCGTAAACCTATTTCATCACAATTCCATATATGGTTTGCACCATAAGAATGTTTATCATAAGCACTAGAAAGTGTGTCATAGAACTTACATACAACTGCAGGGCGCAAATTTAATGCCCTGTCTTTGTCAAGGCCCTTAGCTATATGCAATACAAGGTATGGATGCCTTTTTTTAAACCCAAACCACCATGATTTACCAGGAAACCCATCTTTGAATGGGTTTGGCCTCCCTTGATAGATTTGAGCAATTGTGGATTTGAGTTGTATCAACTCTAGCCCATGTCTCAACTGGGACATCTCTTTACACCACTTAACCACCTCGACCTCCTCCTCTTAGTCATAACTGTAAGAGGCCCTCTACATTTTGTATGAGTCAGTCCATTTATCAAATAATGTATTGATGAGGGAGGAATACCATGTTTTTTTTTTTTTCAGATTCCCGAACTAAGTATCTATTAAACTCAATGTCGTCAATTGCAACTAACAATTTTTTTTTTTTTCCATCATCTTATAGCGATGATCTTTTTAGTTGAACTTGCCCCTTAATCTGTTGTTGACGGTGGCTCTGTGGGTGATGGTGTGACAACATCAGCTTCAGTTGCATGGTCATCCTCAACAATGTTTCTTGGGGCATTGTTGACATCCACACACCTATCATGTCCTCATCTAACGATGGGCATCACAGTTGGGCACCCCTTGTCACTCCCCTGCCACTTCTCCTTGTATGAGTAATATGACTGACTGTTGCCATAGATGCAACAACCTGCTGAATTATTGCATGCATTTAGTTAAGAATATTTGAAAATTATGATTTCATACAAGGCAAAAATACTTATGCTTTATTACAGGAAATTATCAACATGTATGTTAGTATCTTTGAAAAATAAAATCTACAGAATGAATTTGTTGTATGCCTTCAAAATTATCAATGATTGTTGTTTTGATAACTTGTTTTTACACTTAAAAAACCATGATTGTATTTGTACTTGGAAAACTACTGTCGGTTTCCACCTTCTTCTGGTACTATGAGAAAACCCTCTACTTATTGTTGACTCTAATGCTTTATAAAATTCTGAGTGAGGCTTTTTTTCTATTGGCGCTATCCTAGTTCCTTTTCTAGTTAAGATGTTGATTTGATAGTTATTGTTGTTTGAATTAATTTGTTTAGCCTCATGTTTGTGTTTATTGTTATTCATAGTGACCACAAACATCCTAGGTTTGGATTGGGAAGACATGGTAATTCTGCAAGTTGTTTGGCTGCTGAGGGTAGCCTTAGCTATGTTCTTGGACCTAGTTATAAAGTGCATTGGCTTACTGTTTTTTCAATTAAATTTAATCCTTAAATGTTGAAAAATGTAAAGTCTGACACTTTTGGAGACACTCACAAACATCCTAGGAATTTCAACTGTTATTTTATAAACAGTTAGTTTAGTTCTTTTTTATAAACTGTTATTTAAATTAAATTGTTTAGCCTCATGTTTGTCAATATTGTTTAGTTTCATTAGGTCTCTAAGTACCATGTCTGCCTCTACTCACATATTTGCATGCTTTTAGTATTGAATTTTCCCAAAAGATCGTTTGGGTTTCTACATTCTTGTCATCTGAGCAGACCCATCTATTTATTGTTTACTGTAATGCTTCATAAAATTTTGCATTGCTTGTTTTCCCTAGGTTTCCACCTTCTTCTGGTACTATGAGTAGACCCCTCTACTTATTGTTGATTGTAATGCTTCAGGTACTTCTGCATTGCTTGTTTTCTTTGGGGCTATCCTTGAATTCTCATTTGTGTTCTTTGGCAACTTAGAGACCTAATGTCAATATTGTTGTTATTCCTATAGCTAACACTCTTCAGACATGAAGGAAGCTCTAAGAGGAATTTCAACTATAAAAAGTGTCACCCGGTTCCTTTTCTGGTTAAGATGTTGATCTGGTAGTTATTGTTGTTTGAATTAATTTGTTTAGACTCATGTTTGTCATTATTGTTATTCATAGTGACCACAAACATCCTAGGTTTGGATTGGGAAGAGATGGTAATTTTGCAAGTTGTTTGCCTGTTGAGGGTAGCCTTAGTTGTGTTCTTGGACCTAGTTATAAAGTGCATTGGCTTACTATTGTTTCAATTAAATTTAATCCTTAAATGTTGAAAACTGTAAAGTCTGACACTTTTGGAGACACTCACATACAACCTAGGAAGGAATATTTCCATTCAACTTGTTTTTGGACAAATCTAACATTTCTAATCCCACACATTGGCCAATATGATCTGGGATTGGTCCCTCTAGATTGTTTTCAAATATATCTAATTGTTGAAGTGAAACCAAATCGCCAATACTTTCAGGAATGCTCCTAGAAATATTGTTTGAATTCAAAAATAATTTTGTAAGAGAATGAACTTTTCCTATGCTTTTTCAATTGTAGATGTAAAATGATTGTCGTTTAGAAAAATTTGTTGAAGATGGTTCAAAGTGGCAATGCCCTCCGGTATTTTTCCAGTTAGATTGTTTGCCCCTAAATTTAAGGTGGTCAGCTATCTCAATTTTGTTATGGCTTGAGGTATGCTATCAGTAAAGTTATTTTGAGCAAGATTTAGGTAGATGAGCCCAATCAAATTGCCAATAGCTTCAGGTATGGTACCCATCATGCTATTTTCAGCCAGATTTAGGGTAGAGAGGGGATTGGACCAGTGAGATCGTTGTATCCAATGGACAACACCTGGAGAGAAGTGCAGTTGCTCAGAGAAGTTAGAATACTTCCACTAAGATTATTGTTGCTCAGGTGGAGTTGTTCTATTCTTTTTCATCTGTAGCTAGCCATACTAGCCAATACTCTTCATTATGGTTGTGTCATATTTTCCAATCAACTTTAAAATGATTCAAAATATAGAAAAATAGAAAAAATATATATTTTCATGAAAATGAAACTATAAGAACTGAAATAAAAACTGTGAGAAATGAAAATAGAATTGTAAGAAAAATGTGTTGTAATTGAAATAACTAACCTGAATATACTTTCAAATGTTCTGTGATGGTTGTCTCCTACGCTGGTGAATAGTTTGAATGTTAAACATGCAACTTCAGCAGTGGTTGAACTTCTTTTATAGTTTTTTGCACTTGGATTTTAATTGGTGGTAAGGATGGACATGGATTGCAATGGCTTCATTTTGAATGTGTGATATGGATTTAATTGGATGTGATCTAATGACTAGGAATTTGTTATTTGTTGATCCATGTGTTTTTATATGTTTTAATGAGAAATAGAATGGGTTGGGTGTCATTTATTGAAAACAATGGGTTTAAATGTTATTGGGTTGGGTGTCATTTATTGAACACAGTGGATTTAAATGTTGAAAAACATAGCAACTATCGCTGACATACATTCACTTTTATTATGTGCAGGTATGGATATTTATTTGGACTACATAGCTTCAGTTCTGATGAGTGAGGGATTCACTTTTATTATGTGCAGGTATGGATATTTATTTTGACTACATAACTTCAGTTCTAATGAGTGGGGGTTGAAGTGATTGCTACTTTGTATTTCTGGAATAGGCCATTTTGGAAGGATTTATGGTCTTATCTGTTTTCTAGTTGGGTCAATATGATTTGTACTCTTACTTATTAAGATACTATTTATGGATAGCGCCCATTCAATGTTTTGGGAAATTTTGGATCTAAATTAAAACACATTTGCACTTAATGTTATTTATTTTTGTTTAAATATTGGTTGCACAAATCTCAAATTCTGGTGGTTTGGTGGGACTAGTACTATATCAATTACTAGTCCCTACACAACATTAGACATCTCTCCCCTATGTTTTATTGTAATTTTTTTTTGACAGTTTTTCCTTGTGTTGTCCCTCTACTTCATTACTTCATTTATCACATTAAATATGTGGTCAACAATTTATAATCATATGAAACATAAGGTTGGATGCAGCCACATAGCATGCAGTTCTTTTTGAACATATTTTTGAATACATATCCATGCTATATATATTGGTATTTTACATAATAAAATCCTGTGCTTTTTCCTATAAAACAAAAAGAAAATTATGGTTATTTGTGAACAGAGTCCATAGAAACCAATTCGTTGGCTTAGTAATGGAGTAATGTGAACCTTTTTCGCAGAAATTAACTCTAATAACACTTTAAACAATTTTGTTAATTATCTCAAATTCAGAATTTACTTAAAAATTCACAATCTCACAAATTCTAAAAACATCTAATAATTAGATTGCTCGAACCACTGATCATTAAAGTTGCTTCTCAACCACTAAACGAGTGTTGTAAAAATACCGGAAGAAACTCTTATCAAATATTAGCGGTTTAAGCTTTGCCTCTGAACCACTAAACGATTGTTAAGTGAAACCTTGAAAAGTTTATGGGTGAAATTCTTATCAATCTCTTAACGATTCCACAAGCAAGAATTAAAATTGTTAAGTGAAACCTTGAAAAGTTTATGGGTGAAGGCCTTATCAATCTTTATCGATTTAAAATATGTGCACAAGGCCTTATCAATCTTTATCGATTTAAAATATGTGCACAACTCTAAGAAGATTTTAAATAATATGTGGAAAAAATGTCAATTTATTTTTTAGAGTTATTTTGCTTATATAAAAAGTTTAGGTGGAGAGTTTAAAATATAAATTTGTAATTTCAATAAATTTTTACTAAATATAAAAAAATTAACTTAAAAATATATCTCAAAAAATTTCTAAAATATAATTAAATAATATAATCTAATTAAATTATAATATTTATATTTATAATTAAATTATAATATTTGATTATTTATCATTATATTTTAAAAATAAAATAAATTTATATCTTAAAAATTCTTTAAACTATTCAAATTTTACAAATTAAAATTAATTAAACACCATTAAAAAAACAAAAACACAACAAAGATCCACTATTTAAACAATGCTCTAAAGAATATCTCATTGCAACTTTGTGATACCGTCCGCCAGTAAAAATCAAGGGCGTCTAGCTTAACTTTAAAATGTGCATGTTATGTGTTGTGAGATTTCCTTTCAAAATATGTGTTGTGAGATTTCATATCAAAATAATTTGGAGGTGATGTAGGGGTAATTTTGTGTTTTAAAAATAGTGTGTTTGTGAATATTTAATATGGAATGAGATAATAGAGAAAAAAAAAGTTATTTGTAATTGTTTTTTATAAATAAAATATGATAGTTATTTATCTGTGAGATGTGAATATTTAATTTGAAATTAGATAATGGTGAGATTTGATTATCATAATGTTTGTTATTTATTTTATTTTAAATAGGAAAAGTGGAAGAATCAATATAAAAGATTATTTTCATGAGCTCAACCTAGGAGAAATAATTTATTTTATTTACAACTTGTAGTAAAATTATGAATGAGAGATTTAGTTATCATTATAAAGTAATACATGATGATGATACAATCAATTATTTGATATAATCATTTTCTTTTGCTAAACAACAAAAAAATCTTTGAGTTGCAGAAAGTTTTAATTAATAAGATAGTAGTCATTCACTTAAATGTCAACTCATATACAAATTTTGTTTGATACACAAAATACATGGTGTCTCAAAAGTACATGAACAAGTTGATAAAATAAGTGCACAAGTACATGAACAATTCTGGTTGTTAAAATAAGTGCATAAATATCCTTGGTATAATTAAAAATATATACAAATATTACTATTCCTTTTGTCTTTTTCATGAGATATTAAAGGACAATAAGAACACAGAAATGGTTGTAAAAAGATATTTAAAAACAAAGAAATTTTAATAAATAGTTAGGAAATTTGTTTTATATTAAAAAACAATAAGAACAAATAAATTATTATCATGAACAATAAGAGCAAAGAAATTGTTGTCAAAAGACATTTAAGAACAAAGAAATTGTAATAAATAGCCAGAAAATTTATTTTATATTAAAAAACAATAAAAACAAATAAATTATTTTCGAGGGATATTTAAGTACAAAGAAATTGTAATGAATAACCAAAAAATTTATTTTATTTTGATTTTAAAAAACAATCAACAAAACAAAAATCAATTACTATGTGTGTGAATCTTATATTTATATACACATTTAACTTCAATCATTCACTTAAAGGTGAATTAATATACAAATTTTATTTTGTACATAAATACATGATATTTAAATATATAGGAAATTTTGATTGAAAAAATAAATATTTTTGGTATAATAAAAAATATATCAAAATATTATTATTTCTTTTTCCCTTTCAAAAATACTAAATAACAATAAATACATGATATTTAAATATATTAGAAATTTTAAAAATAACAATAAATACATGATATTTAAATATATGAGAAATTTTGATTGAAAAAATAAATATTTTCGGTATAATAAAAAATATATCAAAATATTATTATTTCTTTTTCCCCTTTCAAAAATCTAAAGAACAAAAAAGAATTGTAATAAATAATTAAGACATTTGTTTTATATTGATTCAGAAAAAAAAACGAAAACATAATAAAAAAAATTAACTAAACAAAAATCAACTAAGTGTCTATGAAATCCTATATTTTATAAATGCATTTCATATATTTTGTATATATTTAATTTCAAAATAATTTGACTAACAAAATTCATAATATTCTACTTTCCAAAAAATATTGCTATTATAATTATTCACAACCTAATAAAAGTATATAAAACATAGTTAAATTTAAATTTAATTAAAATTAAAAACTATTTTCACATTTTATAACAATATTTTATATATTAGTCTAGTTTTCATCATGTTCAACTATTATATATATATGATTTATAAGTTATATTAAATTATTATTGAGTAAAATATTAATTTATTATTATATTAATATTTAAATATTATATTTTTTATGTTTTTAAAGTTTTGAAGGTTTTTTATATGCTGTGTAATTTATTAGTAACATGATGGCCACCAACTCAAGGGGCTCGCCCCCTCCACCTGCTCCACATATAGATGCTTTGAACTTTTTGGTTGCAAAGAGGTCGACATATTAAAGTGCAAAGCCTTCTCACTTTTTGAGGAAGATGGAGGAAATTCCAAAGGTGGACGTAATCGTTCTTTAATCAAGAACTCAAGCTCTGCAATTGGCAGGCCATCGCCTAGTTGGCTAATTCATGGGAACTTGGCCCTCCTTCCACTCCGTGAGGAAAAAAATTGCATACCAAAGATTAAGGGTTATGTTTCTTCTGCTTTATGTGGAAAATAGTTTTTATTTTTATTTTTTTCTTTGAAAGTAACATAGATCGAGATATGATATTCAAAAGAGGACTTTATTTTGTAGGCTCTCAAGGGTTATATCTGGACCGTTGGTGTCTAGATTTCAACCTTGAAAGTGATGTGTCATCATATTCAAAAGGGGACCTTATTTTATAGGCTCTCAAGGGTTATATATGGACCATTGGTGTCTATATTTCAACCTTGAAAGTGATGTGTCATCAGTAGTGTCAACATGGTTGAAGCTCCCATTTATTCCTATACATTATTCGAATGATACAACTTTTAGAAGTAGTGGTCATGCCATTAGTCAATATATTAATCATGTGAAGCCATAAGAGGGGTTATTTTCATGTACCACGATTTGTGTGGAATTAGATTTGGATAAGGGAATTCTAGTAGCAATAAATTTGAAGTCAGAAAGTTGGTCTCACATCCAAGAGGCAGACTATGATCAACTTCCATTCAAATGCAATTTTTTTCATGAATACAACCACTTTTCTAGGAGCTATGAAAAGAAATAGGAGGGAAAAAAAAATAATGCGAGGAAGGAGAACAATGACAATAGCCAAAACGAAGAAGAGATTTAGTAAGACAACATAATAATCAGCCAAAAAATCCTTATCAAAATGGGAACAGAGGGAAAAAAAACATCCTAACAAAAATTGGTTTAATAAATGTTGAAGGATCCAACAAAGCTAATGGGGAGATGTTAGATTTATGATGACACTGGGGGGGTTGGGCTTGGATGAATTTGTGTAATGGCTAATTTATGAAATTTAAAAAATTTCTCAATAGATCATAACTGAAAACATAATAGTACATCAATAAATACAATCATCACATCAACACTTGAGAACACTAGATATACGTGGAAACCCTTGTGTGAGAAAACCACAAATTTTTCTTCAATGTTTTAATTACATCAATTTGCAGGAACCAACCTACTAGAGGCACTAAGCCCCAAAATAAATTTGCTGGCACTAACGGGCTAGAGTCACAAAATCACTAAAGGCACCAACCCCCAAAATCAATTTGCAGGCACCAACTTGTTAGAGGCACCATCCCTTAAAAATATGCAAGAACCAACTTGTTGTAGGCTCCAACTTGATTTAGCCACCAACCTATGAATTTTGCAAGCACCAACTTGATGTAGGCTCCAACCTAATTGAGACACCAACCTCTGATAGAGGCACCCAACTCCTTCACCAACACATAGTGGAACACTTTTCGCAATTTTTCAAACTAGATCCATAAGCTCAAAACACAATAAATGTCTCTTACAAATTTGATCATATTAATGCAATCTCAACCTATTCTTCAATCAACATTATTAGAATTTTCTTAATTTCTTGTACCAAGACTAAATAATTTCAAAAGCCCAAATTTTTTTTGATAACAATAAAAGAAATATATCCTCTATCAGCCAATTCAATTATGCTAGAATTTGTTACATTAAATTCTCAATCCAAGTTTGCAAACTTAACAAGGGTAAAGAAAAATATATGTAAAGACTTAGCTTCTAATTATATCAAAGGAAAAATTAATCTATGAGAGAAATTGAAAAGTAATATATGAAAGAAGGTAACTTAACATGAAATTATATTCTATTCTATGAAAGCAAGTAAATTTACATGAAATGAAATTCTATTTTATGAAATCAAGTAAAACTAATCTATCTCAATATGATCATAGTTCTAAAACATTTATAGACCCTCATCCATGCAGAAATTCAAGTAATTTTTAATTAAAAAACTCTTAAGAATATTTGAATATAATTGTTTGATGTATTTAAATATTTGACCCTTGAAGTTGTATATAGTCAACCTACATCATATTAATACACTACAATTAATTAAAATTCACACAACTTTGAAATTGAAATTGACACTACAGGGAAATAAACTTAAGTGATCACTGATTTAACCTAACTTATTTTTGTGGTTTTTCAAGCACTTGATTAATAAATGTAAAATAAAACAAAGCATTGATTAAGAAACAAAAATAGTAAAGAAAACTGTACCACAAAAGAACAATAGAGAAAGCAAGAAAGAAACAGTAAACTAAATTGTACTACAAAAGAACAATGTCACAAGACATTGTACTACAAAAGAACAATGTCACATGTCCTGCACATGGGGCCTTCTTAGTGGTCGCAAGAGCCTTAAGAAAACGCATAAACTAACTTTAAATAGACTCAGGTATGTATATATGCACAGTGAAAGAAAAGGTCAGTTTTATTTAATTATGTTATAACGAAATAAGGCATACAATAATTCAAAACTTAAAGTTTGTGTGTCTCCCTCCTTCTACTAGGCACGATCACTATATAGAGATTATGAATAACAATATTTAGAGTTTAAATGCTACAAATCATAATAGAAAGTGATGACTGAATGCTTTATCACTAACATCTATATTTAAAACTTATGACTTAGCTCATGCGTGAGTGTATATGAACACATGGCCAACAAAATGTTATTTCTCAGTGTTTGCCAATGCGTAATCCTACGAAGATATCATGATCTATTGATGCTCAACATAGTGCCACATCAACGGTCCCCCAATAATTCGCCTCGCATTTTGGCAAGTGACTTGTTATTGCGTTGACTAGGACTTTAACTCTACTATTGTGATGATATATTTGCCTCTTTATTGCACCAAGTAGGTAAATAACCATCCTCGTATATTTTTCCATTTGTACCTATGCTTAGTTTTGGCTAAATTTCTCTTAGAGATGAGCTAACTAATGAGTCTACAAAGGAGCTACAAAAATTGTTATTTTATGCAATGATCACATATTAGCCTGTTTTAATAAAGAAAATGTATAAAATTATAGAATAGTGGACATATTATCTTGAATATCCATTGTGTAGCGTTTTGTAGCTCTATTGGCATATATACATATGGATTGCGACCAAGATATGTAGAAAGGATAATTATGGAGGTATCTAAGATATAGAAATTGTAAAAATTATGGTAGTGAGTTGACAAAAGGATGTTAATTTCTTGGTCGATCAACCTCTTGTTCTCAAAAAATTGTCTTCATGACTTTTCATGTCCCCCTTTCATATTGACAAAAATTTCTTCCTATTTTCCCCTCTTCAAAAATCCATTTGGGCCTCAAAATAACCCACAAAACATCATAAACATTAATAGTTCAACATAATACACCTTTTTGATCTGCGGTCTACATAATGCACTTTCTCGGTGTTGTTTGGCAAAATACAACCCATCGCTTTGACAAAGTGTTCAATAAAATTCACTTCCAATTAAAAAAAAATTGATGAGCCCAAGAAGACTTGAACTCGTGACCACGCATAACATAATCAGACTTAATAACAACTTTGTTGATATATTCCCTTTTTATGCCATCCATCCAAAATTGTTTTATATTGAATTAAACTATAGGAAAAAGCCACAACCAAAACCAAGAATTGACCTTACAATTGAGTATCACACTGCGTGTTGTGTCTCATATGAAAACCATGCCAACTACAAACTATGACTCATCCTCGCAATAGAGGTCCACACTATATGCCAACAATAAGCCGTGACTTGACCTTGTAACAAAGGGCTACACTATGGATTGTGTGTTATACTAAAACCATGCTAATAATAAACCACGAATCGGCCTCACAATAGAGGGCCACACTATACATTCTGTCAAAACAAAATTCCACCAACCATAAGCCATGACTCGACCTTGCAATAGAGTGCCACAATACATGTTGTGAAAACCATGTCAACAATAAGCCAAGACTCTCATCCGAACATAAACAGGAACGCAACAACTTACAGATATAATCATAAAGATAAAAATGCAGCAGAAAAACACTTCATTTCATTAATAGAAAAATATTGAACTATGCTTATAGACAAAATGGAAATAAGATAGCTCAGGTGATGGTAGCTTATCTCTGAGAAGAGATGTGGTACTACATGCCTTTGAATTGTGTTACAATGAGGCTCAAGGGCCTATTTATTATTGGAAAACATGAGAAAACCCTAAACAACTAAAACCCTAACCCCAGGAGATGTAACACCAAGAGTTTGTGGGCCTTGTTGGGGTTAGTTGGGCAGCTGATTTGAAAATCACTTATGTATGATCTCAGTTAATTAATGTAGGTATTATAGAATCGTGCGCTGGGATATGCCTATGTTATTTTAAGCAATGGATCGATAAGATTGCGAAATACACAGTCATTGGAAAACAGTAAGAGAAACACAACAAGCAAATGAAAAAACACAACAATTTAATAAGGAGTTCACCCAATCCTCCTGGGCTACGTCTCCTGGTCCAGCGTTCATTGGTGGCCTTTTCTATTGTGTCTTTAAGTAGAGTTTTTACAATGAGGAGCTCAATTTGAGTCTCCTATAACAGATGATGCTTAGTAGGGTGGTACTTGGATTCCCCAAGCCACTAGAGTACATAGACTCCCCCTTACCAAGTCTTGACCTCAACTAGTCTTAATGGGATGAGTCCAATTTGGTACTCAGTTCCCAACAGATATCCTCACAGGGATTGCTTGAACCTCTCAAACCTTCTCAATTTTTTCTGCTCGATGCTGCCTTAGCTCTACAGGTCAGCTTGACTTCTTCTGTTCTTTGCTTCTTGCTTCATTCTCTATTCTGTCCCCCCCTATTCTCTATTTGTTTTTGGCTTAAAGCCAATCCGTCCCTTGACTGTTCGCTTCATCTTCCGGCTCTTCGGATCGCCCACCTCTGCCCCCTGGAATTCCCTGCTTCTGCATCATCGCCACTGTGTAAGGTTTCACAAAGAGGTGGCCACTTGTCTCCTTACGAACTGAGTGCCAACTCTTCCTCAAATGGTCGTTATTTCGGTTATTCCACGAAATGATTCATCCGCCAGCTCAGCGGTCATGTCGGACCCCAAACGTCATATGCCTTAGCCTATTCTTCCATCAAATCCGGTCTCCCATCGAGTGAAATCTTTGTCGTTGATCTAGGGCCTCCAGATCCTACAGTCATCGCTTTTATCGCACAAGTGAGTTGCTCGACCGTTACCCTGCGATGAGACCAGTTTTCTCTCTCATCCGCCAGACATGCGTCATTCAACGTATGGCATTGCTTGGTCATCTGCCAAACCCGCTGACTGCCCGAAATGCCTCCGATATTCCGCCGGTTTTGGAGTGCGGAACCCGCCTGTCAGTTTTAGATCTTTTCCCATGGTTTCCCTGTTTTTCACATGACCAGGGGCCGAGGCTTTTCCTTCTCTGAGGTTTTTATCCTGCGATATGCGACGCCAATGGCATATAAAAAATGACCTCTATTTTCTGATCTGGACTCCCTATTTGCTAGTTTGTGCCACTGCGCGGTCTCCATGGGCCAATGGTCAGCGCGCTCTGACCGAGGGTCCTCGTTGTTCCATGCCGGCTACAACTACCACTGTCCAGAGGTCCTTCCTGATAGCTTCTATTCACAAGATTTTGGAATTTGACATAATTTGAAACAGTCATAGAACTTTGATAACTTTCAAGGATCCAATTCGGATCAACAACCAACTTCCCAGGATCGTAACTTGGTCATATTATCTCCGTTTGGTGCGTACGATACCTTGTTGGAAAGGTCTCGCTGAGTACTATAGTTTTCACTACATGCCCTCGCCTTTGGCTATGGACCTACCGCAGACCCCAAAACAATGCCGTTTAGGGGGTCAAAACTGCTCCGGAAGTTCAGGACCTGAAAAATTGCTAGAAATAGTAAATGCTGGAATGAACAAGGAAACAAATGAAACTGACTAGGGGGTCTAGGTGGAATAGGTGGGTGGCCACCAATATCCACCTAGATCAGACTCAACCTCATGACTTCTTGTTGTACAAAATTGTAACATCACTCAAACCATGAGACCACACACCTTTTGATTTATAACAATGCCTAAATTCATGTATCCAAACATTTGCATTACACGGTCCTCTACATATACATGTTTGGGTGCTAATGTAGCTGATGTTGGTTCAAACAAGGCACAGATTCAACCTTACATATGAAAAATTTTAGTGCTTAAGTCGTGAACAAGGTAGCCCTTTGGAATCAGTAACAACCCTGGTGAGAATTTCATGTAATAAAAGCTAATAAAGGAAAAATAAGATCACAGTTAAGGGACACTTATTCCAAGATGAATGTTGGGAAAAGATATCCTATTGGCATCAGTAGATGTATGTTTTGTCTAAGGAAAATTGGTAAAGGCTAAGGAAAAGGCATTAAAAGGCAATTTTGGCACATTTATTTATGAAAATAAAAGAAAATAGAAGAAAAGTAAGGTGAAAGGTCACAGGTTGCATGTGAGGAGGAAATTGAAGGAAAATAATGGAAAACGAAGAAAATAGAGGCCTTATTAATAAAAAGGCTTATGAGGATCACTTGGAAAGCTTTTGCTAACATTTTGTCAGTTCAATTTTGGATCTCTCCCATCATTCTCCATCTCTCTCTCACTTTTGGTCACTTAGAGTTTTCTTGGAGCACTCTAACTTTGGATCAAGGAAGGAAAAGAAAGAAAAGGGAAAGGAAGGAAAGAAAGGATAAAGGAAGAAGATCAGGATCAAGCAACTTTAGCAGGAATGCTTGCTGGGAAACCTTTTACATGTGTGATTTCCTAGCTGGTTTGAACATGCATGGCTTTGCATGTTGGTGTATGGTTCTCTTGCTGTCGGTGGCAAGGTTTTTTTGGGTTATGATAGTGGTTTTTAGCCTAGCCTTTCCTTTTTCGAGATGCCATGGTGTAGGGATGTTTATTTTGGTTTTGAGCTTTGGTTTGTTGGATGAATTTTAGAATCTATGGTGGAGGTGGTCTCAAGGTTCATTCCCAAAGGCCTAGCAATACCTTGGTTGGTTTTGGCGAGATACACAGTAAATCCATGCATCCTAAAATAATAATGATCTTTTCATTCAACGTCATACCTACATACATATATACATATAAACATTAGCATAAAATAATCATGGTTCATGATCACAACAAAGTTTCCAGATATTATAAGGTCAAGGTTAAGAGAACTTCCTTTATTCACGCAACACATGTGAAATATTGAGAACAACAGTCCCAACATAGCCAAGGCATCCAACACCTCAGATCCATTTACTTTACCTTTTCTTGATTACCTTTCCCATCAATGTTCTTTCATCGTCCATTTACCACAATGGACCCAACTAGTCCAACCAATTATCATAGTCTTACCTTCTGTTTTTCTTACTCATGCACCAAGCTTCATCTGAATCTTACATTACCTATTCGGTACCACACATCTCTCCCTGAGATCCATCAACTTTTCCTCTTTCCCAACCAATTCCCAAGACTCAAAACATAAAAGGAAAGAACGAAAACAACAACAACAAGAAAATCATGAAAACCAATAACAAAACGACTCCGCAAACGAAGTGGTATGGCCATACTCTAGACATGAATAAAGTTGTAAATCAAGCACAAGTAAATAAAAAAAGACCAAAGGCATAAGACTAACAACAAACACCATGACTCAATCCCCATGGTTCCCAGGGAAACTCAACTAGAGCCTTTTTCAAGATTTCATGGAAACCTCTCTTTGCCATGCAGTCTCCTGCATCATATTTCCATAAACACATAATTGAAAGTGTATAAATAAACATAACAATACATCAGTTACCTTATCTTGTTGTGCCAAGAACGTTTCTTGCAACTGAAGACATCCATTCCATCTCTTAAGGGACTCCAATCCTTTTATAGGTCCACATGTAACTAAAGACTAGCTAATATACCTGTCAAGTACATGTTCATGAATCTAGCACATATCCACATAATGTCAAACAAAATCAAGGTTAAGAAGACTCCCTGTATGCAAAGCACTCGTTCGTTTGGAATTAGGGTTTCCAAACATAGCCAAAGGAATTCTTACTCGATTCCTTTCTTTTACCTTTACCCTGTTGCAACAGAGTCTTACTATATACTGCCACATCACCCAACTGTTAGTGATATAAACACATCAACCATTACCTTGTTAGGCTAATACCAACACGCTTCCTACAGCTGCTTACACATGTCAACCACATGTTCCAAATATCAAGACAATCATATCTATCAATTTGAAATCAACATTTAGCAAAACTAATAATCATGTCATAATTGATAGTCATTAGACATAATGCTACAACTATCACCTGCTTATGCTCAAGTACATACCAACTGCCTCAACACATGTATTAGTACAATCATCTTAAAACAAGATCATTTGAACACATACTCATATTATTCAATTCATCAAATATTCAACCAACTTGCAACCATACCATTTTAAATAGATCAACTAGATGATGTAATAAACACCAAACACTCAAACACCCAATAGACAACATAATCAAATGGTCAAGTACCAAATATACAACATAAAAAAAATCATACCTTAATGTATCTCAGGGGAGGTGATCTTGTATGCACAATCAATCCAAGTTAGCATGATACAGCTTCACAACATATCAACTCAAACATAAATCATGATATCCATAACAATAACTAACTAACATGTTCACATCATAAGCTCATAAGAATTTATCATTCATGCATAATCAATCACATATGTATGATCAATCTAGATTAGTATGACACCATATCACAAATATGTCGACTCATACCTAAATATCGCAACCATAACCATATGCATAGGTCAAACTATGTTCACACAATACATATAAAATTAAGATCTTAAATACAATGAACATAACCATCAAACATATGACCAATCCAAATTACAACATCAAGATCTCAATGAAATAACCCTAATCATCAAGTTAATAGCATATAAAAATAATAAGCTATATATCATGCTCATCAACACCATATAACCTAATCATCAAGCTAACTGTCATATATCAACAAAAATTTAACCTATAACACACTCATCAACAACATTTAACCTAATTGTCAGGTTATCTAATATAAAACAATAATAGCAATGCATACAAACACAAGATACTATCATTCTTGACTATCCGACACATGTGCATATAACTACACTAATCAACTAACATCTATCATGAATGTAACCCTATCATCAAAATACGTGTACATAAACTTAATGTATATAAACCTAATTCATATAACAATCCTTGACATACATACCTACATGCCAAACATACAAACCTGTATGAAGACATGTTCTTTCCTCGAGGTCCAATGCTGCAACTTCACTTTGATGATCTGCATCTCCTACTTTACCTTATTCAACACATTAGCATCATAACATACCAATAGCACCATGATAACCTAAATTGCATACAATGAATTCATAAGACATGTTTGACCTACTATTCAAACTATAACCAACACCATACATGCATAACAACTATATATAGACATATAACAAATGAGTACCAAACCATACACACATCATTCTAAATAGAGTCCAATCATCAATGCGTGACCATATCAATAACACAAACCATGACCGCATGCATGACAACAACAACCTCATCACATGCACTTGATAATATGTGAACACCTATGTACATAATAATGCATAATCAACCATACACACATGAAGACATACTCCATGACAGAACCTTCAACCTTCACATGGCAACATCACTACAACCATGATCAACACCATGCAAGTGCAACAATCACATGGAATACATGAATAAGGAACACATACACAACCAATCATGAACGCATGACCAACACATAACCCAAGGAGAGTGCAACCATGCTCTGATACCACTCTCTAACACCTTCCTCCCACATCTACCCAAGCAACTAGCCAGTCGGGGTAAACATGTGATGAGAGGCTAGTATGATATGATTCAACCTCCTAGGTAACCTTAAGGAAATGGAATCGATGGAAACACAACACACATACCTCCCTCGGGTGCTTTAGGAGCCCAAGAGCTAATCCACCACTCCAAGAGCCCAATCCCTGAGTTAGCCTATAATTTACATGAATTAAAGCTAGATTCACTCCCATGAAAAGGCATGCATGTGACTGTAAACCTATAGTCGCTCCCACATTGCCTACAAGGGAGAGACTGTAGTCTCTATTAGCCAGTTCTATGCCAGAGACTGTGAGATTTAAGCCACTTTTTTAGGGCTAGTCTCCAAACCAATGCCTAGAACTTGATGAGACTCTCCAAGACATTAAATGACACCAAGGAAAATCCTCTAACACAAAACTTGATCAAGGGCTTGACCTAACCAAGCCTAACCATGACAGACATTTTGTCAAACACTTAGTAAATATGCAACCTACAGGTGTAAATAATAGATCTGAGCATAGGGGTCTCATACTTATCTGAGATTCGCTATGAAGCATTGTCTCCTTATCACATTAGCTGTCATTTCATCCATTAGGTCATAGATACATTGATCATTCAATAACAAGTAATAACATGATGAGAGTCATACATAACTGTTGTCATAAAATACATACATAACCAGCATAGTAGGGACATAAATACCAATGAAATCACAACCATATAAACCACATATAATCCATCATAATGCTCATATTGTTGGGTCCCTATAATACTAGTGATTACCCCATTACTATTGTAGTTATACCCCTTATTTATATTGTTGTGCCCCTATTAACCCCATATTGTTATTTCTGTGCCCCATAGAATCCCTCTATTGTTATTTTTGTGGCTTTATATTATTGTTAGGTCGGTTGGATTATATTGTGACTCCTTAGACTCCTATATATAGAAAGGAGGTTTTTTCATTTGTATCATCCAAGAATTGTTCATTTATGTAATGTAAAGGAGGTTGCCCCCTCGAAGAGGCTGAATTCTAAGGCGTTGATCTATCTTTTCTATCTTTTCTTGAGCTGGTTTCATAACATTTGGTATCAGAGCTTTGGATTCTAGGGTTTCGTTGCTCCAAACATGTCATCGTGGAATTTTCGCTATAACTTTATTTCTGTGACGTTTCAGAAGTCGCAAAAAAAACCCATTTGAGAATAAATCACGCTGAACCTTGGGTCCGAATTTCAGAGCTTTTCGCGCGATATTTGTGGAGATATGATCTGAGGAAGTTGGTCTTTTTGCAGACTCCTGAATTACATTCAAAACAGGTGACCTAGGGAAAATCGTCATAACTTTCTCTCTGGGGATCAGATTGAAATTTCGTAAGAAGGTACAGAAAGAGGACAGACTGTAGTTTCTTGTGTGTGTGTTTCAGATTCAAAGGTTGAAACAGTGATGCGTGGCACGTCGTACAAGTTCACTCTACTGAACCAGTCTAAAAGCAAGTCACTGTGGGAGATTTCACATAACTCTTCCTTGGAGAATCCAATTTGGCTCAGACTTGTGGCATTGGAAAGAGGACGCAGAAGGCTACTACAGATAGCAATTTTAGAACTGGATGATCCGAAATTACAGAGATACATCAGATTCAATATCATGCTTCTATAAAGTGAAAAAAGGTGTGTAGTTTTTTTTTAAATTTTTGTGTAAGCTTGGTTTAACGGAATTCAAAGGGCATAGTAAAGCATTATTATCGGTAACTGATGCCCCGAGGAAAGAAAATGCAAACACCTAGTAAGGAACCTGAAAGCTCTAGCATGACTCATGAAGAAGAGGAAGAAATGCTACATGATATATCAAAATTACAAGAACAAGTGCAACAAATGTCACGCTCACAAAAGCTAACAGAATCTAAGATAAATGGCGTGGAATCTAAGATAAAGGGCATGGAAGCTAAGATGGATGATTCGAAGACAGATTTGAAGAGAGACATGACAAATTTGAAGATAGATTTGAAGACAGACATGGAAGAATTGAAGAAGTTGCTACAAGAAAGGGTCACTAATGGTGAAAAGGTAGTAAAGGAAACTCATGATGAGAACAAAAGAAATGTTAATCATGATTCCATAGACGCTAATGTTGGATCGAAGAATCACCATATTCCAAAAATCGATATGAGGAAGTTTGATGGCAAGGATCCCGCCACATGGATATTACAGATGGAGCAATTCTTCGATCTCAATAATGTGCAAAACGCACAAAAGGTACGTATGGCAACTGTATATTTGGAACCAAATCAGTTTGTATGGTATCAATGGCTTTGCTCTCGTAAACAATTTATCACTTGGGCAATTTTTACGGAAGAATTGATAGCACATTATGAAGATACAAAAAGCAACACTTTTTTTAGCCAATTGATAAGTCTCAAACAAAAGGGTTCAGTAATGGAGCACATTGAGGAGTTCCAAAAATTGAACATAAGGGTAAAAGATATTCCAGAGGAGCATAGGATTGATGTGTTCATAGGGTCTTTAAAGGATAATATCCAACATGATGTTCGCCTTTGGGAACCTGATTCATTAGAGAAGGCATTCAGGTTAGCAAGAAAAATGGAAAGCAAAATTATGGCAACCAGGAAGCATACCACTCACAACTATAAAGACGGAAGTGTTGTTGCCCCTAGTCTTCCACAACCTATAAGGTTGACACCACAACAATTGGAAGAAAAAAGAGCAAAAGGGCTTTGTTACAGTTGTGATAGCAAATACACTAAAGGTCATAAGTGTGCTGAGAAGAAATTATTCTACATAGATTGTGAAGAGGAAGAAGAAAAGGAGCAAGAAAGGTCAAAAGAAGAAGATATACTCCAGGAACAAAGCCTAGATGAAGAACAAATAAATCCGACCATATCTTGTAATGCATTGGTGGGAATTACCACTCCTCAAACCATCAAGATAGAAGGACAAATCAAGAAGAAAAAGGTAATAGTGTTGATTGATTCAGGAAGCACCCACAATTTTATTCATTGTAGGGTAGCAAAAGAATTGAATTGCTTCCTATATCCAGCACCAGAGTGTCAAGTGATGATTGCAAATGGAGGAACAATAAATTGCTCTGGAAAGTGCCATAATATCAAGCTATCCATGGGAGAATATGTATTGACTAGCCCAATGCTTTCCATTCCAATGGGAGGTGCTGATGTTGTACTAGGAGTCCAATGGCTACAATCCTTGGGTACAATAGCTTTTAATTTTCAAGAACTTTTCATCAAATTTTCTACGGAAGGAAAGGAAGTTGAATTAAGGGGTATTGCAGGGAAACCAGGAAAGATAATCAGCTCTAATGGCATGACAAAGCTTCTAAAAAAGGAGCAAAGAGGTGTAATTGCACAATTATGTTCGCTAGATGTTTCCACATTGGAATCATCTATTTCTCCAGATCTCCAAAAAGTCTTGGACAATCATTCCAAGGTATTTGAGACTCCCAAAGGTCTCCCACCTATGCGTGATCATGATCATGCTATTCATCTGATTCCAGGAAGTGTTCCTCCAAACATCAGGCCGTACAGATATCCCTATGCCCAAAAGAGTGAAATTGAACGTATGGTTGCAGAAATGCTAGAGGCGGGTATAATTCAACCAAGTCAAAGTTCTTTCTCAGCTCCAGTAGTATTGGTGCACAAGAAGGATGGATCATGGCGCATGTGTCCGGATTATAGGGAGCTCAACAAGCTCACTATTAAAGATAAGTTCCCCATTCCTGTTATTGATGAATTACTGGATGAATTGCATGGATCAATTTACTTCACCAAGTTGGATCTTCGTTCGGGATATCATCAAATCAGAATGAAGATTGAAGACATTCCGAAAACGGCATTTAGAACTCATGAGGGTCATTATGAATTTTTGGTCATGCCTTTTGGCCTTACCAATGCACCTTCAACATTTCAAGGTTTGATGAATTCAATTTTCAAACCATTCCTTAGAAAATTTGTGTTAGTATTTTTTGATGATATACTAATCTACAGCAAGTCTTGGAAGGATCATGTTGAACATGTTGACAGGGTGCTACAACTATTGGAGGAGAAACAATTATATGCAAAAAGATCCAAATGTTTCTTTGGAGTCCAGGAGGTGGAATATTTGGGTCATATTGTATCTCATGAAGGAGTTAAGGTAGACCCTAGCAAAATTAAAGCCATTAAGGAATGGAAAATCCCCACATCCATAAAGCATCTGCGAGGATTTCTTGGGTTGACAGGGTATTATCGCAAGTTTGTTAAGAATTATGGGAGAATAGCAGCACCTCTAACAACATTATTGAAGAAAGATTCATTTTCATGGACTCTAGAAGCAACAAAGGCCTTTGAACATCTTAAAGAGGCAATGTGCCAAGCACCGGTCTTAGCTACACCGGACTTCACAAAAACCTTTATTGTGGAATGTGATGCTTCAGGAAATGGAATTGGTGTTGTTCTAATGCAAGATGAAAGACCCATTGCTTTTGAAAGTCGTCCAATCAAGGGAAAGTTTTTAAGCAAAGCTATTTATGAGAAGGAAATGTTGGCAATACTCCATGCACTTAAGAAATGGCGACCCTACCTAATGGGAAGACACTTCAAGGTAAAAACGGATCATGATAGCCTTAAATACTTTTTAGAACAAAGATTATCCTCTGAAGAGCAACAAAAGTGGGTCACAAAGATGTTGGGTTATGACTTTGAAATCATCTACAAAAAAGGGAAGCAAAATGTGGTGGCAGATGCACTCTCAAGAAAGGATGAGGATGTGGAAGCATTGTTGTGTGCCATTTCTATTATCCAACCAGATTGGATAAACGAAGCAAGGGAGGAATGGAAGAATGACGAAGAAGTGTGGGCACTTATTCGAAAGCTACAACAAGATTCCAGTACTTCTGATACATTTAGCTGGAAAAATGATTCGTTATGGTACAAAGATCGCTTATACCTCTGTAAGAATTCCCAGCTAAAACAAAAGATTCTTATGGAATTGCACACTTCTCCCTTAGGAGGGCACTCAGGATTTTTAAAAACTTACCACAGGGTTAAGAAGGAATTTTTTTGGGATGGCCTTAAATCAGATATTCAAAAGTTTGTGGCGGAATGTTTGGTTTGCCAGCAAAATAAAGTTGAAACAATTAAGACACCAGGTCTATTACAACCTTTATCCATTCCAAGCCAACGTTGGGAGGAGGTTTCAATGGATTTTATCACAGGTTTACCCAAGTCTGAGGGAAAGAGTGTCATCATGGTGGTAGTTGACAGACTTACCAAGTATGCACACTTTTGTGCATTATCACATCCATTTAAAGCCAGTACAGTTTCTACTGCATTTATGGAAACAGTTCAAAAGCTACATGGAAACCCAAAGATTATTGTAAGTGACAGAGATCCCATTTTCACTGGAAATTTTTGGACAAAATTATTTTCTTGTCTTGGTACTCAGTTAGCTCATAGCTCATCTTATCATCCTCAATCTGATGGGCAAACTGAGATAGTAAACAAATGTTTGGAAGGATATCTTCGTTGCTTTGTATCTGATAAACAGACACAATGGGTCAAATGGTTGCCTCTGGCTGAATGGTGGTATAACACTTCCTTCCATACAGCAACAAAAATGACCCCATTTATGGCACTTTATGGGTATCAACCACCATCCATCACATCATATTTAAGAGAAAATTCTAAGGTTCAGGCAGTGGAACATCACATCGAACATCAACAACAAGTCCTCCAACTCTTAAAGGATAACCTCGTGTTGGCACAAAATAGAATGAAACAACAGGCAGATCAACATCGCAGTGAAAGAAGTTTTGATGTAGGTGATTGGGTATTCCTACGGCTACAACCATATAAGCAAATGTCCCTAAAGCAAGCTAAGAAGGATAATAAATTATCACCAAAGTATTATGGTCCGTACAAGGTGTTGCAAAAGATTGGTACTATGGCATACAAATTGGAGCTTCCTGCAGCTTCTCGATTGCACCCAGTTTTCCATGTTTCATGTTTAAAGAAGGTTATAGGTGACAAGCTCCCAATTCAAAAAATATTGCCAGAACTTGACGAGGAAGGAAAAATTATATTGGAACCGGAAGCAGTCACAGAAACAAGAACTCGACAGCTACGAAATCGATCAATTTCAGAGTATCTTATCAAGTGGAAGAACTTATCCGCTGAAGATTCCACATGGGAGGATGAGAATTTTATGCAGAAGTATCCAGAACTACTCAAGCGTTGAGGACAACACTTTTTTGAAGGAGAGGGGCATGTTGGGTCCCTATAATACTAGTGATTACCCCATTACTATTGTAGTTATACCCCTTATTTATATTGTTGTGCCCCTATTAACCCCATATTGTTATTTCTGTGCCCCATAGAATCCCTCTATTGTTTTTTTTGTGGCTTTATATTATTATTGTTAGGTCGGCTGGATTATATTGTGACTCCTTAGACTCCTATATATAGAAAGGAGGTTTTGTCATTTGTATCATCCAAGAATTGTTCATTTATGTAATGTAAAGGAGGTTGCCCCCTCGAAGAGGCTGAATTCTAAGGCGTTGATCTATCTTTTCTATCTTTTATTGAGATGGTTTCATAACACATATAGATACAAGGATAAATAATCTTTCATTATTGATGCAAAATCCAAACCCGGGATGGGGCTTCCACGCTCCACCTGATCGTATTAATGGTTGAGCCAAATCTTTCTTCATCCATTCACCCTCGCACCATATTCTGAGCATGAAATATGGACCAACCTTATCTGTTGAAACCCTGGGCAAGAGAGTTAAGGAAAAATCTAGGCCATCAGAAGAATAGGAGAGTGACTTAGATGTCTTGATTGTTGGTTATGAGTATGAAGGGGTTAGATCTAGAGCCAGAGAAGCTGAATTTGTTGGAGAGAATATTATTATTGGCACATTATTAGATTTCAAGCAATCCAAATTTGAAGGTTGGCTGAAAGAGGACTGTGCATCGATGGTAGGAGAAAACAATAGATTGAGCAAACAGAGCAAGGTAGCAAAGGAGGATCGAGCCTGTAAACCCCTGGAGGATGATCAATTAGATAAAATGTTTGGAGATGAATTAGCAATACAAGGACAAGCAGAGGCAGTTATTGCAGGTACAATTACAGGGGAAGAAAAATATGATGAATATGAAAGAATTGAAACGGCTGGCCAATCTAGTTTAGATAACTGGTTGCAGACATCACTTCTGAATCCTCGGCCAGGAGAGGACTCAGAACCAAAGAATAACATACTTACAGCAACACATGAGGGTTTCACTGCAACTCAAGTTGACGATTCCAATAAACACACCTCCAGATCACCCCCTAACCAGAAGACTTCTAGTTTTGAAGGGTCCGAGGAGAAGAAAGATATAAGGCACAACTCCCATCTTAGTTCAAATTAACCCCATCGAATATTAGAATAGGCAGAGGATCAGATGATGCCTAGGGCACACATTGCAGAGGGCACACATCAGATCATATGGAATATGTGAAGGCATACATCATCCAGTGGAACTGAATCATTGAATTTTGAACCGATGTCACTTAATAGGAAAAACAGTTAAATTTTTAACAGATGTCACTTAATAGGAAAAACAGTTAATTTTTTAACAGATTTCACTTAATAGGAAAAACAACACACAGAAAAATGTCACTTAATAGGCAAAACAACACACGGGAAAATGTCACTTAATAGGAAAAACAGTTAAATTTTTAACAAAGGTCACTAAATAGGCAAAACAACACACTGAAAAATGTCGAACAAAGATAAAAAGATTGCTTATCCACTAATTAAAAAAAAAAAAAAAAACTTATCCACTAATTTAAAAAGGAAACACCTTTAATTTAAAAATATATAAAATATTTTTATATTTAATTAAAATTAAAAATTAAAAACAAATTTCACAGAAATATTTTATATATTTTCAATTTTATATATTTATTGGGAACTATTAATCATAATTGAGTTATAATTTAGTCTTATATTAAATTATTGTTGAGTAATTATAAATTATAAATAGTTATTTATTAAATTAATATTTAAATATTAATTTTTATTAATTTTATTTTTAAATAACATATTTATCTAATTAAAAGAATTAAATTTTAACTAATTAATATAATATTAAAAATAAAAATGGGTTTAGATTTCACTATTAATACTGAGTTATAATAATTTTTTATAGATGTAAAAGTTAGGGATGAAGTTTATTGTTTGAAATTATATATCTATATATATATATATAAAAGACTAAATTAATTTGTTTTTGTTTGATGGGTAATGTGATTCTTGAGATAATTGCCATCTTTAATTTATGACTTGAGGATTTGTGACTTAGAGGTATCTGATCCATCAAAATCATTTAGGGATCACACCCATCCTGGGCGACACCAACCCTTAGTATGGTTGGATTTTTTCCTAGGGAGTTTTGGTTTGATGATATTTACACCACATAGTACCTTAACATAACACCTTGACGCCATCTCATTTATGCCCCATGAAATAAATTAATTTAAAATTAAATAAAAATATTATCTAATCTCATATATTTAAATAAATGTTTCTTTTATTTTATTTTATTAAATTTATAATTAAAAATAAACTAAATTTGTTACAAAATTAACTAAATTTAATTTTATTAATATATAATTAATTCCATTAATAATAATTTAAAAAACAATAAATTAATATATAATATATTAATATTAAAAATAGCAAAACAAGGGCTCTAGTAGTCTTGCCAAATAATTTTGAATATAAAAATGCTTAAATGTATGCTAATGATTTGAAGATTCCTATTGTGCAATAAAATTGCTTATATATATATATATATATAAACATATATGAACTTAACGATAATTATTTAATAAGAAGCTAGTATATATTAGATAATAACAATTAATAATATTAATTGATAGTAAAATAATATGCGACAATTAGTAATATTAGTTATTAACATTAATTATTAGTTAACAACAAAATATCCAAAAGTTTTTTTTTTCTGAATATGACTACTTCTATTAACTGTGTAAAACATATATACAAAAAGATTACATAGGGCAAGGTTTAAGATTTCTCAGTCTCTTTGGCCTTGCCCACATTGCAGCACCCGCGAGCTCTATTACATGACACTGATAAACTGTCCATGGCTGGACTGAACAGAAGAAACACATAAACATATTGACACTTGGACACAGACATATAACACTGAACACATACATTGGACACTTGGACAGGAAGGCCGACATATGGAAATTGAGACAAAAATCCAAAAATACCATAGCAACATCATTCTTCATTCGTAGACTGGAGCTGCTCTTTAATTCGGCATCCGAAGTGAAGCGTGTTCTCAGAATCCGAGAGCTGGATGATTTTGTGAGGACTGTCATTTCTGGCAAGTTCCCTTGGACCTGGCCAGGGAGCCACATGCACCAGGGAATCAGCAACATAATCCAAATTGAAATCTAAGTCCTCCATTTTCTGTTTTCCTTTGCTCAAATCCGGCGGATGAAGGTTTACGGGAACCGAGGGGCCTGCGTCTGGATTCATATGGAGGCCTGGTCTTTCCAGTTTCCTCTCTCCTGCAGTATACGGAACAGACCATCCCATCCCCGGTACAAGCACAGGCTGAACTCCTCCGCTCTCTCCACCCATGGGCAGGCAGGCAATAGGGGATTCATCCCTGCTGTTGTGCTGCTTTTGTTGCTGAGGCTCCAAATCATGTTCAACTTCAATTGTCACAATCAGAGAGGAATTAACATGCGGACAGGGGAGGCGATACCTGAGAATTGGAAGCTCCCTGCGACTGTCTCCCTCAGCTGGGCTACTCTCCCTCTGCCCTCCCACTTCGTCGTTGCTGTCCTGAAACCAACGAGGATGGGAGGTGACCTCAATTGAGGAAGAGGGGGAGTGATGGTCATCTCTCGGCGGAGCGCGTCCCTGAATTCCTCCTCTCCTGCTACCCATTCGCAGCCTGTCTCGCGGCATGCTGTCCCCGTCAATGCTCTGGATAGTCGCCCAAATCAACGCTGCTCCCAGTGGCAGGTCCGAATGCGGCCTCCAATCTCGCTCAGGAACCAGAACCAGTCCTGAGGGCTCGTTCCACGAGCGGGCGACCAGTGCCCCTTGCCAGAACGCACTCCTAATTCCTAAATCTTCCTCACAGACCTTACCAACCCAGTGACAAAGCAAATGCATCTGGCGTACCCAATGACCCTGCAAATTCACCTCGCTAACAGCAAGGAATGTCAACCAAACGTTCAACAGAGAACTCACCGTCGTTTTCCCTGTGCTCTCCGCCGTCTCACCTTTGCCAGGTTCCCACCTCGGCTCTGCTTTCACCTTGCGGCGAGCACAGAGGAGGGTCACAGAACCAGACGCGCTTGTAACCTGCAAACCCGCCATACTCTTCCACTTAACCTCCTTCCTCCCTCGCATGCTTACCTGCTTCCCTCGAGCCGAGAGGACTGGCATTAATGCCATCCCCTTGCCAGCCTCCGCCTTATTTACTCCCCTTGAATTTCTTGCAACGTGGTACCGTCCCACCTTGAGGTCTTGACACCCGGCCACGTGATGGCCCGTGCCACTCTTGCTTGTCTTAATCACCCGCATCCGGGTAACAAAATATCCAAAAGTTACCAATAAATACTAAAAGAAATTGTATCCAAAATCATAATAACATAATGAAAGGGAAAATCTATAAATACTATTCAATACACATCATTAAGAAAGACTAATAAGAACTAACTAATTTCATAGATAATATTCTAAATCCAAAATTATTTATATAACAACTATTTAATATCAACACAAGGAAAATAAATATAATATTAATTAAAATAAATAAATAAATAAAATTAGTTTGTAAACCTTTACTCAACTATGGTAGTTGCAACTTAGTAAGTGGCTAAATGTCAAATTATGAATGACAATTAGTTGCACTGATAGAATTTATGGCAACAACATGAAAATCATTAACAATCTATATAATTGTTGTAGCTGCTACAACCCCCTCCAAAATTTTGCTTATATTATAATTTTGGAACCTCATTTTAGTCTTGTGAATTGTCATTTTGAGTTGTTTAAGTAATCCTTGGCCTTATTTTTCTAAGTGTCAAGTCGTCTTCTAGTAATCTCAAGTGTCACAACTTTTTGTTCTCACATGCTTGGCTTGTAGCCATTAATTGTGCACTTCAAGATGACAGTCACTCCTCATCATTCACAACTATGCACTCCCTGATGGAAGTGATTTCACATGCCTTGACAGTAGGGATTTTGTAGTCCTCTATGGTAGTCAACTACGTAACTCCTTATGATAGGAAACCACACAATCTCTTGTTAGTTACCTACGTAGTCCCTTGTGTCAGTGAACTGTATAGTTCCCATAGATGGTCAATTATGCACTCGCTGAGGACAGAAATTGTGCATTCCCTATGGATAGCTAATGTGCATCACCTTGTAGAATTTCCCACTGTAGATCACCTAATAATGCAATATACTAATTCAAAATACTTGATCTACTTCTACAAACAAACTTGCGGAAGCTTAATCGATTTTGAGAAAGATCAAATAGAACACATATAACAGAGAATGAGAAATCAATCACACATGAACACAGAAGAATACTCTGGGGAAAGCCTTAGCTAGAAACCTCGATCTATGTATTATCATACAAGTGGAAATATGTCCAGATTACACAAAGCTTTAGCTCACAAGCTATCCAGCTCTCAGTACAATCCCTCAATGCTTCTCATAGACTGAATAGACACAACATATGCCTTCCTCCAGTCCTCCAAGCCTCCTATTTCCTTGCGCAGTTTCTCTTGGGTCCTCTGGCTGCCACCTGTGTGAATTGACCTTTCACACAACTCACCAAACTCAGAAGTAACTGCACAATCTCCAAGGAATGAATTCCTTTTGCATGCAAGAGATATCCTCAATGGAATATTCCTGCAACTGATAGTACACTGTCCCATCATCTGATCTCAACTGGGTCTCTGACTGAACTGACATGCATGAGTTATTTATGAGAGAATATTTAGTTATCTGAAGTGCAGTAGTTACATGCATGCATGCATTAACTAACTGAACTCACAATCAGTTCAACAGACTGTTGGAACTAATCTAACTGGACTTAACTTAGTTAACTGAGCTAACTAATTACAATTCAAAGTTCAACTCATCCTGATCTCCTTAATCAAGGGATAACTTCCTCAATCAAAGGGGAAACTATTGCATGTCTTCACATAGACTTCATGTTTGATTTTCTACAACTAATTAACTCTAGATAAATTGATTAATTATTTTACAAACAGCTTCTAAAATCAAATTCAAATTTTAATTCTCAATTTTAGTTCAGGGACTAACTAAAATTGGAATGTATCCCGAAATGCTATTTATAACAGTGCTATTTTTAGAATTTCTTGTTGCTATTTTCAACACTCTGTCTCAACAAGAAAGGGATTATCTGTCACCCCAATTTTGTCTCTGTGGAACTCGAACTTGCATTTTGACAATGCCTTAGTCAAAATATCTGCATCCTGTTCCTCATTCGAAACATACAGCAACAACATGATCCTCTTCACCACACAGTCTTGAAGATGATGATATTGGATATCGATGTGCTTGGACCTGTCACGAAATACTGGATTCTTAGAGAATTTGGTACAACTCTGATTATCGCAATAGATCATTGTTGGATCCATTCTCTGACCAAACAATCGAACTAGAATCTTCCGCATCCAAATGGCCTCACATTCTGCCTGGTTGGCAGCCATGTATTCAGCCTCAGCTGAGCTAAGTGCAACTGACCTCTGTTTCCTACTGTACTAAGAAACTGCAGCTGAACCAAGGTTGAAGATTCCTCCTGAAGTGCTCTTCTGGTCTGATGGACTCCCTGCCCAATCTACATCTGTGAAGCCCTGAAGCTTCACTCCCTCTATCCGTCTATACCACAATCCATATTGAGATGTGCCTCTGAAGTATCTCAGCACATGCTTCGCTGCCTTCCAAAACAGCTTGGTAGGTTGAACCATAGCTTGACTTAGCTGGTTCACCGCAAAGCACAAATTTGGTTGTGTGTTCACTAGATACATCAATGAACCCACAAGTTGCTGATAAACAGTAGCAGCTACTACCTCACCTAAAGTAGCATCCTCCTTCCTCCATTTACCAGCTAGAGGAGTCTGCATGGGCTTGCACTTCTCCATGTGGAATCGCCTGAGTATCTCATTGGCATACTTGCCTTGAGACACAAACACTTCCCCATCCATTTGCCACACTTCCATGCCTAGAAAGTAGTGCATAAGACCCATGCCTTTCATCTCGAACTCTCTTGCAAGGTCCTCCTTACAAGACTTGATCAACTGATCATCACCTGTCAATATCATATCATCAACATAAATATCAATGATCAATGGCTTACCTTCTACCATGATGTGGTAAAGGTTCGCATCTGCTTCACTCTTGGTGAAGCCCAACCTGGTGAAATAACTATCGATCCTGGTGTACCAAGCACGAGGTGCTTGCTTTAGCCAGTACAAAGCCCTCTTGAGTCGGCACACATGTGACTCACGATCAAAGGTCTCAAAACCTTCCGGCTGCTCAATGTACACCTCTTCCTCAATCTTCCCATTGAGGAACGCAGTCTTCACATCCATCTGATGGATCTTCCAACCCATCTGAGCTGATAGTGCCAACATCAATCTGATAGATGAGTACCTTGCTACAGGAGAAAAAGTCTCATCGTAGTCGATCCCCTCAACCTGTGAGAAACCACGGGCAACAAAACTTGCCTTATGTTTCTCAACACTGCCATTAGCTTCTTGCTTTACCTTGTAAAGCCATCGGGAACTTACTACTGACTTGTCCTCCGGTCTTGGGACAAATCCCAAACACAGTTCCGAAATATGGAGTCGTACGCCTCCACCATTCCATCAACCCAGATTGGTTGCTGCACTGCTTCCTCAAAAGAAGAAGGTTCGGTCTCTACACACTCCCCAACCAGGGCCATGTAGCCAATGTACTACTCGAGTGACCTCCTCTGTTTGCGCTGAGAATATGGTTGTCCCACATTCTCTCTCGCATCTAGCATCAACCTGTCAGCTTCCCTTGAGCATTTTCGCCCATCTCTGGAAGACTCAACATGAGTGGATGTCTCCACTCCTAGATCCTCTGCATGCGGTTGCTGCGCATCAGTCTGAGGCTCCTCCTCCTTAGTAACTAAAAGTTCCTCCTCTGCATGCAACTTGAGCTCTCTCTCAAGTAATACTCAAATGGCTTTCTGCTCATCAAACTTCATATCTCTATGTACCACTGTCCTCTGACTGGTAGGAAAGAACACCCGATAGTTGTGGGGTGTATCAGTGTACCCCACAAGTATCCCCAACTCAACCGTTGGATCTAGCTTCTTCTGGGCATCTTTGGTCACATGGCAATAAACTGATGATCCAAAAATCCTGAAGTGACTCACATCTGGTCTCTTCCTGGAAAAGGCCTCCATTGGTGTCTTCATTCCTAGTATACGATGCGAGCTTCTATTTTGCAAGTATAGTATTGTATTGCATGCCTCAGCCCACAAATGAAGTGGTAGGCTTTGGTCATGCAGCATCACTCGAGCTGCTCCCACAATTGATATGTTCTTCCTTTCGGCCACCCCATTCTGTTGTGGGTTATGTGATGCCGTCAACTCCCATTTAATTCCTTCCACTGCATAGAAGTCCTTAAACTATTGGGAGACATACTCTCCACCATTGTTGCTTTGCAAGGCCCTTATTTTCTTTCTAGATTCTTTCTCTGCCAAGGCTTTGAACTCACAAAACCTTGAGAAGGTTTGATCCTTCTTCTGCATAAAGTAGATCCAACATCTATGAGAAAAATCATCAATAAAAATAACATAGTACCTTTGTTTAGTGGTGGAGGTTGTAGAGAATGGTCCACACACATCTGTATGAACTCGCTCCAGGATTTCTCCAGCTCTACTGTCTCGATACTGAAAGGAAGATTTCACATACTTACCTAAGGTACAACCTTTGCATGTATCCATTTTCTCTAGTTTTCCCTTGGGAAGTCTGGTAGAAATCTGCTGCATGATATTCAAGGCCCCATGGTGCAAGTGGCCCAATCTTCTATGCCATAGCTCGCCAACATCTTCGCTTTGCACCAACTCTGCTTTGGAGCTTAATGTAGCACAGTCTTCTACCTCCAGCTTGTAGAGATTCTTTACTAGAATCCCAATCCTCTTGGTCTGTCTAGTGCTGATATGCCTCAGGAATGCCTTTCCTTTACTAAAGACTACATCATAGCCTTTGTCTTCCAGCATAGCGACAGACACAAGGTTCTTCTTCATACCAGGCACATACTTTACATCAATTAGGGTGAGAAGAGCTCCATGCTCCCTCTGAAACACAACCATACCTTCACCTGAAACACGGTACTTTCCATCATCGCCCATCTTTATGCGCATCTAGAGGTCCTTCTCCTCCAAGGTACTGAATAGACTCTTATCGCCGGTCATGCGGAATGAGGCTCCACTGTCCACGTACCAAGCACACCCCACCATCGATGAAACCATACATGCGATGAGGGTGAAATCTAATTCAAACTGTGAGGCCAGTGCCTCACCATATGATCCCTCCAAGGATCCTTTCTTGGATTTCTTCTGTGGTCAATTTGTAGCATAGTCGCCCACCTCATGACAATGAAAGCATCTCACTTTTGATTTGTCAATGTTATTCCCACCATGGGAAGAACTGGATTTGGAATGGGACGCCTTCCCTTTCCCTTTCCTAGCCTTACTTGCTAAGGCTAGATTTTCTTCATCATATTGCTTTGATGAAGATCCATCTCTGGTGCTTCTTCTTATCTCCTCCTGTATCAGATCCGATCAAATTCGTTCCCAATCTGGCAGTTTCTCTCTTCCATTTACTGAGTCTTGGTAGTTGTGCCAGCTCTTAGGAAGACAAAGGAGAGCAAGACTCACCATGTCATCATCAACTGTCATTATCCCTACACTTCCAAGCTCATCCCTGTAGGTGGTGAGCTTGTTCAGATATGTAGATATCGTGTCGCCCTTTTCACACTTGATTTTCCGAAGCTTGTCTTTTAGCGCCAGCTTCCTCTGATCACTGTTGTTCTGATATAGATCCTTCAATGTTTTCCACATTGAAAATGATGTCTCCTTCCCATGGAGACTCGAGACTATGTGGTCTCGAACTCCCTCTAGAAGGATTCTCCTCACTCTAGCCACACATTTCTTCCATTCCGCCAATTCTTAGGCATTAGCAACTACTGGCTTGGGGACTTCTTGATCAATGAAGTCCTTCAAACCGTTGTCCTCTAATACTGCTTCCATGTGATCCTTCCAGGCTATATAATTCAAGTTGCCATCAAGGGCATACTCGAGTCTCAAACCGTTGAACGCCATTGGTGAAATTTGAGATGTGATAAGAATTCGAATTCTATAATTAGGAACTTCAAACTTCGAACTTCTCCCTTCTTTTTATATTGTTCTTCGCTTTGATCACCTTTGCTCTGATACCATGTAGAATTTCCCACTATAGATCACCTGATAATGCAATATACTAAAGCAAAATACTTGATCTACTTCTACAAACAAACTTGTGGAAGCTTAATCGATTTTGAGCAAGATCAAATAGAACACATATAACAGAGAATGAGAAATCAATCACACATGAAAACAGAAGAATACTCTGAAGAAATCCTCAGCTAAAAACCTCGATCTCTGTATTATCATACAAGTGGAAATATGTCCAAATTACACAATGCTTTAGCTCACAAACTATCCAGCTCTCAGTACAATCCCTCAATGCTGCTCATAGATTGAATAGACATAACATATGCCTTCCTCTAGTCCTCCAAGCCTCCTATTTCCTTGCGCAGTTTCTCCTGGGTCCTTTGGCTGCCACCTGTGTGAATTGACCTCTCACACAACTCACCAAACTCATAAGTAACTGTGCAATCTCCAAGGAATGAATTCCTTTTGCGTGCAAGAGATATCCTCAATGGAATATTCCTGCAACTGATAGTACACTGTCCCATCATTTGATCTTAGCTGGGTCTCTGAATGAAATGACATGCATGAGCTGTTTATGAGAGAATATTCAGTTATCTGAAGTGCAGTAGTTACATGCATGCATGCATTAAGTAATTGAACTCACAACCAGTTCAAAAAACTGTTGGAGCTAATCTAACTAGACTGAGTTCAGTTAACTGAGCTAACTAATTACAACTCAAAGTACAACTCATCCTGATCTCCTTAATCAAGGGATAAATTCCTCAATCAAAGGGGAAACTGTTGCATGTCTTCACATAGACTTCATGTTTGATTTTCTACAACTAATTAACTCAAGATGAGTTAATTAATTATTTTACAAACAACTGCTAAAATCAAATTCGAATTTTAATTCTCAATTTTAGTTCAGGGACTAACTAAAATTGGAATGTATCCCAAAATGCTATTTATAGTAGTGTTATTTTTATCACTTCTATCTTTAGCATTTCTTGTTGCTATTTTCAACACACCTGTTGACAGTGTGGGCACACATTCCAAAATTAGTGATTGTTCAAGTGGAAAGTAACTAACTCTAGCTCCTAGACTTCCAACATGCATGCGCGAACCCTAACTTTATATCTATGAGTGATAACCTATATAATAAGCTAGCCCAGAGCTCATTCTCACACTCATCTTTGGAGATTTATGCATTACTTTAGCACAAGGAGCTTTTGGTTGCATGTGTGTTGATATTCTAGGTAAGTTTTGTAGATGTCGCTTTTATCCACTTTTTCTTTTGCTTTTGTCATTTTTTCTTCTGCAAGTGTCGCTTTTTCCTAATTTTTGCATTACAAGTGTTTCTTTTACTAAATTTAGATTTTTCATGTGTCATTTATCTCTTGCATGCTTGTTTTCTAGTGTCGTTCCACATTCCAAGTCCTTTTGCATTGAAATAATCATTGTGGATGAATCTATTTATGCATGTTAATCTTCTCACAATCCTCATTGCATGTTGTTGATTAACACTTAGTTGAATTTCAAGTTGATTTGCGTCCTCATCTCTCCAACTACACATTTCTCCCTTCTAGGAAGAAAATCTCAATCCTTACTCTCTATTGATCTGACATGTACACCTCCCAATATTTTCCTCTCATCACCTATGCATTGTGTAACTCTAGTGAGCAGTGGTGCCATCCCTACTCACTGTGATTATGAACTGTGCAATTCTTGGCCTCAATTGTACAATTTGCACCTCTATCTAGCGGCATGCACCCTCCTGTCCACTGCTGATACAAAATGTGTAGAAGAAAATCCCTCTCTCTTAGAAATTGTGAATTATGCAGTCATAAGACTCAATCCTTCAACCTTTCCTCTTGGTGACCAATCATGTGTAGTCTCTCCTCTTTGTCATTGCGCAGTGTGCACTTCCAGTGACCAATCTGGTTAGTCTTGCCTCAGTTTTCCTCTTGCCCTTAGAGCTTTCACAATCCTCCCTCTCAATCACTGTTTATTGTATTTGATAGCTTGATAGCATAAGATATTATCTATAGAAATGACTTTGCGTTTCCATGAGTGCATCCCCACTTCTAGGTGTTACCACTCAAGAACTTATCAATCTCACATCCTCCACTAACACAATGCCTTTGGTTACAAAAAAAGCACCAACTAAGGAGGCCACTGAAAGTAGTGGTGAAGGTGTTGGAGAAAGTTCTAAATCAAGAGCACCTATCTTGGAAAATACCAGGTTTTCTGTGGATAATTCTACTACTATATCATGGATGACCATAAAAGATGCCTTCAACAAGAAAGAGTTCCCAGAGGTCTAGAAGACAAGGATTTCACATCAATATTAAGAGATCTGGGTTCCACAAAATGCCTTGAAGATATTTTGTGCTACCATGTGTAGAAGCAATTGGATGGATATTGCACGGTCTAGACTCCAAGAACATGAATGCCCTAATTTGCAAGCTATAACTTGCTAGACACTCAATGGTTAATCTTTTATTCATTTTCACACTAGATCCATGAATGCCTTCTCTGCTTTCAAAGTAAAATAATTTCCCCTTGATCACCAATACCTTTAGTAATCTATGATTATTGATAACACCAACAACACCTCACTCACAAAATTTTGTTCTCAAAACTTTGTCTCAATCACACACCCAAACCGCTTTCTCGAAAATGCTTATAAATTATTATTTTTTTGGCTTCTTTGCTTTTCTTGTATAGCTGCACGAATTCTTATTTTTTCCTTAATTTTGTTCAGTTCAATATTATAAATATGTTCATTAAGTTCTCAATCTCTGATATGTAGTTCTAGTCTCAATCCCTGAGTCAAACTACTGTTTTCTTGCTTATTTTTATCATTTTGGTTGTTTAACAAAGTTTAGCTAATGTTTACAAATTTTAGCAGCATTTAACTTTAGCTTAACTGTTAACTTTGGTGCTAAACTATCATTGTCGACTTATCCATGTCATTATTTGAACTCCAATTCATTTCGCCAAAACTACCTTTTAACAGATAGTCCCATCAAAATCAAGATTGTAGATCTACCGCTAAAGTGTTTTTGTTGCTCTCGGCACTCCAAGTGATTTTGCTTTCCAAATCAAGTTTTCAACTCATTCTTCCATAATGCTATTGGAATTTGTTGTCATCCCATCCTTCCATGCCAAACTTCAAGGCATTTTAACCTATCACTACCACTGAAAATAACCTTACTGCTAAATAGAGCTTCCCCGGGCCTTTTCCTTTATAATGTGAATGCTGAAAAAATCCACCAATTAAAGCCTTTAGCTCCTTTAGCCTTAAGTGTTGAGGGTTTTCCTCATGTGACCAGGTCCTGTGACCGACGGAGTAACGAGGGAAAGTGGTGATTGAGGGTCCCACACAATACCATGGTGGTATAAAAAACCACACTCAAGACCACCCTTGGTGGTTCCTCAAATCAGGGAGAGTGACCCTAGGATAACTGTGAGCCATAGATCTCAATTTGTGAAACCACATTCTGAGTCCACCTTGTTCTTTAATGTTCGAAAAACTTCATGTTAGCTCTTACCATTGGATACATTGGAGGTGATCTGTAACGATTGTGATTGACTATCATGCACCTGTGTGATTTCAACCCTCTGAGGTATGTTGCTGGGGTGGCGTCATGTTGATGTCATCCATGCCACATGTGGATCTGTGATTGGTCCATGTGTCACCCATATATGAGCCTTTTGGGTACTTGAAAACACCAAACCACTTGCCACGTGTCCACTTCCCTATGGTCAGTTGTTGATGTCACCTACGACCAATAATATGTTATCATGTATCCTATCGGAGGAGAGAGAAAGGGTCCCTCATTCCTTGTTTTTGCAAGTGATTTCCTTTGTAAATGGTTATATGCACAAAGTGACCTGCTACCAAACTAATGCCTAAAGCCCTCAATCCCAACGCTTTTAAGAAATTCATTTAACAAAAGGTTATGGGGTTTCAGATTTCCTGGGTTCTAGGCTTTTGGGCCAACTACTTTGGCTTATTGTTTTTCTGGGCTTCCAGGATTTCGGGGTAGGCCCACTACCACTGAGCCACTCATATGCACTAATAATAGTGTTGCCTTGCTAGCCCACTCCACCTAACTCGTTCCCTTCTTAGCTCTTCACCTTACGAATATGGCCTGCCTAAAACTTCTATTGCACCCTGCTAGAGCCCATATACCCTAGTTACTAGAGCTTTTTGAAAATTCAATTTCAGAAAAATTACAAGATTTTGGGGTTCCGCAATTTTGACATTTGTAGGCCTAACTTTGGCTACCTCTATCTTGTGATCCAGGAGGCCATTTGTAGACTTCTATATACCATTGGAAAGCTCTTTAAGATAAATTTCCAATTGAGTGGGTCCACTGTAGTCTTTGAGGTCATCTACTACCTAAAAAATGGATTCAAACTCACTGCATCATTCTGCATCTTGATCCTTCTTCTTGTTCCTGGAACCTACTCCCCAAGACATCTTTTTGACACCTATGCCACCTATTGACACCATTTTCAATCATCTTCTTAATGGAAACCTTATTGACATCAGGGACTATCTTATTGTCATCAATGACAACATTTTTTGAACTTTCTCCCCCTTTGGCATTGATGGAAACACCAAGATCAAACAACACATCCTTTAAGATATATGGTTGTCTCTTTTCACTACTGCTCCCGCTTATATGTACTTCTCTTATTCTTTGTTGCTTCTTCTCCTACTGCTCATGCTTCTCCTTAAGCGATGGTTCAATCACTAACACCTCTCTGTGTACTCCTTTATCTGAAAATCATTATCTATCCCCTTATTTGTGTGTTTGATCACCATTATCACCCCCCTTTGATATCAATGGAAACGACACCAATATCCTCCCCTTGTCACCATGCTTCTCTTGGAAACAATAATTCTCTGTCATGTTGGTCCTTTGGACCTGACAACTTCATCTTGATATGTTGAAAATACAATAGTTTCCTTTTTTCCTCTTGAAGGAAGAGTTAGCATAGGGAGGTGAGAAGAACAATGCCTAATATTTGCCTCAAATACTCAAACAGTTCTCTAGGAAGTGGCTTGGTAAAAATATTAGTGAGTTGTTCTTTTGTAGGAACATACTCCAACTTTATAACCTAATTTGCAACCGTCTCCCTCAAGAAATGATACTTGATTGGAATATGCTTTGTCTTGGAGTGAAAAATTGGATATTTGGACATGCTGATTGCACTTGTGTTGTCACATATGATGGGTGTAGGTTGATCATATAACACTTGTACATCCCGCAAGGTTTACTTCATCCACAAAAGTTCAGTGCAACGAGAAGTTGGTGAAATATATTTTTCTTCAGCTATGGATAAGGAAATGAAAATTTGCTTCTTACTCAACCATGAGACTAGACATTCTCGAAGAAAGAAAGGACCTCCACTTGTACTTTTTCGATCATCTACATCACCTGCCCAATTAGAATCAATATAAATAATTAATGAAGAATATTTACCTCTAGGGTACCACAGTCCAGACTCCTTCATTTCTCTGAGATATATAAAAATCCTCTTGGATGTTAAAAGATGGATTTGTTTGAGGGTTGCTTAAAATATTCCAACTATAGCAACAACCCACTTGATGTTTGGTCTTGTAGTTTTCAAATATAAGAGACTGCCAATGATGGATCTATATAAAGTCTTGTCTACTACTGGATATTTTTCCATCTTGCTAAGGTTGCAACCTGTCACCATTGGAGTGCTCACTAAAGAGCATTCTTCCATGCCAAATTTATTGATAACATCTTTGAGATACTTTCTTTCAGAGATAAAAATTCCTCTAGGTGTCTGCATAATATGCAATCTAAGGAAATAGGAAATCTCTCCGTACATTGAAATCTCAAACTTGGCCTTCATATCAACTGCAAATTCATTGGTCAACAAATTTGGATCACTGGAAAAGGTGATATCATCAACATATACAACCACCATAATGAGTTTTATATATTTTCTTTAACATATAAGTTGTTCTCAGTTTCACCTCTTTTGAATCCACACTTGAGTAGGTAGTTGTCTAGCTTGGAATACAAATTTCTAGGGGCTTTCTTGATGATGATCCCTAGTATTGTAGCAAGGATGATGCAACTCCCAGAACTACCAACTTTACTTTATCAACCCGGGGTTTCGTACAAACTTGGAGGTGACAGTTCTATATACACATCAGATGCATCATTCTACTCATGTCACTTTCAACTGGGTCAGTTGACCATTAGGGTTCCAGGCCATTCCTCTATTGAACTAAAAGGAGTTACACTACTAAAAGCAGATTGTAAAGGCTAGTTCTAGTGCAGAGAAATTAAATGCTTGTCAATTTAGGAAATGAAAGCTGCCAACTTGTAAATGCTATGAAATGACACAAATCATCTAGCTAAAAAATGACACAAATCACTTACAGACAGGAAACTATGCTAATATTGCACTTGATCACCTAGCTATTAGGGTTTCTTGAAAATAGAATACTACTCTACCATTTCATAATTCAAACATGCATGCATTAACTATCTCATTCACACTTGCAGAATAGATAAAGTTCTAATTGCTAGATTTAGAAATAAAAGGGCTAATGCTATCTAATTTTTCAGGAAGGAAAGGAGTGAAAGGACTGGTCTAGGTGGCACTTTTGGTCATGGAATCCAAGCTCAGGGGTTAAAATACTCCTAAACTAGACTAGGCTATCATTACAGGTCAAAACAGGGTCAAAAAACGCTGCTACAGGTTTGCTACAGGATGTCGTGAACTGCTACAGGATGCCCTGAATTGTTATAGGAAGTTGGTTGAGAAGTTTTGGAGGGAAATAATGGTGAGATAAAGTGTTGGAAGGGTGTATGATAGTGGTGAAAGTTTGGGGAATGTGATCATCACCCTTGGCGAAGCCTAGCATTCCAAGAAGGTCAGATTTGACTAAGACAACTTTCTCACAGTGATTGAAAGACAGAGGTTTAGAATATGGGTTGGCATGCATCCACAGAAGGTGGAGAATACATAGATGTATTTGGTTGGAGGAGTCCCTTCCTACAGATCAACAACCTTGCAATTACACTTGTTTCTCTTTTCATTTACAACTCATTACATGTCAATGTGGAAAAGATGAGTTGAATTTGAAAAATTTGATCTAACTATTGTTAAGAACTAGATTTATGACATGAACTAATTTTAAGGTACAACAATATTAAAAAGAAACATAAAACTGTGATATTTTCCAAGAAATCATAAACAGCTAAGACTTCAACTTAATTTATGAAATGGACAAAAAGAGTCAAACTTTGGTTTTGGATAGTGAGATTGGGGTCCTCTAATCATGATCCCATGAGGGAGATGTGATAGGGGTCACTGTCACAATCTTTTTTGATGTATTTTACTCTATTGCATTGCAACAACTAATTTATCCTTTAAGCTAATGGAAGCATGAATAAACCAACAACTTAATCAATCTTTTAAGCTAAAAGAGACATGAATAAACCACAACAACTAATCCACATTCTAGCCTAAGAATATAGATACACGAGAGGAAATTTTGCTGCTAGGGTTGGGCCTAACCCAAGATCTTCAACCCCCTGAGTCAACTCAAAGCTAGATCAAAACAAAATTTCTCATTATCATAAAAAGTATCAAATACATCATAATATGACAATCAAAATGTGTTGCAGCTAAAATGACCTCTCTGGCTATCAAAAATTCGAATCCTAATGAGTCCCATAGCTTGCTTATTTATAAAAAATCGAGCTACCAACAACTCCCTAGAAAATAGGGATACTTTTCTCCCTAACTTGAGCATAGGTGGGTCTAACTCTTCCTTCACTTGCACTGGCTTGGCTGCCAATGAACTCAGCATACTTGGCTACTAGTGAACCCAAGATGATGAGATAGAGTGGGAGATATTCGACTGATTGGAGGAGTTAAGGAGGGAGACCACCTCCTAGAATCTCTCTTGCTTGTCTACTCTGAGTTCCTGCACCCAAATCAACTCAAACTTGCTCCAATTCCTGCATTTAATACACATTAGGACACATGACATAGTAACACATCTTTACTCCTCACATTAAGCATAATATAACAAAATTTGTGGATAAATGTGAGAAAAGACAATTTAATAAGCTAGAGAATGGCATTGTGACCCATATAGTTTACCTATTGATGAGCCTCATCATCACCCCCTACTGAAATTGTTGCTCATCCTCTAAGAAACCTAGTCATCTATATCCATGTCCTTCATGGCCCTGGTGGCCTCTCTGACATCCCAAGCTTCTGTAGATGGTGTCTCTTCCTGAGGGTAGAAGCCTGCATTTTTCTTTAAGCCTGCATTTTTCTCTATCTCTTCCCAATGCTTCATTTCCTCTTCTTCCTTCCTTCCTTCCTATAGACCCAACAAAAAAGGTGGACTGAGCTTCAGTCCAATCCATTTGATCTTCAATCTCTGCATGGCCCTCTTGTATAGAGGTGTTCTGGCCAATGCATTTTTCAATCTCTCAGGAGTGTGATATTCTCTGATCTGGAGACTGTGTGGCAGGGTATTCCACCTTCTCTGACATGCATATTGGCTCTCTATCTCCAACATCTTGAGAGTGTCCTCAAAGTGACAAATGGCTTGTTCTTGGGTGGCAAGGTATCTAGGTGCCAGCTTAGCATCATTGGAAATGATGTTGTGATTGCTGATTATAGCCACAAAACTTATTTTCTCTCCCTTGATGTAGAGGGGTTCCTTTTATTCCTTTGCCAATACTCTTTTCACCTCCTCAACCCTGGCTTCCTCATGCCTTATCCATGATGCAAGGGCCATCAGCTGCAAGTCTCCCAATTTTTCATTGGGGTCCCAAACATTCATGTCAGTTAGGGTGAAGTTGTGTAGGTAGAACTCAACCAATTTGGCTCTGTATTCCATGCCACTTTTGTCACACAACTCAATGAACTGTTTATAGTCCTAGAATGGCATGGACCCATGCTTTGATAATGTTTTGATTTGGAACTTGATCCATTGGTCTTTTAGGAAAAGTACATAGGATTTGGATGGAAGTCTGCATTGAAGTTCCTCCATTGAAAGGCTAGCTGTTGCAGCCAATTGAGTCTCCTTATCTTGTAATTTCTTCCTCAACCATTTGTTTTCTGGCTACAGTTGTGTTCTCATGGTGTATTCTTTATCCCTCAACTCACTCAACTCCTTGCCCATTTCTATGATTTTTTCTTCCATAAGGCCCACATCTTCCACTTTCTTAGCTTTGGAAATCTGCATCCACCTATGTGTCCTTCCTCTCTCTTCTTCAAGCTAAAAGAAGCGAGGGACTGCAAATTTATGTGGGATCACTCTTCCTTCTTCAATGAACTTGTAATAGGAGCTCAAATTGGGCTATGGACTAGGCTCCTGAAGTTCTAGAAAATCTCTCTCAAATGTTCTTAGAGAAGCTTCCCCCTCCTGTACCTGTTGTGTTTGTTCTGTGCCTTCTTTCTACCCCTTTTTCTCCTCCTGTAGCATTTTTTTCCTTTCTTGTAGCATTTCCTGTGTTTCCTCTAGCATTATATGTGTTTCCTGTAGTAGGAGTTTTCCTTTCTGTTGGAGTGTAATAGGTGTGTAGGTAGAACACAACCAATTTGGTTCTGTCTTCCATGCCACTTTTGTCACACAACTCAATGAACTATTTTTAGTCATGGAATGTCATGGACCCATGCTCTAATAATGTCTTGATCTGGAACTACATCCATTGATATTTTAGGAAAAGTGCATAGGATTTGGATGGAATTATGCATTGAAGTGCCTCCATGGAGAGGCTTGCCATTGTGGCCAATTGAGTCTCCTTCTCTTGTAATTTCTTCCTCAACCATTTGTTTTCTGCTTGCAGCTGTGTTCTCATGGTGTATTATTTATCCCTCAACTCACTCAATTCCTTTCCCATTTCTATGAGTTTTTCTTCCATAAGGCCCACATCTTCCACTTTCTTAGCTTTGGAAATCTGCATCCACCTATGTGTCCTTCCTCTCTCTACTTCAAGCTCAAAGAAGAGAGGGACTACAAATTTCTGTGGGATCACTCTGCCTCCTTCAATGAACTTGTAATAGGAGCTCAAATTGGGTTGTGGACTAGGCTCCTGAAGTTCTGGAAATCATTCTCAAATGTTCTTGGAGAAGTTGCCCCCTCCTGTACCTGTTGTGTTGCCTTTGTGCCTTCTTTCTGCCCCTTTTTCTCTTCTTGTAGCATTTTATGCCTTTCCTATAGCACTTCCTATGTTTCCTGTAGTATATTGTTTCCTTTCTGTTGGAGTGTGACAGGTGCCTTGGGCTGCTTAGAGGAGGTTTCCCTGGTGACAGGCTTCCTTACATAGGTTATGGGAGTCTTTGAGATGGCTCCAGGAGATGTGGCTTCCTCAACTTTCCTTTCAATATGTTCCATCTCCTCTCTCTTGTTGGGAGATTATTCAATTAGAATAGGGGTCTGTGTGGGTGTTTGAGGCTTCCCCTGTATAATCCTATTGCTTTTCCTTGTTTTGAAATACAGGGGAGTTTGCCTTGGCCTTTGCTTCTTGGACTTGATAGGTGGGCTCAAGGTAGCCAAGGCAACAACTACATCCTTTTCAGTGGGTTCAAGAGACAACCTTTGTTGCTTTGGAGACATCTCCCCTTCTTCTTCCTTTTTTTATTCCTCCACCTCTTCCTCTTTCTGTGGTTCTTCCTCTATTTTCTCTGCCTCTTCCTTTCCTCCATATTCTACTTCTGCCTCTTCTTCTTTTGCTCCTTCCTCTTCTTCTCCTTCCTCTTCTTCAGCACTTGAGGCTGGGTTCTCACCAAGTGCAAGGACTTGGGCCTCAAGGAAGGCTTCTCTGTCCATATCTCTGAATGTGGACTAGAGGACAGGAACTCTTGATTTACTCAAAGCATCCTCCACTATTAGCTTGATGAGACCATGGTGTGCTAATTGTTTTTGCTTTCCCTCTTTCACCTCCTGGCTCATGTCCATGATGGACTGTAGGACAAAATAAGGCACACTAAGTCTTTGGGCTATGGGTAGCCTAGTTTGAAATCTCAGTTCATGGAGTAGTCTGATTTGGTAGCCATAGAATACACTCTGTCTTCCTTCACATGAAATTAAATTAAGGATGTGGTAGGCTACCTCATCTCAAGAGTAGGGAAGGGTCTCCCTTCTGACCCCATTTTTATCTTCAATTGGTTTCTCATCATTTGTGAAGAAATTCTTCTTAGCAAGGGCACTACTAGACTTGCCTTATTTTCTCCACTAAACCCCTAGGGGAAGGGTTGTCACCTTACTAATCAGCTCAGGAGTGATGTTAATGGATAATACCCTCACTACATTGGTAGAAATTTCTCTTTCTTGAGGGTTTAGGGACATGGAAAACTCATTAGTGATCTCATCATCATATCTGTTTAGTAGTTGAAAGAAACCTAACCAATGAATCCTCCTAAGGATGTGTATTACAAGGGGATGAAGGTGAATTATCCTTGTATCTGTAGGCTACCTCCTATTGAATCCCCCTCCCATATTCTTCTTTGTTTTTAACTAGGTGTAGGAGGTTATTTCTGGGATAGCTTTCAGTATGAATTCAAAGCAGCTGAGAGGTGGAACTCTAGTTTATGACTGTAATTACTAAGACTCTTTATAGCCACAAAACTCTTTACTTTTATAGCCCCAAAACCATTTTTAATTCACAGGATGACTATAATTCCTAAGGGAGTTCAGAGTGCACCAATATGAAAATCATGGACAGAGAGAGAGAGAGACACCACTTACTTCTTACTATAATTCTTGGTATACTAACAATTGAGGACCAAATCGACCCTAGGCCCCATTCTTGCACCCTTGCAGGTTTCCTGTAGCAATTCTTGTGCCTCTTGTAGCTTCTTGTAGCCTCCTGCACTTCCTGTAGTTATTTCCTGTAGCTGCCTCCTGTAGGATTGAAAGAGTAGGGCTCGACTCTCTTGATAGCTTCCCAAGCCTGTCCCTACCTTCTTAATTTCGAAATGAGCGAAAAATGCAGGAAAGATATGGTTTTATGCTATTTGTGATCAGGTCTTGGAGCGCTATGATGGCTGTCAATAGTACGAGTTTTCCTCATTTGGACCATTGGCCCACCTTGGGTGATCATTCTCTTGTTCCTCGTAATCATCACCCATTCCCTCTTAACTGATTTTGACTAATGTGACACTCTTACGTCGCATGCTGACTGATAGATCATTTTTTGTTCGTGAGCTGAGGATGACCATGTTAAATCGCCAACTCTAGCTTATAAAAAAACCTTTCCTCGACATGTACACATTTTTCATTATTTCATACCTAAGGAGGAGCTTAGAAGTTACCATACATGTGCCTACCTGGTGCTTGATCAATGCATGCTGGAGTGTTGGACTTCTGTGTTGTTGCTCAGGGAAGTACTTCCTTGTATTTTTCCTGTGTACATTCTTTTTGCTCCTGTATAGTTGATTGTTTGTTGATGCTCATGTGTGTAGGTGCTTGACTGATATCTCAGGTGTTGCTTTTGCTATTGTGGAGTCCTTCTTGGAAGAGCAAGGTGCCCATGGATGATGGTATCATCTCCTCACTCCTGATGGGAAGAAAAACTAGGTTTCAGGTTTATGGTATAGTGGCACAGGCTGCTACAGGAGATCCTGTAGCAGCCCCTTTTTCTTCCTTTTCAAGGGTCTTTTTTTTTTTACAGTGGAGTGTTGGGAAGTAGTGTAGGGGTTGGAGGATGATGGAAGAGGATGATGGGTGAGGATGAGGATGGTGGAAATGGAGGACATGTCCTCTGTGTTTTTTTTTTTTTGAAAATTTTCTCTCTTGTTTGAATGAGACAGAGCTTAGGGTTGGTATGGGGAGATGGTGATTCTTTTTTGAATCAGGGATGCATGGATGATGGGTGAGTGGCTGGATCAAGTGAAGAGGCCCTAACCAACCTAGGATAGGTAATGAATGATTATTTTCTATCGTATTCCTTAACCTGTAGAATTCCACGACATTCTATAGTGCTATAGGATCTTCCTGTAGCAGTTACAAGACATCCTGTAGCAAACCAGAGAGTGCCTAAAAATGGGCTTTTGAGCCCCAAGGATGGATGAGAGTGGTAGGGACCTAGTAGACATGGCTGGTATGGAGTGGATGGATGTATAAATGGAATGGAATTTAAGCATACTGTTGTAGGGAAAAGTATCCGACTCGGATGACCCTATCCGACTCTAAGGGTGATAGTTCCTTAGCAACAACTGTAAAACAAACTACTTAAGGTTTACTTCTTTATGAAAGCAAAAGAGAATGGAGAAATGCACTAACCGTTGCCTTGCGCTTAATGTCGAATCCAAACTCTTCTCTTTGGCCGCTTGCTCCTAGCTCTCTGTTCTTTTGCTTGCCCAGCTACAATGAGATCCTGCAAAATAACAAAGAAGGAAACTACAAGAGGCATGCAATCATAACTGGTTCATGGATTAGTGTAAACCAAACATGCAATCATCACAATATATTATTGAAACAAGAGCACATAGAAGAACCTCAATAGCTTTTATTAATGAAGAAGTAAAGGTTCTGAGAGTATTACAACCATTGAAGGCTCCAACCCAGCAACACCTCCCAGCAGAAAGAATTTCTCCTCTTCACCTCTCTCAAACAATCACCCAATAGTTCTATAGTGAAACCAACAGCATATCATTACTTTGCACAAAATTCCAGCCTCTTGAGCTCATAGGAGAGAGCTCAATATATAGATGAATTGAGAAAGGATGAGTCAGCTTGCAACTGATGTGTAGCTGCCTTGTGTCCTCTCTCTCTTCAGTTAATCTTTAGTTGATCTTCAGTTCTTGAGTCCACTTGGAGAACCTTGCTTCCACTTGGAGAAACAGAGCCTCTGACTCATCACAAGGCGAAATACCTGATCCAAGTGTCATTTTTGGAAGATTCCAGAGCAATGACTCAGTGTGCCACTTGTCCCATCTTGCTCAGCGCAGGTGGCCTTTGTTCCACTTGCTTTGCAACGCAGGTACACCATGGAGCAACTGAGTTTCAGCGCAGAAACCTAGTGGAGCACCTGCTTTGATTTCAGGATTGCTTGTTTTTGAGTGTTTTTAGGTGGAGAACTGATCTGAGAGCTGTTGGTTTGCTGACCTTGTTCCTCTAGGGGTAGGAACATCATGTTTAGGGAACTTTGGATCCCTTGGATTATTGACAATTCATGCTTGTTGCTGTAAGGCACAAATTTGTCTATAACAGATGCCCCCTAAAGTATGAGGTCGTTTATCGGGTGAAATGCTTTATTGAGAGGATCCGAAGTTCATTCAATCTGCTGAGAAGTGTCCTGTAATAAGATACAATACGATACATTATTTTTCATACATTTTCATGATCTAGCTGAGGCGGGCATTCCCATGCTCAACTTTATAAATACATTTTGGTACATAGAACAGACGATCGTCTGATTGTAGACTGATAATTCTCTGCTGAAATTATCATCCTTTGAGGAGGATGATCATCTGCTACAATGATGTACATATCAAATGTCTTTATATCCTGAATATATATCACAGCCCGGATGGATGAAACTAGATCCGGGGTCTTCAATCTCTTCCGATCTTCACTCGATGTACAAGTCGATCCATGTGAGAATTTCTTGAAGTCGAACATGGAAAGACATCGCTTGATTACCGGCCAATAATGTAAACCGTTAACAAGCGCGAGAGGAATCACCGATAAGGATGATGACCCTCAAGGTACAGCAGTACAATTCACATGGTGGGAATAAAGGACTTGGCGTCGACCACCACGCAAAATCCTCTGGTCGAAGGTCATTGATGTATACCTGTCGCCGGAAGTGAGAAACTTGCCATTGAGGCATGCAAGCTTCAAAGTACTGAAGGGGTTGTTCCTAGATCAACTCCTTGGATAATGAGCTGATGTCGACAAGGAGCGATCCGTCAAAGGAGGGCCTTAATGAATCCCACATCAGTGACACGGAACGAAGCTAGTGATTGTGATGAGGTGAAAACAAACTGTGATGTATGATTCAGGGTGGCGGTCATGAAGTGGATGAAGGATAATGTATGGCAGTGGATGGGACACGGTTGACTCTTTGCAGAACCACATCTCTTGAACATATAACGACACTGATGTGATGGATCGGTAGCATTACCCCCATTGTGGATGGTGTGGCGAGGACCATGGTTATGAGACCGGTGAATGAAACAACCCAACCCGATGTGATACGGAGGACAAAGTGTCATGTTCAAGAGCGACTTGCTACCATTAATGCTGTGAGGTTCTCCCAATTTTTCCCCAGTCATTGCTGACCAGTACCTCTTTATTTTTATCAAGCTTGAGGAGGATAACATATGCTTGTTCTATAACCTGCCCTTCGGGCAAGCCCATCGCTATGTTTTAACGAGCCTAGCGATAGGGAAACTCCTTCTCATCTAAAGACAAGTTTGTCGCTATTTAATCATTTTAACGAGTCTAACGACAAGGAAAACTCGGTCCTTTTCATTTTTAGAGAGTCTGAAAAGGTACGGAAAGTTAACTCCAAAATTCCTTTTTCGTCTTCTAATCCCTTAAGTCCGAAAAAGTATAAAACAATACAGAAGGGATGAATTTTCGATTGCTTTAACGAGCCGAACAAAACAAGCGCTCGATCTTTTTGTGCAATAATCCCTCAGGTCCAAAAAGATTAAAATCTAGAGGAGGGATAGCTTTCCGGTCGCTTTAACGAGCTGGAAGGCCAAAACTCGGCAATCTTTTCATATTTTATGAGTCAGTGAAAAGAGCTTAAAGACGACTCGTCTTTCGAGGAACGAGTGATTAACAGGGCAGCAACAGATTCCAGGTACAGGTTGGAATATTCCAATCACGGCAGTGTCACAAGGATGGCTTAGTGAAATCACTCTTCACAGCTGTTCCTCAAAATGGGTAAACAAACATATGGAGATGAACGATTGGCCAAATGAACGGATGGAGGTGAGACTGCAAGAACACGACCAGGGGCTTTAATATGGCTGTCAAAGGTTACATTTACCAAGGTTATTTACCGGTTCATTTTTTCTGGGTGAGCTTGAACTCTAGGGGAAGATTGCTCACAACTTATGTTTATTTTTTAACGAGCATGAACTATGCGCTAAAACTGCTCGGATCTTGCGTTTATTTTTTAACGAGCATGAACTATGTGCTAAAACTGCTCGAACATACCAGTCATAATACAAGAAATGCCTCAGGTGAGGTAGTCATATTTAAGGAGCTATACCTCACTAGTTACTCCAATTTGGCAAGTTTTAACTTTTGCCCCACATCCTTTTTTCATGCTAGTTCGGAAACGACTAATCCAAAAAACAGATAAATAACCGCTCTTAGCTTGCACTCCAAAAGGTTTGCATGCCCCCAGGTATAAAATATAATTTCAAGGCTACCCTCTCTCCGTCCCACCTCTGTTTTTCTACTTGTCGTCTTGCTATATTTTTAACGATACTTGTCTTCTCGTTATTTTTCGGTGCCGACGGTACTTGTCTTCCCATCAGTTCACTTTTAGGTTTTGCAAGATCGCAACAGATAAAACATTGGTGTTACGGAGGGAGGTTCGCCTCTTACTTATTATCCGAAAAATGGTTTTGCTTGCTGCCGCAAACTAAACTCTCTTTTCGGCGGTGTCTATCATTAGGTTGCTAAGGATGGTGACTACTTGTTGCAGCAATTTCATCTCTTTCTTTGAAGACTGCCCCTACTTATCCTTCAAAACATATTGTTTTAATGGGTGATGCTTGACATTCAAAGATGGTGGCTACTTGCTGCCACAAATGGATCTCCTCCTTAGGAGAGCCTACTTTTTTAGACAAAGGGAGACGATCTTTTCGCTCACATAACTTTGACAAAAGAATTTTATCCTAGAACAACCCTCTCTTCCTTTTTCGGACGGGGTACGGACTAGTCTATTCTTCTGCGGAAATTAACTTTATACCCAAGGTTTTCTCTGCCCAAGGCAGGCCAGGGTGCATGCCCCCTGGGTCCCAGTTCTTTCTTTCCGAATTACTCGCATTCATCGAGAAGTAGAACCGGGGGTGGAGGCATTTCTTGAGTGAATAAGCCGTTTAGGGTTGGTATTTGACTATTTGCGATGCGAGATCCCGGAAATGAAAGTTGGTCTACGAGCTTGACCATCTTTCCTTCGTGCGGAAAACACATTACTCTAAAGAGTGAGGAGACTATAGCTCCCATGCAATATATATAGTCCCGTCCAAGGAGTAGGTTATAATCCAAGGGTCCTTGGACGACCATGACATTCATATGAACTGTCTTCTTCCTCAATGTAATGGGAACATTGGGGAGAATCCCTAATGGGCGACTGGTTCCTTTATCAAAACCGATAGATTTCTCATCTCAGGTAAAAGCGCCGGGGAACCTAGTGCTTTCCAAGCAATAGAGGAAAGGATACTCACAGATGCCCCTTCATCAATGATGGTTCTAGCCATTACCATTCTATAGATTTGGACAATGATTCTGAATGGTATACTGGCTGGTAACCGGGGTCTGCCTAGTTGGTTCCAATCAAAGGATACAACCAGGTTGCTTGGTGGTGGGACCGAATACATGGCCGGATACGACCCTGACGATGTTCCTTCCTGCGATAAAGGAATGGGCACATTGCCCTGATGCTCATCAGAGTCTGTGTTGATGAAAAGAATCTGGACGGTGTCATCCTTATTCTCTTCAGTGAGGGTGTCATTTGAAGATGAATCTTCAACGACGGTGTCATTTGAGGATGAAACCTCTGAAGGAAGAACCGGGTCAACTGCCGTTTCGACCTTTAGACTTTCGTCTGGTCTGGATTCAGTTGGTTCATTCTCAATGACCGACACTTCAGCTGACCACTTGAGCGGGCCAGCTGGATTTTCAACTATTGAGGGATTAGGCACGAGTTTTTGGTATCCAGGAGGAAGTCGTAACGGTGATACCGGACGATCTTCCAAAACTCTCTTCGCCTCATCTAAGAATGGACATCGGTGGATGGCGTGATCGCCTTCACACAACATACAGGGTGATCTTGGTCTCCCTTTTCGTCCTTCACTCTCGCTAGTTGATGGACTGCAATCAACATGACTACCAGAGGTTGATGCTACCAGATTGTGCAACCTGGGGGACCAGTCCCTTAGTATCCGGGGAATACAAGGACAATCACGATGGAGGTGGGTCCCTTTGCAAATGACACATGGCGATTTAGGCCCGGTCGGTGCAGTGTGTGGATTTTTGTCAGATGTCTTTTGCTTGCCCCTAGTCGCCTTCGCCATAGGCCCCTTCTACTTCTTTTCTTTCTTCTTCTTTTCCTTCTTCTCCATGGGAGGCTGACTTTTGCCGGCTCTACCTTGTGAAGATGAAGGATCAGAGGAAGAAATGTAAGAAGTGGAAGGCTGGTGGGCAGCTCTAGACTGGTCTGACTGTTGATTCGACTGCTCAGGATTTGTGGCGATTTGAACTACATTAGTTGAAAAGAGCCATACAGGTAGGCCAATTGTCAATCCTGGAAGTGACAATGTGGCCATATGAGGCGCACCAACATCTCCCCAAGAGGAGAAGGGATTGGGACTTCCACCAAGGTTACTTCCTTGGTTGGTGGGCTCCATACTTTTCAACTGAAAGATCAACGTGGGAATAAGAGGTGATTATGTTCCGTTTAAAATAAATTTTATTAACGACGCTTTTAGACACAAACTTGCTTTTTCATGTTTTAAGAGTCGAGAAAAAGCTAAAGATGACTCTAGTCTCCTTCGATGTATTAACGAGCCCGAAGTGACAAATGCTCAGATGGACTTTTTCAGTTATAGAGTTTGAAAAAGGCCAAAAGAAACTTCTCTGGAGTTCTAGGCAGAGGGTGTGCCAAACTTTTCACGAAACCACAGAATACGTTTTACGGTACGGGTGGTCGATCTTCGTGAATGCTGTGTTCACTGCATCGCGATCAGTAGGGCGGCTGACACGGCTTCCTACGGATAAAGGTTTTGTTCCTATAGGGGTCTCCCAATATATACGCGACGGTACGTGGGAGCACAAGTCCATATTAGTGCCACCGACTCTCAGGAGGAATCACCCACCTTCGTAGAGATCGACAGTCACTATGTTTAACGACGCCGGAACACGTCTCTACCTAGACCTCTATTTGTTTGCGTTATGTTACAAAGCGTTGTTATGTAAATTGGATTTATTTTAATGTTGATCTTGCTTAGCAGTTTGCCTTTAAGGATCACCACGAGATGTATGTAACAAATTCCTGAATGCAGTCTAAGATGAGAAGCAAACTTTTCAATCTTTCAACTTTGAAAACCTTAACTACTGAGGGAAAAGAAAGGCAAATCTTTTCACGCAGATCATAGAGCACACACTAAATGCAAATTTTTCCTAAATCGTCAAGCAAACAGTCAAATGCAAAATGCACAATGCATGTATTTTCTTTTCCCTTTCTTAATGTGGATGGGTTACAAAAAGAAAGTTGTTATATAACTTTGATTTCGATTTAAAGCGAAAGTAAACAAGCTTGTCCAAAATCAAAAGACACCTTAAGATTCACTTGTTTAATCACTGGAAATGCATGAAATCAAACCATAATGACGAAAGTAAATTGACTAATCAGCTATGGACAGCAAACAAGCTAACTCTTTAGACCAGCAAAATGCCTAACACAGGTTCAGATCTAAGAGGCCAAAATCAAGACTAGTTTACTCTTCATTATGGGAAATTGTAAATGAGTAAGAAATACAAAAGAACAAGTACAATTTCGTTATATAACAGAGGTGGAATGATGGCAAGTAATATTGGTTTCAGAACAGGTGCAAGACTGGTAACTGGCAGCCAAATCAATAGTGAAAACAGGTAAGAAAAAGGGAGGAAACCCCAAATGCACTAGGCAAATTTGGGCCAACGCAGGTGCTGCACAGCCAGTCTGGCTCTCAGCGCAGGTAGCCCCTTCGGGACCTGCGTTGCAAAGCAGGTAGCCTGTGTACTACCTGCTTTGGAAAACGAAAGTTGCGTTTTCTCAGTTTCCGGGTCACAATTTTCTCAAAAATGCACAGTTTTTGCTCAAATCAGAAGCAATCAGTCAAGCACACTCAAAGGGATGATTAGGAAGATGAAAAGCTATCACTAAGAGCTTACAAGGATCCTTGTAGATCAGCTCTTCAAATCATGAACTTGCTCAGAAATGAGCCAGAGTAGCTACCCTCTACTTTGCTTTTGATATAGTCAAAAGCTTTTCGATTTGGTACTCTCTTGTTCAGGAAATGAATAGCAAAATACTACAAACACAATCAAACGGATACGATCCCTAGTGGAGTCGCCAGTTTGTTGTAGGGAAAAGTATCCGACTCGGATGACCCTATCCCACTCTAAGGGTGATAGTTCCTTAGCAACAACTGTAAAACAACTACTTAAGGTTTACTTCTTTATGAAAGCAAAAGAGAATGGAGAAATGCACTAACCGTTGCCTTGCGCTTAATGTCGAATCCAAACTCTTCTCTTTGGCCGCTTGCTCCTAGCTCTCTGTTCTTTTGCTTGCCCAGCTACAATGAGATCCTGCAAAATAACAAAGAAGGAAACTACAAGAGGCATGCAATCATAACTGGTTCATGGATTAGTGTAAACCAAACATGCAATCATCACAATATATTATTGAAACAAGAGCACATAGAAGAACCTCAATAGCTTTTATTAATGAAGAAGTAAAGGTTCTGAGAGTATTACAACCATTGAAGGCTCCAACCCAGCAACACCTCCCAGCAGAAAGAATTTCTCCTCTTCACCTCTCTCAAACAATCACCCAATAGTTCTATAGTGAAACCAACAACATATCATTACTTTGCACAAAATTCCAGCCTCTTGAGCTCATAGGAGAGAGCTCAATATATAGATGAATTGAGAAAGGATGAGTCAGCTTGCAACTGATGTGTAGCTGCCTTGTGTCCTCTCTCTCTTCAGTTAATCTTTAGTTGATCTTCAGTTCTTGAGTCCACTTGGAGAACCTTGCTTCCACTTGGAGAAACAGAGCCTCTGACTCATCACAAGGCGAAATACCTGATCCAAGTGTCATTTTTGGATGATTCCAGAGCAATGACTCAGTGTGCCACTTGTCCCATCTCGCTCAGCGCAGGTGGCCTTTGTTCCACTTGCTTTGCAACGCAGGTACACCATGGAGCAACTGAGTTTCAGCGCAGAAAACCTAGTGGAGCACCTGCTTTGATTTCAGGATTGCTTGTTTTTGAGTGTTTTTAGGTGGAGAACTGATCTGAGAGCTGTTGGTTTGCTGACCTTGTTCCTCTAGGGGTAGGAACATCATGTTTAGGGAACTTTGGATCCCTTGGATTATTGACAATTCATGCTTGTTGCTGTAAGGCACAAATTTGTCTATAACAGATGCCCCCTAAAGTATGAGGTCGTTTATCGGGTGAAATGCTTTATTGAGAGGATCCGAAGTTCATTCAATCTGCTGAGAAGTGTCCTGTAATAAGATACAATACGATACATTATTTTTCATACATTTTCATGATCTAGCTGAGGCGGGCATTCCCATGCTTAGCTTTATAAATACATTTTGGTACATAGAACAGACGATCGTCTGATTGTAGACTGATAATTCTCTGCTGAAATTATCATCCTTTGAGGAGGATGATCATCTGCTGCAATGATGTACATATCAAATGTCTTTATATCCTGAATATATATCACAGCCCGGATGGATGAAACTAGATCCGGGGTCTTCAATCTCTTCCGATCTTCACTCGATGTACAAGTCGATCCATGTGAGAATTTCTTGAAGTCGAACATGGAAAGACATCGCTTGATTACCGGCCAATAATGTAAACCGTTAACAAGCGCGAGAGGAATCACCGATAAGGATGATGACCCTCAAGGTACAGCAGTACAATTCACATGGTGGGAATAAAGGACTTGGCGTCGACCACCACGCAAAATCCTCTGGTCGAAGGTCATTGATGTATACCTGTCGCCGGAAGTGAGAAACTTGCCATTGAGGCATGCAAGCTTCAAAGTACTGAAGGGGTTGTTCCTAGATCAACTCCTTGGATAATGAGCTGATGTCGACAAGGAGCGATCCGTCAAAGGAGGGCCTTAATGAATCCCACATCAGTGACACGGAACGGAGCTAGTGATTGTGATGAGGTGAAAACAAACTGTGATGTATGATTCAGGGTGGCGATCATGAAGCGGATGAAGGATAATGTATGGCAGTGGATGGGACACGGTTGACTCTTTGCAGAACCACATCTCTTGAACATATAACGACACTGATGTGATGGATCGGTAGCATTACCCCCATTGTGGATGGTGTGGCGAGGACCATGGTTATGAGACCGGTGAATGAAACAACCCAACCCGATGTGATACGGAGGACAAAGTGTCATGTTCAAGAGCGACTTGCTACCATTAATGCTGTGAGGTTCTCCCAATTTTTCCCCAGTCATTGCTGACCAGTACCTCTTTATTTTTATCAAGCTTGAGGAGGATAACATATGCTTGTTCTATAACCTGCCCTTCGGGCAAGCCCATCGCTATGTTTTAACGAGCCTAGCGATAGGGAAACTCGTTCTCGTCTAAAGACAAGTTTGTCGCTATTTAATCATTTTAACGAGTCTAACGACAAGGAAAACTCGGTCCTTTTCATTTTTAGAGAGTCTGAAAAGGTACGGAAAGTTAACTCCAAAATTCCTTTTTCGTCTTCTAATCCCTTAAGTTTGAAAAAGTATAAAACAATACAGAAGGGATGAATTTTCGATTGCTTTAACGAGCCGAACAAAACAAGCGCTCGATCTTTTTGTGCAATAATCCCTCAGGTCCAAAAAGATTAAAATCTAGAGGAGGGATAGCTTTCCGGTCGCTTTAACGAGCTGGAAGGCCAAAACTCGGCAATCTTTTCATATTTTACGAGTCAGTGAAAAGAGCTTAAAGACGACTCGTCTTTCGCGGAACGAGTGATTAACAGGGTAGCAGCAGATTCCAGGTACAGGTTGGAATATTCCAATCACGGCAGTGTCACAAGGATGGCTTAGTGAAATCACTCTTCGCAGCTGTTCCTCAAAATGGGTAAACAAACATATGGAGATGAACGATTGGCCAAATGAACGGATGGAGGTGAGACTGCAAGAACACGACCAGGGGCTTTAATATGGCTGTCAAAGGTTACATTTACCAAGGTTATTTACCGGTTCAATTTCGTGATTGAACTCTGGGGGAAGATTGCTCACAACTTATGTTTATTTTTTAACGAGCATGAACTAGGTGCAAGACTGGTAATTGGAGCCAATTCAATAGTGAAAAACAGGCAAGAAAAAAGGGAAGGAAACCCCAAATGCACTAGGCATAATTTGGGCCAACGCAGGTGCTGCACAGCCAGTCTGGCTCTCAGCGCAGGTAGCCCCTTCGGGACCTGCGTTGCAAAGCAGGTAGCTTGTGTACTACCTGCTTTGGAAAACGAAAGTTGCGTTTTACTTTCGTCTTGCTATTTTTTAACGATACTTGTCTTCTCGTTATTTTTCGGTCAGACGGTACTTGTCTTCCCATCACTCACTTTTAGGTTTTGCAAGATCGCAAAAGATAAAACATTGGTGCTTACAAGGTTCCTTACTTATTATCCGAAAAATGGTTTTGCTTGCTGCCGCAAACTAAACTCTCTTTTCGGCGGTGTCTATCTAGGTTGCTTTTGGATAGTCACTACTTGTTCGATTTGGTACTCTTTGTTCAGGAATGAATAGCAAAATACTTCAAACATAATTTAACGGATGAGGATCCCCATTCAAAGATGTTTGTACTTGCTGCCACAAAAGTCTCCTCCTTCGGAGACCCTTTTTTAGACTAAGGGTGACGTTCTTTTAGCAACAACTGTAAAACAACTACTTAAGGTTTACTTCTTTATGAAAGCAAAAGAGAATGGAGAAATGCACTAACCGTTGCCTTGCGCTTAATGTCGAATCCAAACTCTTCTCTTTGGCCGCTTGCTCCTAGCTCTCTGTTCTTTGCTTGCCCAGCTACAATGAGATCCTGAAAAATAACAAAGAAGGAAACTACAAGAGGCATGCAATCATAACTGGTTCATGGATTAGTGTTGACCAAACATGCAATCATCACAATATATTATTGAAACAAGAGCACATAGAAGAACCTCAATATCTTTTATTAATGAAGAAGTAAAGGTTCTGAGAGTATTACAACCATTGAAGGCTCCAACCCAGCAACACCTCCCAGCAGAAAGAATTTCTCCTCTTCACTCTCTCAAACAATCACCCAATAGTTCTATAGTGAAACCAACAACATATCATTACTTTGCATAAAATTCCAGCCTCTTGAGCTCATAGGAGAGAGCTCAATATATAGATGAATTGAGAAAGGATGAGTCAGCTTGCAACTGATGTGTAGCTGCCTTGTGTCCTCTCTCTCTTCAGTTAATCTTTAGTTGATCTTCAGTTCTTGAGTCCACTTGGAGAACCTTGCTTCCACTTGGAGAAACAGAGCCTCTGATTCATCACAAGGCGAAATACCTGATCCAAGTGTCATTTTTGGATGATTCCAGAGCAATGACTCAGTGTGCCACTTGTCCCATCTCGCTCAGCGCAGGTGGCCTTTGTTCCACTTGCTTTGCAACGCAGGTACACCATGGAGCAACTGAGTTTCAGCGCAGAAACCTAGTGGAGCACCTGCTTTGATTTCAGGATTGCTTGTTTTTGAGTGTTTTTAGGTGGAGAACTGATCTGAGAGCTGTTGGTTTGCTGACCTTGTTCCTCTAGGGGTAGGAACATCATGTTTAGGGAACTTTGGATCCCTTGGATTATTGACAATTCATGCTTGTTGCTGTAAGGCACAAATTTGTCTATAACAGATGCCCCCTAAAGTATGAGGTCGTTTATCGGGTGAAATGCTTTATTGAGAGGATCCGAAGTTCATTCAATCTGCTGAGAAGTGTCCTGTAATAAGATACAATACATACATTATTTTTCATACATTTTCATGATCTAGCTGAGGCGGGCATTCCCATGCTCAGCTTTATAAATACATTTTGGTACATAGAACAGACGATCGTCTGATTGTAGACTGATAATTCTCTGCTGAAATTATCATCCTTTGAGGAGGATGATCATCTGCTGCAATGATGTACATATCAAATGTCTTTATATCCTGAATATATATCGCAGCCGGATGGATGAAACTAGATCCGGGGTCTTCAATCTCTTCCGATCTTCACTCGATGTACAAGTCGATCCATGTGAGAATTTCTTGAAGTCGAACATGGAAAGACATCGCTTGATTACCGGCTCAATAATGTAAACCGTTAACAAGCGCGAGAGGAATCACCGATAAGGATGATGACCCTCAAGGTACACAGTACAATTCACATGGTGGGAATAAAGGACTTGGCATCGACCACCATGCAAAATCCTCTGGTCGAAGGTCATTGATGTATACCTGTCGCCGGAAGTGAGAAACTTGCCATTGAGGCATGCAAGCTTCAAAGTACTGAAGGGGTTGTTCCTAGATCAAACTCCTTGGATAATGAGCTGATGTCGACAAGGAGCGATCCGTCAAAGGAGGGCCTTAATGAATCCCACATCAGTGACACGGAACGGAGCTAGTGATTGTGATGAGGTGAAAACAAACTGTGATGTATGATTCAGGGTGGCGATCATGAAGCGGATGAAGGATAATGTATGGCAGTGGATGGACACGGTTGACTCTTTGCAGAACCACATCTCTTGAACATATAACGACACTGATGTGATGGATCGGTAGCATTACCCCCATTGTGGATGGTGTGGCGAGGACCATGGTTATGAGACCGGTGAATGAAACAACCCAACCCGATGTGATACGGAGGACAAAGTGTCATGTTCAAGAGCGACTTGCTACCATTAATGCTGTGAGGTTCTCCCAATTTTTCCCCAGTCATTGCTGACCAGTACCTCTTTATTTTTGTCAAGCTTGAGGAGGATAACATATGCTTGTTCTATAACCTGCCCTTCGGGCAAGCCCATCGCTATGTTTTTACGAGCCTAGCGATAGGGAAACTCGTTCTCGTCTAAAGACAAGTTTGTCGCTATTTAATCATTTTAACGAGTCTAACGACAAGAAAACTCGGTCCTTTTCATTTTTAGAGAGTCTGAAAAGGTACGGAAAGTTAACTCCAAAATTCCTTTTTCGTCTTCTAATCCCTTAAGTTTGAAAAAGTATAAAACAATACAGAAGGGATGAATTTTCGATTGCTTTAACGAGCCGAACAAAACAAGCGCTCGATCTTTTTGTGCAATAATCCCTCAGGTCCAAAAAGATTAAAATCTAGAGGAGGGATAGCTTTCCGGTCGCTTTAACGAGCTGGAAGGCCAAAACTCGGCAATCTTTTCATATTTTACGAGTCAGTGAAAAGAGCTAAAGACGACTCGTCTTTCGAGGAACGAGTGATTAACAGGGTAGCAGCAGATTCCAGGTACAGGTTGGAATATTCCAATCACGGCAGTGTCACAAGGATGGCTTAGTGAAATCACTCTTCGCAACTGTTCCTCAAAATGGGTAAACAAACATATGGAGATGAACGATTGGCCAAATGAACGGATGGAGGTGAGACTGCAAGAACACGACCAAGGGCTTTAATATGGCTGTCAAAGGTTACATTTACCAAGGTTATTTACCGGTTCATTTTTTCTGGGTGAGCTTGAACTCTGGGGGAAGATTGCTCACAACTTATGTTTATTTTTTAACGAGCATGAACTATGCGCTAAAACTGCTCGGATCTTGCGTTTATTTTTTAACGAGCATGAACTATGTGCTAAAACTGCTCGAACATACCAGTCATAATACAAGAAACGCCTCAGGTGAGGTAGTCATATTTAAGGAGCTATACCTCACTAGTTACTCCAATTTGGCAAGTTTTAACTTTTGCCCCACATCATTTTTTCATGCTAGTTCGGAAACGACTAATCCAAAAAACAGATAAATAACCGCTCTTAGCTTGCACTCCAAAAGGTTTGCATGCCCCCAGGTATAAAATATAATTTCAAGGCTACCCCTCCTCCGTCCCACCTCTGTTTTTCTACTTGTCGTCTTGCTATATTTTTAACGATACTTGTCTTCTCGTTATTTTTCGGTGCCGACGGTACTTGTCTTCCCATCAGTTCACTTTTAGGTTTTTCAAGATCGCAACAGATAATACATTGGTGTTACGGAGGGAGGTTCGCCTCTTACTTATTATCCGAAAAATGGTTTTGCTTGCTGCCGCAAACTAAACTCTCTTTTCGGCGGTGTCTATCATTAGGTTGCTAAGGATGGTGACTACTTGTTGCAGCAATTTCATCTCTTTCTTTGAAGACTGCCCCTACTTATCCTTCAAAACATATTGTTTTAATGGGTGAGGCTTGACATTCAAAGATGGTGGCTACTTGCTGCCACAAATGGATCTCCTCCTTAGGAGAGCCTACTTTTTTAGACAAAGGGAGACGATCTTTTCGCTCACATAACTTTGACAAAAGAATTTTATCCTAGAACAACCCTCCCTTCCTTTTTCGGACGGGGTACGGACTAGTCTATTCTTCTGCGGAAATTAACTTTATACCCAAGGTTTTCTCTGCCCAAGGCAGGCCAGGGTGCATGCCCCCTGGGTCCCAGTTCTTTCTTTCCAAATTACTCGCATTCATCGGGAAGTAGAACCGGGGGTGGAGGCATTTCTTGAGTGAATAAGCCGTTTAGGGTTGGTATTTGACTATTTGCGATGCGAGATCCCGGAAATGAAAGTTGGTCTACGAGCTTGACCATCTTTCCTTCGTGCGGAAAACACATTACTCTAAAGAGTGAGGAGACTATAGCTCCCATGCAATATATATAGTCCCGTCCAAGGAGTAGGTTATAATCCAAGGGTCCTTGGACGACCATGACATTCATATGAACTGTCTTCTTCCTCAATGTAATGGGAACATTGGGGAGAATCCCTAATGGGCGACTGGTTCCTTTATCAAAACCTGATAGATTTCTCATCTCAGGTAAAAGCGCCGGGGAACCCAGTGCTTTCCAAGCAATAGAGGAAAGGATACTCACAGATGCCCCTTCATCAATGATGGTTCTAGCCATTACCATTCTATAGATTTGGACAATGATTCTGAATGGTATACTGGCTGGTAACCGGGGTCTGCCTAGTTGGTTCCAATCAAAGGATACAACCAGGTTGCTTGGTGGTGGGACCGAATACACGGCCGGATACGACCCTGACGATGTTCCTTCCTGCGATAAAGGAATGGGCACATTGCCCTGATGCTCATCAGAGTCTATGTTGATGAAAAGAATCTGGACGGTGTCATCCTTATTCTCTTCAGTGAGGGTGTCATTTGAAGATGAATCTTCAACGACGGTGTCATTTGAGGATGAAACCTCTAAAGGAAGAACCGGGTCAACTGCCGTTTCGACCTTTAGACTTTCGTCTGGTCTGGATTCAGTTGGTTCATTCTCAATGACCGACACTTCAGCTGACCACTTGAGCGGGCCAGCTGGATTTTCAACTATCGAGGGATTAGGCACGAGTTTTTGGTATCCAGGAGGAAGTCGTAACGGTGATACCGGACGATCTTCCAAAACTCTCTTCGCCTCATCTAAGAATGGACATCGGTGGATGGCGTGATCGCCTTCACACAACATACAGGGTGATCTTGGTCTCCCTTTTCGTCCTTCACTCTCGCTAGTTGATGGACTGCAATCAACATGACTACCAGAGGTTGATGCTACCGGATTGTGCAACCTGGGGGACCAGTCCCTTAGTATCCGGGGAATACAAGGACAATCACGATGGAAGTGGGTCCCTTTGCAAATGACACATGGCGATTTAGGCCGGTCGGTGCAGTGTGTGGATTTTTGTCAGATGTCTTTTGCTTGCCCCCAGTCGCCTTCGCCATAGGCCCCTTCTGCTTCTTTTCTTTCTTCTTCTTTTCCTTCTTCTCCATGGGAGGCTGACTTTTGCCGGCTCTACCTTGTGAAGATGAAGGATCAGAGGAAGAAATGTAAGAAGTGGAAGGCTGGTGGGCAGCTCTAGACTGGTCTGACTGTTGATTCGACTGCTCAGGATTTGTGGCGATTTGAACTACATTAGTTGAAAAGAGCCATACAGGTAGGCCAATTGTCAATCCTGGAAGTGACAATGTGGCCATATGAGGCGCACCAACATCTCCCCAAGAGGAGAAGGGATTGGGACTTCCACCAAGGTTACTTCCTTGGTTGGTGGGCTCCATACTTTTCAACTGAAAGATCAACGTGGGAATAAGAGGTGATTATGTTCCGTTTAAAATAAATTTTATTAACGACGCTTTTAGACACAAACTTGCTTTTTCATGTTTTAAGAGTCGAGAAAAAGCTAAAGATGACTCTAGTCTCCTTCGATGTTTTAACGAGCCCGAAGTGACAAATGCTCGGATGGACTTTTTTAGTTATAGAGTTTGAAAAAGGCCAAAAGAAACTTCTCTGGAGTTCTAGGCAGAGGGTGTGCCAAACTTTTCGCGAAACCACAGAATACGTTTTACGGTACGGGTGGTCGATCTTCGTGAATGCTGTGTTCACTGCATCGCGATCAGTAGGGCGGCCGACACGGCTTCCTATGGATAAAGGTTTTGTTCCTATAGGGGTCTCCCAATATATACGCGACGGTACGTGGGAGCACAAGTCCGTATTAGTGCCACCGACTCTCAGGAGGAATCACCCACCTTCGTAGAGATCGACAGTCACTATGTTTAACGACGCCGGAACACGTCTCTACCTAGACCTCTATTTGTTTGCGTTATGTTACAAAGCGTTGTTATGTAAATTGGATTTATTTTAATGTTGATCTTGCTTAGCAGTTTGCCTTTAAGGATCACCACGAGATGTATGTAACAAATTCCTGAATGCAGTCTAAGATGAGAAGCAAACTTTTCAATCTTTCAACTTTGAAAACCTTAACTACTGAGGGAAAAGAAAGGCAAATCTTTTCACACAGATCATAGAGCACACACTAAATGCAAATTTTTCCTAAATCGTCAAGCAAACAGTCAAATGCAAAATGCACAATGCATGTATTTTCTTTTCCCTTTCTTAATGTGGATGGGTTACAAAAAGAAAGTTGTTATATAACTTTGATTTCGATTTAAAGCGAAAGTAAACAAGCTTGTCCAAAATCAAAAGACACCTTAAGATTCACTTGTTTAATCACTGGAAATGCATGAAATCAAACCATAATGACGAAAGTAAATTGACTAATCAGCTATGGACAGCAAACAAGCTAACTCTTTAGACCAGCAAAATGCCTAACACAGGTTCAGATCTAAGAGGCCAAAAGCAAGACTAGTTTACTCTTCGTTATGGGAAATTGTAAATGAGTAAGAAATACAAAAGAACAAGTACAATTTCGTTATATAACAGAGGTGGAATGATGGCAAGTAATATTGGTTTCAGAACAGGTGCAAGACTGGTAATTGGCAGCCAAATCAATAGTGAAAACAGGCAAGAAAAAGGGAGGAAACCCCAAATGCACTAGGCAAATTTGGGCCAACGCAGGTGCTGCACAGCCAGTCTGGCTCTCAGCGCAGGTAGCCCCTTCGGGACCTGCGTTGCAAAGCAGGTAGCCTGTGTACTACCTGCTTTGGAAAACGAAAGTTGCGTTTTCTCAGTTTCCGGGTCACAATTTTCTAAAAAATGCACAGTTTTTGCTCAAATCAGAAGCAATCAGTCAAGCACACTCAAAGGGATGATTAGGAAGATGAAAAGCTATCACTAAGAGCTTACAAGGATCCTTGTAGATCAGCTCTTCAAATCATGAACTTGCTCAGAAATGAGCCAGAGTAGCTGCCCTCTACTTTGCTTTTGATATAGTCAAAAGCTTTTCGATTTGGTACTCTCTTGTTCAGGAAATGAATAGCAAAATACTACAAACACAATCAAACGGATACGATCCCCAGTGGAGTCGCCAGTTTGTTGTAGGGAAAAGTATCCGACTCGGATGACCCTATCCCACTCTAAGGGTGATAGTTCCTTAGCAACAACTGTAAAACAAACTACTTAAGGTTTGCTTCTTTATGAAAGCAAAAGAGAATGGAGAAATGCACTAACCGTTGCCTTGCGCTTAATGTCGAATCCAAACTCTTCTCTTTGGCCGCTTGCTCCTAGCTCTCTGTTCTTTTGCTTGCCCAGCTACAATGAGATCCTGCAAAATAACAAAGAAGGAAACTACAAGAGGCATGCAATCATAACTGGTTCATGGATTAGTGTAAACCAAACATGCAATCATCACAATATATTATTGAAACAAGAGCACATAGAAGAACCTCAATAGCTTTTATTAATGAAGAAGTAAAGGTTCTGAGAGTATTACAACCATTGAAGGCTCCAACCCAGCAACACCTCCCAGCAGAAAGAATTTCTCCTCTTCACCTCTCTCAAACAATCACCCAATAGTTCTATAGTGAAACCAACAGCATATCATTACTTTGCACAAAATTCCAGCCTCTTGAGCTCATAGGAGAGAGCTCAATATATAGATGAATTGAGAAAGGATGAGTCAGCTTGCAACTGATGTGTAGCTGCCTTGTGTCCTCTCTCTCTTCAGTTAATCTTTAGTTGATCTTCAGTTCTTGAGTCCACTTGGAGAACCTTGCTTCCACTTGGAGAAACAGAGCCTCTGACTCATCACAAGGCGAAATACCTGATCCAAGTGTCATTTTTGGAAGATTCCAGAGCAATGACTCAGTGTGCCACTTGTCCCATCTCGCTCAGCGCAGGTGGCCTTTGTTCCACTTGCTTTGCAACGCAGGTACACCATGGAGCAACTGAGTTTCAGCGCAGAAACCTAGTGGAGCACCTGCTTTGATTTCAGGATTGCTTGTTTTTGAGTGTTTTTAGGTGGAGAACTGATCTGAGAGCTGTTGGTTTGCTGACCTTGTTCCTCTAGGGGTAGGAACATCATGTTTAGGGAACTTTGGATCCCTTGGATTATTGACAATTCATGCTTGTTGCTGTAAGGCACAAATTTGTCTATAACACATACTACCCTTGTAGCTATGTATTTTCCACTATCTTCAAAACCTGCAAAATCACAGAATTTATTAATGGAAAAGTTTTAGTCCCCTGTCATGGTATTCTATTTTTTTGTTTTTGTTTTTTTTTCTTCTTCTCTTTTATTTTTGAATTTTTTCTCTCTTGTTTGAATGAGACAGATATTAGGGTTGGTATGGGGAGATGGTGATTTTTTTTTCAATCAGGGATGCATGGATGATGGGTGAGTGGCTGGATCAAGTGAAGAGGCCCTAACCAACCTAGGACAGGCCATGCATGATTTTTTTCTATTGGATTCCTTCCCCTATAGAATTCCAGGACATCCTGTAGTGCTACAGGATCTTCCTGTAGCAGTTACAGGACATCCTGTAGCAAATCAAAGAGTGCCTAAAACTGGGGTTTTGAGCCCCAAGGATGGATGAGAGTGGTAGGGAACTAGTAGACATGGATGGTATGGAGTGGATGGATGTAGAAATGGAATGAAATTTAATAATTTTGCCCCTGTACCTCTACATTTTCCACTGTCTTCAAAACCTCCAAAATCATAGAATTTATTAATTGAAAAGTTTTGGCCCCTCTCATGGTATTATCTTTTTTTTTTCTCTTCTACTTTTTTTTTTTTTTTTGAGGGACACATAGGCTGCTTCAAAAGAGGTTTTCAACCTGCCTATCTTTGCTAGGCGACTCAAGGGAGGTTTTCACCCAATGATCTTTTATTTATTTATTTTTTTTTCACTCTTGGGCTTACCTCAAGGAGATTTTCAACCCAATAATTGGCCTCAGATGCCTCATAGAGGCTTTCATTGACGCCTCTTATTGTTTTTTTTTTTTTTTTATTTCTTTTTTTTTTCACAAATAAAAGTAGTACTTAAGAATTTTGTGACTTGGAAGTTAGCACACTTCCAATCACATTCATCTCCTTGCTAATGGTGTTGATGAACTCTTCCCTGGACAATTTTTTTATGTAAGCCTTCAATTTGTATCCATTGACAAGCAAGGGGATACCTTCCTCATTAATCGTCTTGATTTGAACATCTCCATTGTTAAGGCACCTCTTTATCAAGTATGGGCATAACCACCTTGTCATCAGTTTTCCTTTGAAGTCCTTGAACCTGGAGTAATATAGAAGAGCCCATTCCCCTTTTTGAAAGACCTTGTCATTGATGTTATTTTCATGCCAAACCTTCCTCCATACTTGGAAAACTTTAGTGTGTAGGAGGGACTGCATTCTGAATTCATCCAGACCATTCAGCTAGAGAAGCCTCTCATGTTGTGCCTTTGTAACATCCAAATATAGATGTGATTCCATCCTAAAGGTATTGTATTCAAACTCAATGGAGAGCAGAGCATTCTTTCCAATGAACAAGTCATAAGGAGTGAAACTAGTAGTTGTCTTCCAAGTTGTATTATAGGCCCAAGTGACCTCCACTAATATGTCTACCCAATCTATTTTACACCTACTCACAACCTTGGTGAGGTTGCTTTCTAATGCTCTATTGGTGACCTCTACTTGTCCATTGGCCTAAGGATGATAGGCAATAGATTTTTTGTGCTTTATCCCATGTCGCCTTAACAAATTTTCAATTAGATGTGATGTGAATTGAGCTCCTTGATCAGTGACTAGCTCTCTGGGGTACCCAAATTTGTAAAAGACATTTTCCCTCAAGAACTCAACCACTTTCTCCTCTGTTGCTACCTTGACAACCTTGGCCTCAACCTCTTTTGTCAAATAATCAGTGCATACAATTATGTATTTTTTCTGCCTTGATGGTGGATCAATTGCCCTAATGAAATCCATGCCCCACTTGTCAAATGGCTCTAAAGCCACCTGAGGTTGCAAGGGAATTTCATCCTTGGGAGTAGGTTTGCCCATCCTTTGACATTAATCACATTGACTGATGTATCTTTTGGCATCTTGGTGAAGAGTGGGCCAATAGTAGTTGTTGGGATGGGGTCCCCTCGGTCAATTTTGTTAAAATATTGTAAGTCTCCGCAATTTGAGGAGTGGAGCACGAGTAGCGCAGGTCAAATAGGAGTTAAGGGGTTTTAGGAAGGTCAAAACCCCTTATATTTTGGTATTGTTTTGAGATCTGCCCATGGTTTGTGGACCATGGTATTGTAATAGAAAAGAGTATAAAAAGGTGTCTTAGCGGGTCTAAGGAAATCAAGACTTGATGGATGAAATAACTTTGAGTCTGTAATTGTAGATATTTCTGTGTTTTGGGTGAAGGGGAAGGCTCCTGCAGCTAAGTGCGCGAAGACCTTGGTAAGTCCACAACTGAGTGCGTGGGCCCTTGCAACTCTATGTGCAAGGTTTGGAAAGTTGTATAAGGAAGATATGAAGTAATAAAAGATATTTGAAGCAATTTTGTGTCTATTTTTATGCACTTGTGTATTTTCTGTATTTACGCGCAACTGAATGATATTTATCTGTATTTTATCTTAATTACTCCATGAAGATCTAGATCGATTGTTAGATGTTATTTCATGCATGATTAGATGGTTACGTGAAGATTATAACTCTCTTTAACTAAAAATCACTTGAGTTTCATGAATAAGGGTTTGTGAAGGTCAGATCAGAACTTAAATTACAGGAATGCCTTAAACCACATCACATAGCCTTCTAGATCTAGAAGCCTGATTCTAACATCCCCCAATACTGCCTCGAGTGAGGCTGCAGCCTGCGCTACATAGGTTGTTGCTGAAAGGGCCGATAGTGTAGGGTTTTTTTTGGTTAGCGTAGCCAACTTTGAACCTAGGTCCAAGCCCCCTCAAGCCAACAAATGGTTCCGTTGCCAAGGATTATCAATCTAGAGCCCCCTAGGAACGTAAAGTAGCTATGCATGATATTGGGTCATACCAGGTACTATAGGAAGTTTATTAAAGCATATACGAAGATCACTATGCCCATGGAGAATTTGTTAAAGAAGGATGTTAAAATTTTCTAGGATGATGATTGTCAGAAGATCTTGGATACTCTAAAGGAGAAGATGGTTATGACGCCAATCCTAGTATTCCCAAATTGGAAGAAGGAATTTCATGTGCATGTGGATGCGTCTTGCATAGCGTTGGGAGCCATCTTAACACAACCAGGGGCAGGAGATATCGATCACTCAATTTCTTTGGCTAATCAGAAACTATGTAAGGCTAGAAGGAACTACTCAACCATAGAGCACGAAGGTTTGGCCATGGTTTATGCACTACAGAAGTTCAGCCGTTATCTATTAGGTGCACACTTTAAGATGTACACGAACCATTCTACTTTGAAGTACCTGGTCAATAAGCCTATGTTGCGGGGGGGGATATGTAGATGGTTTCTCCTTTTCCAAGAATATGATTTTGAAGTAATAGTGAAGCCCAGGAGATTGAATGCTAGACCAGACCACCTTTCTCGGATAAAAAATGGTGAAGAACCTACAAATATTGAGGAAGGATTACTTGACATGCAACTCTTTGCTGTCAAGGTTGCGGATGAGAATTTTGTAGACATCATTCAATTTTTATCTACTGGCGTAGCTCCTGAAGGTTATACGATGCAACAAAAGAAGGAACTAGTTGTTAGGGCTACCGATTTTTCTATGATTGCAGGACAACTATATAAGATGGGGTCGAATGAAGTTCTATGCTAATATGTGCCTGAATATGAAAGACACAGTATTATAGCTTAAGCACATGGTGGTGTTGCTGGAGGACACTATGCAGGTAAGGCTATTGCACAGAAGATCCTACGCGCAGGATTATGGTGGCCAACAATACATAAATATTCTAGGGAATATTGCAGTGTGTGTGATGTGTGTCAAAGGACCAGGAGACCATTACGAAGAGATGAACTTACATTAAATCCATAGGTCACGTTACAAGCATTTGATAAATGGGCAATTGAATTTGTTGGACCTATTCATCCACCAGGAAAAAATATGGGAGTGCGTTATATTATCATTGTGACAAAATACTTAACCAGGTGGGTCGAGGAACAGCCTGTGAAGGATTGCAACGTGGACATTGCTGCGAGGTTCATATTTGTGTTTATTCGGTCAAGATTTGGATGCTCGAAAATTTTGATGAGTGACAGAGGGTCACACTTCCTAAATGAGACAATTGTAGCTTTAACAGAAGAGTTCCAGATGTACCATCAGAAGAGTACGCCATATCACCCCAGGTGAATGGCATTATTGAAGCTTTCAACAAGATCTTGGAGAATTCCCTCACAAAGGTATGCAATGTTAATAAGAATGATTGGGATGTATGCATACCAATAAGAAATTCACTGGGAAAACACCCTTTCGAATGGTTTATAGACAAGAATCAGTAATGTTGATGGAATACATCATGCCCATCCTAAGAATCATAGCAGTAACCAAGATGGAAGATCGTGAAATCATGGAGGAACGCCTCATGCAGTTGCTGGCATTAGAGGAAGACCTCGTTTTGGCAGGCTTTCATTAACAGGTACAAAAATCTAGAGAAAAGGCATGGCACGATCGTCACATCAAGAAACACACCTTCAAAAATGGAAATTTGGTACTAATGTATGACAACAATTTTACCAAGTTTCCGGGGAAGTTTCAAATGCACTGGCTGGGACCATATGTAATTAAGGCCATTTCGGATGGTGGCATAGTTTAGCTGGGGAAGTTTTTTTAGGAAGGATTAATGGGATGAGGCTGAAGATTTACAAGGATGATCTCACCCCTGCACAATGACTACATGGACACAGAAAAGTCTTAGTGCTAATTCTGGTAGTTGAAAGAAAGTGCAGGACTATAAACTACACTGCCAAGGAAATTTTTTATCGAAGAAGGAAGGGTGCACGATGTGTTGGAAGAGTGCACAGATGGAAGCTGTGATGAGGTAGCTGCGCCATAAGGAAGATTGCCACGAATCCTACCTAGAAAGTGACCATTAGAGCAACTACAGTTGATTTGAGAGTTATTTTGTCGTTAAAATGAGCGGGGAAAGTGAATTTAAGGCATAAATATGGGAGAATCTGCTTCCAAAATCACATTTATGAGAAAGATTTACGAGGGAATGGATAGTTTGAATTCGAATTGAGTTATAAATATCGCACCCCGCTCCACACTTGGCCAATTTTATTCTTGAGAATTTGTTATGTGTTGTTGCGCTTAAAGATTCGAGTATATTATTGTATGTACAGTTGCCTGAGTTGGGAAAAAGTTAAGAAATAATTATTGAAGAGAGGGGTAGGAAACATCATTACTACAATAGCGTCAGTCCCTGCTACAAGACTTAGGTCGTTGAGGCCAAAAACTATTGCCTTCGTGGCAGGAGATAAAAAGCAGAAAAATCCATAGTAGCCCCCAGATCAACAATCGCCGCGAAAGATCCCAACTGAGCAGAGACAGAAGGGTTGTATGGATAAAAACAAGCAGCCTATGGAACCCCAAGACCTATATGAAGAAGAGATGAATGTTGGGATTGAGGAGATCAATGCAGAAGATGTGAAGCCAATTTCTCAGGTGCCTTCATATATACCCCCATGAAAACCAACCGTCAAAGTAACTAGGCACCCTGACTCTGTGAAATTTAAGGTATTCATGCCATTGCTTCCAAGGTAAGTACCTATTGAGAGCGACTTGTTGGCCCGGGTACCATTTCCGAGGATGGAGGATTGGGATTTTGGCGATCATGAGAAATTTCTACAATTGGAACCTAGTAAATACTTGAAAACTATGTACTATGAGGAGAAGGGTGTTATAAGACTTGAACCGATGAAGTGGGAAGCTAGTATTGAGCACGCAGGGTTGCTTAATATGTTGTATGTCCCACATTTTAGCCAAAGTATTATTAATACCATGTTTGTGCACCAGTTTCTGGTGTTAGTTCATGACGGATGCCTCTGGCTGGGAGGGCCATCTCAATTGATGATACGTTAATTTACAGAATCATAACACTATAATATTAGGTTACGAACCCCACAGATGCTTTTGTGGGGAAGTCACAGGAGAAAAAAATTGTGGACCAAATGTAAAGTGACTTCGGGTTGGTGAAGAACTCATGGGGATATGTCATTAGTTCTATCTCATATGAAGCTGTGCGGGGATCCAATTCAATTGGGTAAAGTACCCCTGCCAAGAATTCTTGGATGATTTCTACAAAGCATAGGAGGAAGGAAAAGAATTCCACTATGTGTGGATTCTATTATTGATTGCGCTGATAGCTTGGAGGATGACAGAGGATTCCCAGTTCCCAACAACAGATCTAGAGATGTGCGAGGCTACCAAATTTTCCTCGCCATGGGCAATGAAGGACCCTGCCCATGTCATTGAAAATTAGATGTTCTACGCATTGTTTGAAATGGAATTACGTATGGTGATTAACGAGAAACCACGGTTTTTTCCCACTTTGTTCAAAGAATATCATCGCATTACAGATTTTAAGGCTGATTTCCATCATGTATACGTCCACGCGCAGTGCGATTCGACAAAGAAATGGATGACATTGCCATTTTTTTCATCGTAGACGATATCATGTAGTTTTTCCTTCGGTGGTAGACTGATTAGCTCCTTCCAACAGATATTGTCGAAGGTATCATAGCGACTAGTGCAGAAGGCATAGCAGGCACCAGTAAAGTGATGCAAAAGGAAAAGAAGACATTGACCATCGACCTAGAGAAAAATGCTATGCAGGAACCAAAGGGCAAGCATGACGAAGAGCAGCATACAAAAGAAATGGATCAGGGTACAGAAGACCCCTTTGTAGAACCAAAGAATGTTGATTTTCCCTTTATTCTTAAATGAAGACAAAATTCAAGTGTGGGAGGCGCACACAAGAAGCACAAGTTTGATAAGTCCGCCGATGCAGAGGCCATGGTCCTCACTGAGGGGGACCTTGATGAAATTGGAGATACTGTTAGGTCCGCGACAGAAGAAATTTGGGGCCATATTGAAGATTAGTATCAGTCTATTTTGACAAAGGTCCAGGCGGGCCTCACAGAGTTGCAGGTTCAGGTAAGCCAGGTTCAAGCGAGGGTGGTTCAAGTGTGTTGGTCTCATGCGAGCGAGAAGCCAACGACATCGCGTCGTGTGTAGGCAATCCTCACTTCAGAGCTCCACACTGTACCCATGCCTTATGGATCTTTACATTTGAATGATGACACAGAATGATAGAGTTCCCAGCTACCTAAAGACGTAAGTATTAACCTCGCGACACTCCCCCTATCGACATTGCATGACCTACACTAGGGTGTAGCAGATGACCTTAAGGTGTGAGAAGAATGGGCTCTCATGGTGATCAAGGATGCAGAGATCACCAGTAAACAGATGTGCAATGAAAAGCACAAATCTCTCTAGGATGGTGATGAGGCAGATGTGAGAAGGGCACATCTGGAGCATGCCATTTCCAGAGTAATCAGTGAGCTCCTTGAGCTCCAAATTTATTTGAGGGCTACTTGTGAAGAAAAAGTGCAACAACTGGCTGATGCGTTTACAGAATCAAAGGTGCAGGTGGATAAAGTTCACTTCAATCCATATCTCCAAATTACTAAGCTTCAATTGAAGCTACAATAGACCACACCACCAGAGATCCAAGAGCTACGTGAGGTTTCCATTAGAATAGATAGGGAAAAGCTTGATGTTGTAGTCAAGGAGTGTAGCCATTTGTTTGAAGAGACTCTCAAACTATGGGCCTCACTGTAGGAGGACCCATAGGTGAAGAAGATTGAAGTTTCCATTCGGGATAAACAGATACAGTATGATGAGATAAAGGAAATGACGTGCACCTTAGCCCTTGTGCAATGGTTCGTCCAATTGAAAGAGGGGACATCCCTACAAGGACAAATTGAGGAGCTACAGAAGAAGATGCAGATCATCACTGCATGAATGCAACCATGGGAAGAACAAGTGGGTCAATTCTCATGGACTGTGGAAGGCACGCTCAAGAGTATGTAGCAGTCGCAGTGAACCATTGGCTTAGTAGCTAACATGACAACTATGGAAAAGTTTGTAGGCAGTCGTTCAATGCACAAAGGTGCTTCACCCAGTGAAGTCTTCATTCACCAGCCTAAAGGAAAAGATCCATAACATACTAGCAGAGTGACTCGAGGATGAGTCACATAATTATGTTGAGGTCCTATTGGGATGGGGTCCCCTGGGTCAATTTTGTTAAAATATTGTAAGTCTCTGCATTTTGAGGAGTGGAGCGTGAGTAGCGCAGGTCAAATAGGATTCAAGGGGTTTTAGGAAGGTCAAAACCCCTTATATTTTGGTATTTTTTTGAGATCTGCCCATGGTTTGCGGACCATGGTATTGTAATAGAAAAGAGTATAAAAAGGTGTCTTAACGGGTCTAAAGAAATCAAGACTTGGTGGTTGAAATAACTTTGAGTCTGTAATTGTAGATCTTTCTGTATTTTGGGCAAAGGGGAAGGCTCCTATAGCTAAGTGTGCGGATACCTTAGTAAGTCCACAGCTGAGTGCACGGGCCCTTGCAGCTGTGTGCGAAAGGTCTAAATTTTTTTATGAGGAAGCTCTAAAGCAATAAAAGATATTTGAAGCAATTTTTTGTCTGTTTTTATGCACTTGTTTATTTTCTGTATTTATGCACAACTGTGTGATATTTATCTGTATTTTATCTTAATTACTCTGCGAAGATCTGGATCAATTGTGAGATGTTATTTCATGCATGATTAGATGGTTATGCAAAGCTTATAACTCTCTTTAACTAAAAATCACTTGAGTTTCATGAATAAGGGTTTGTGAAGGTCAGATCATAACTAAAATTGTAGGAATGTCTTAAATCACTTCAGATAGCCTTCTAGATGCAGAAGCCTGGTTCTAGCATCCCCGAATATTACCTTAGGTGAGAGTGCAACCTACGCTACATGGGTTGTTGCTGATAGGTCCAGTAATGTAGGGTTTCATTGGTTAGCGTAGCTAACTTTGAACCCGGGTCCAAGCCCCCTCAAGCCAATAGTAGCCAGCTTGTAGAACCTTGAAAGTTGTCCTCTTGGCAGCAAAGTGAGCTCCACAAGGCCCAGCATGGTAGGCTAAGAGGATGTCAAATACTTCCTCTTCCCTGATACATCTCCTCAAAATTTTATCTGGTCCCAATTTGAAGAGATTGCCCCCAATCCAAGTGAAAGGGGCACTCTTCCTCGCAATTCTTCTCTTCTCCCTAGGTGAAAAATTTGGAGGGAATTATGAAACAACTAGGTAGTTGCCTATGTCAGCAAACCACGGAGAGAGAATTGAAATAGAAAATACATGTTCATCTGGAAACTGGTCATCAACCATCCCTTCTTCACCTGCAAGCAAAGCAAGTCTATACAAAAAATTTGCAACTACATTTTCTTTACCTGGCTTATCAATGATAGTTAAATAAAACGGATGTAATAAAAGAAGCCATCTAATAATTCTAACATTTACATCAGGATTGTTCATTAAGTACTTTATAGAAGCATGGTCAATATGTACAAAGGTTTGATAATCAGTGATGTAGTGTCTGAATTTGTTCAAGGAATGGACAATAACTAGGAGTTCCTTCTTAGTCACAGTGTAATTCAATTCAGCCTTAGTATAATTTTTTCTAGTGAAGTAAATGGAATAAGGAAATTTGTCATCTATCTGTCCTAGAGCTGCTCCTACATCTTTTTCAGATGCATTAGCATGGATGTGGAAAAGAAGAGCCCAATTTGGGCCTCTAAGTATGGGTGAAGTAGCCAATTTGTCCTTCAATATTTCTAGGGCATCTTGGCAACTATCTGACCAACAAAATTCAGAGTCCTTGGCCAGCAATCCAAATGATGATGAGGCTACTTTGATGAAGTCTTTGATAAACCTCCTATAATATCTAGCTAAGTGTTGTGGGGAAAAATGCCTATGCAGGACGATCCTATCCACCTAAGGTGTGACAGTGCCTTAGCAACAAACAGAGACAGCTATTCTAGTATTCTTCCTTTATGAATTAGAATGAAGAGAGATGGATGGACTAACCGGTGTCTTCCGTTTGTCCCTCGATCCAGTTTCTCTTCTCTTGGAGAGTTCCCAGCTACTTGCCTTCTCGCTCGCCCAGCTTCAACAGGTTTCTGCAAGATCACAAGAGAAGAACACTACACAAGACATAGATTCATATTCATAACTAGTTCAGGATTAGAAGTAAACTAAACATACTAATGCAATCATACATCAAAGATACACCAGTATATAGGAGAAACCAAGATAGCTTTATTGATGAATAACAAGGTTCAGGAAGAGATACAACCCAGAGGGCTCCAATCCAGCATCTCCTTCCCAGCAAAATGGAATTCCTATCTTCACCTCCCTTCAAAGCATTAAGCACCCAATGATTCTGATCTCAAACCAACAACAATTCTTTGCAATAACGAAATTCCAGCCTCTAGATCTCATGGAGGAGAGATCTATATATAGATGTTTGGAGAGAGGATGAGTTAGCTTGAGATCTGACTAGTGTCCTCTCCCTCTGTCAGTTCTTGATTCCACTTGGAGGTTCTTGCTTCCACTTGGAGATTTGGAACCTCTTACTCATCACCAGTCGAATTCCCTGAGGCAAGTGTCATTTTGGAAGCTTCCTGGGTTTCGACACCTTGAGAAATGAACTTGCCACATGTCAACTCTCGCTCAGCGCAGGTAGCCAGTGTTGGCTTTGACATTCAGCGCAGGTAGCCAATGTTGGCTTTGACATTCAGCGCAGACAGCTAGTGGAGCCACTGAATTGATCCTGAATTGACTTGTTTTTGAGCAGTTTCTGGTGGAGAACTTCTGTGAATTGTTGTGGTTTGTTAGCCTTGTTCCTCTAGGGGTAGGAACAACATGTTTAGGGACTTTGGATCCCTTAGATTATGGACATTTCATGCTCAATGCTGTAAGGCACAAAAATGTCTATAACAGTTGCCCCTAAAGTATGAGGCCGTTTATCGGGTGAAATGCTTTATCCAGGAGGGTCCGAAGTTCATCCAATGCTGGGAGGAGACCTGTAATAAGATACAATACAATACATTATTTTTCATACTGCTTTCATGATCTAGCTGAGGCGGGCATTCCCATGCTCAGCTTTATAAATTCATTTTTCCGTACATAGAACAGACAATCGTCTGATGGTAGACTGATAATTTTGATGAAATTATCATCCTTTGAGTAGGATGATTATCTGCTGCAATGATGTACATGTCAATGTCTTTATCTTTCCTGAATATATATCGCAGCCTGGATGGATGAAACTAGATCCGGGGTCTTCAAACTCGTTCGATCTTCACTCTAAGTACAAGTTGATCCATGTGAGAAATGTTCTGAAGTCGAACATGGAAAGACATCGCTTGATTACCGGTCAATGAGGTAAACCGTTAACAAGCGCGAGAGGAATCATCGATAATGATAATGACCCTCAAGGTACTACAGTACAATTCACGTGGTGTGAATAAAGGACTTGGCGTCGAACACCACGCAAAATCTTTCGGTCGAAGGTCATTGATGTATACCTGTCGCCGGAAGTGAGAAACTTGCCATTGAGGCATGCAAGCTTCAAAGTACTAAAGGGGTTGTTCCTAGATCAACTTCTTGGATAATGAGCTGATGTCGACAAGAAGCGATCCGTCAAAGGAGGGCCTTAATGAATCCCACATCAGTGACACGGAACGGAGCTAATGATTTTGATGGAGGTGAAAACGATCTGTGACATATGATTCAGGGTGGCGGTCATGAAAGGATGAAGGATAATGTATGGCAGTGGATGGGACACGGTTGACTTTTCTGAACGACTTCTCTTGAACATATGGCGACACTGATGCGATGGATCGGTAGCATTACCCCAAATATGGATGGTATGGCGAGACCATGGTGATGTGACCGGTGAATGAAACAACCCAACCCGATTGTGGTACAGGAAAAGTGTCATGTTCAAGAGCAACTTGCTACCATCAAAGTTTTCTTTAGTTTCTCCCAATTTTTCCCCAGTCATTGCTGACCAGTACCTCTTTATTTTTGTCAAGCTTGAGGAGGATAACATATGCTTGTTCTATAACCTGCCCTTCAAGCAAGCCCATCGCTATGTTTTAACGAGCCTAGCGATAGTGAAACTCGTTCTCGTCTAAAGACAAGTTTGTCGCTATTTAATGATTTTAACGAGTCTAACGACAAAGACAACTCGGTCCCTTTTCATTTTTAGAGAGTCTGAAAAGGTACTTAAAGATAACTCCAAAGTTCCTTTTTCGTCATCTAATCCCTTAAGTCCGAAAAAGTATAAAACAATACAGAAGGGATGAGTTTTCGATAGTTTTAACGAGCCGAACAAAACAAGCGCTCGATCTTTTTGTGCAATAATCCCTCAGGTCCAAAAAGATTAAAATCTAGAGGAGGGATAGCACTTCCTGTCGCTTTAACGAGCTGGAAGGCCAAAACTCGGCAATCTTTTCATATTTTATGAGTCAGTTGAAAAGAGCTTAAAGAAGACTCGTCTTTTGAGGAACGAGTGATAAATAGGGTTAGCAGCTGATTCCAGGTACAGGTTGGAATTTTCCAATCACGGCAGTGTCACGAGGATGGCTAGTGAAATCACTCTTTGCAGCTGTTCGTCAAAATGGGTAAACAATCATATGGAGGTGAACGATCGGCCAATGGAAAAGTGGAGGTGACGGTGCAAACACGACCAAGGCTTTAATGGCTGATAATGTTACATTCACAGAGGTCATTTACCAGAAATTGGTTCATTTTTTATTTTAAAATGAGCTTAAACGCTGGTGGAAACACTTGCTCATTGCTTATGTTTATTTTTTAACGAGCATGAAGTCCGCGTTAAAACTGCTCGGATCTTGCGTTTATTTTTTAACGAGCATGAACTTTGTGCTAAAACTGCTCGATCTTATGTTTATTTTTTAACGAGCATGAACTATGTGCTAAAACTGCTCGGATCTTGAGTTTATTTTTTACCGAGCATGAACTATGTGCTAAAACTGCTCGATGATAAGTTTGCATGCCCCCAACATAACAACGCAAATCGAGGTGCATGCCCCTCAAGCTTCATTGCATTCAACTTGGTGGTTGGAATGAAGGTTTACCTTTGAGATTTGGAAAGGAGATTGTTTCATTTTTTAATGAGGTTGACACAGTAAAAGAACTATCCTCATGACTCCTTGTTTCATTTTTTAATGAGGTTGACACGAGATTAGAACCGTCCTCGGAGCCCACTGTATTTACAGTATTTCTATCAGGGCGATGATCCACGCTGACAAAATGTTTAGGAATCTTCCGAATCCATTAGATATAGAAGATTTCATATTGTAGGTTTCCACTGTGGCCACTTTCGCCATATTACTTGCAGGCGGTAGGGCAAAAGTACCCATTAAGGCAGGGTCTTTTAGGAGACCTACTCCAATATTTTGAAGCGAATGATTGCTTCCATGGATCATTGGAATGCTTCCCGTAACTTGTGAACTGTCGGGGAGGAAAGTTTGTTGGTCGACGACTATAATTCCTCCTTGAAAGGGAAATGCAATCTTCTTGAAGTAGGTCGACACAACCGCGGCCATGGCATATATCCAGGGCCTTCCCAGTAGGATGTTGTAATCGAGGTTTCCATCAATTACTTCAACATCAATTCCTACTGTTTTTCCCCCCAGTTCAACTTGCAAGTTACTTAAAATCCCGTATGGAGTGTATGATCGTCCATCAAATGATTTTAACGTCGTTGATGATTTCGACAATGGTGGTGAGCCTAAATTTTTCCAGCAACTCATCGACATAAGACATGTAGATGCCCCCTCATCAATAATTGTTCGATGAACAGTTTTGTTGAGGGCTTTCACTTGAATAAGGAAATCTAGTTGCGCTGGTAACTGAGGGTCATATTCTTTATGATCAAAGGCCACAAGATTGGAATCCATTGGGTCAATCCCACCTATTGCTAATAATAAAGCTTGCTCTTGGGAGGGGCAATTTTGCGGTACCTCAAGTGTCGACATAGCGGACGGCGATCGGGCCAGGTCCTCTACTATATTATAATTTTGTGCTACTTTGGCACGAGGATTAAATGTCGATTTGTGTACTACTCCCTTTGGCGACTTTATCATTGGTTCAGGAATGATGGGTGGCACAACTTTGGTTAAAGTTGTCGTTGAACTACTAGGTTGTTCATTAGCCTTGTTATTCGACAGCCGTGGATTCCCGTAATCTTTATTCCTTGTCAAAGCATCATTTTGCTGCCTTGAGACAGACAACATAAGCACTTGGGATCGGGAAGCATTTTGATTAGCAACCAGTTTGGTTCCCGGGCTTGGAAACGGATCAGTCAATACCGCTGGGGTTTTTGAACTCTTAAAGAGTTTCTTAACTTCAACTATATGTGGACAATCTCTTGTCCAATGATCCTCATCGCATATATGACACCCCGCAGGGGGTTTCCTTTTTCTCCCTTTCTTTTTCTTCTTGCCCCCTGGTTGCTTCAGTTGTTTGCCCTTGTCTGTCGACATGGCATTTACTTCTGAGGCAAGAAGTTCCTCATTTGCATTTTGACTAGAAATCTTACAGGCCTTTTTAGATTTAGCCTTTGTCGATTTCGTATCTGTTTTTCCAATCACGCCATCGCCGGCGTGAGAGTCATTGTTTGATTTAGGAGGAGGAGGAATTGAGAATTCTGGTCTAGGGGCGTTAGGTATTTTGTCGTAGAGCGTGCCAGACTGAGTATAGACCAAGTCTAGATATTGTGCACGAGCGATAACTTGCTCTTCCGTTACGACTCCTCCCTTTGCCACATCTTCCGTTATAGCGGGAAGTAACGACTTGATAAACCATTCAGCTAATAGCTGATCAGGAACGTACGTTTTTACCATCCTACGACGACGTCGCCACTCATGTATATGATCAGATATGTGAGTGGCCGTTGTCTGTTTGAAGTTGGTTAGGATTTCTGTTCCCGTTTCATACCTTATCGGTAATTGAAAATGGGTTAAGAAAGTCGTGGCTAAGGTACTGAAGTTGTCGAACGAAGCTCTAGGCAATTCAATATACCATTTTGCCGCTGGACCCGTTAACGTCCTCTGAAAAAGGCGAAGTCTTATCGAATCATCATTCAGGGTGTTTGATGAACACCACAGATGAAATGTCATCACATGATTCGACGGATCTTCACCCGGATTTCCATTAAATTTAGGAATATCTGACGGAAGTTTATGCGGAATCGCTGGCCACCAAGGGGCATAAGCAATTCGATCATTCGTCAGCCGGTTTAGATCTGGTAATTCTAGAGTTGCTACAAAGGGCAACTGTTGATTCAGGTTAGACGAAGCATACCCAGGATAAGATGGAATCGTCTGAGCAGTGGGTCTTTGCATACCAGCATAATGTATTTGATGCTGGCAACTTTGACAAGGTTGTTGGGCATAACCATTATAGTATGGTTGTTGAATACCGCTTTGGAAATGCAGCTGCCCATTACTTACAAAGACTTGTTGCTCAGGTCCTTGATATGATTGCTGGAATTGCAGTTGTTGAGATTGAACCAGCCCTGGTTGTCCAATACTAGATGATTGACCAAGATGAGGAGTCATAGTACTTGTTTGAGCTTGAGTTGCTCCAGATAAGGAGTCACTAACCTGAGGTTGTGATTGAGTCGTTGAGACAAGAGGCTGTTGTATTGCAACCTGAGAAATTTGGGGTTGACATACAACAGGTAGCGCTTGTACTTGCGACGCAGTAACCATAGCAGGTATAGTGGGAATATTCGACACAGGGTGGACTGGTTGCATTGAATATACAACCCTTGGTTGCTGAGGCAGTATTGGTACCCAACCGCTGGATGTAATTCCAGTTTGACCTGAACTTTGTTGTAAACTCCCATATGGTTGTTCTCCGGTAGAGAACAATGAAAAGGCATACTGCCCTCCATATGGTGGCAATCCAGTACTTAAAGGGCAGATTGGCCTTTGAAGACACATTGGATCAATTTGTTGAGTTTCAACATAAGAAATACCAGATGATAATCCGGATGAAGAGATAGGAACTAACCATGTCGTTGAAGCAGTCCCTGCTGGGACTGCGGCTTGTTGTTGATAACTTGCCGGGACAGATGGTATACCATCGAACATCGTTGGGGTAGCAGCAGGAGGCTGTGCCACTGCTGTGTCGGATGACACAGTCCTAGATGTTGACGGTTGTTCAGACATATCTAGTCTATCCAAAAGATTTCTTAGCGATTCTACAAGAACTTGTGATGAAGGGAGACTAACTTCGAAGATCAACGAGGGAATGGTGATGATTATTCCGTTTAAAATAAATTTTAACGATGCTTAGACACAACCTGCTTTTTCAATTTTAAAGAGTCGAGAAAAAGCAAAAGATGACTCTAGTCTCCTTCGATGTTTTAACGAGCCCGAAGTGACAAATGCTCGGATGGACTTTTTCCGTTATAGAGTCTGAAAAAGGCCAAAAGGAACTGCTCTGGAGTTCTAGGTAGAGGGTGTGCCAAAATTTTCGCAAAACCGCAGAATACTTTTTAAGGTACGGGCGGTCGATCTTCCTGAATGCTATGTTCAGTGCATTGCGATCAGTAGGGCGGCCGACACGGCTTTCTAAGGATAAAGGTTTTATGCCTATAGGGGTCTCCCAATATATACGTGACGGTACGTGGGAGCACAATCCGTACTGGCGCTATCGTCCCTCAGGAGGAATCACCCATCATCAGCGAGATCGACAGTCACCAGGCTTTACGACGCCGGAACACGTCTCTAGCCTAGACCTCTATGTTGTGCGTTAAGTTACAAAGCGTTGTTAAGTTCATTCAATTTATTTTAGGTTGATCTTTTTAGAAGTTTGCCTTTTGAGGTTCACCACGAGATGTATGATACAATTCCTAAATGCAGTCTAAAGATGATAAGCAAGCTTTATATCTTTTCAACTTTGAAAATCCTAGCTACTAAGGGAAAAGAAAGACACCATCGTTTCTCAAAGAGCAATCAACACACTCTAATGCACTTTTCCAAAATCAAGCATGCAAACTATCAAAATGCAAATGCACAATGCAGGTGTTTGTTTTCCGCTTTCTTAGTATTGATGCCTACAAAGAAAGTTTTTTTTGTACAACTTTGAATTTTCTTTTAAATGACAAATACAAGCAAGTTTACTTTTTCGAAATCAGAAAGGGTAGAAGAGATTACAACACTTTACGACTTTCGAAATGAACACTTGTTTCAACACTTAAAAGAGACAAACTCAAACCAATAAGAAAAAGTAAATGTATAATCAACTGTAAACAGCCAATGAACTCTCTCCTAAGATCACAATCAACAGATCTGAATTAAGGGCTACAGGATGATTATTTCACTCATGCAAAGGAAAACTGTAAATGACGCCACAAACACATAAACACACTCACAGTCTTTTTGTACAAAAGGAGGCGGAATTTAAGCAGAGAAAAGGAGTTATCAGACTGGTACCTATGCTGGTTACAGGCTGCAAAAATCAGAGATCAAAACAGGGCAAAACAGAGCAGAGAACCCCAGCTGCACAAGGCCAAACTGGTTCAGCGCAACCTCAACACTGGGGTTTTGACATTCAGTGCAGGTAGCCTTCACGGGACCTGCGTTGAAATGCAGAACCTCTTCACAGGGGTCGCGCTGAAGGAGAAACGAGAGTTTCTCACTGGGTTCTGGGTCACAGATTGCTAATTAATCTACTGTTTCAGGCCAAATAAAAGCAACAAGCAAGGTACAATCAAAGAGATGCTTTGAGGGAGTACTAAGATCTATCACAAAGGATCATCAAATCATTTGTGAGTCCATTGTTTAGCTCATAGACAAATCCAGTGATTGGATCAAAGCAACAACTGTCTACTTTGCATCTGAGAAGAGCAGATGCAGTTCGATTGTTGCTGTTGAGTCTATGAAACAAACAATGATAGAGACACAAATAAAATGACTAAACAGATCTCCCCAGCGGAGTCGCCAATTTGTTGTGGGGAAAAATGCCTATGCAGGACGATCCTATCCACCTAAGGTGTGACAGTGCCTTAGCAACAAACAGAGACAGCTATTCTAGTATTCTTCCTTTATGAATTAGAATGAAGAGAGATGGATGGACTAACCGGTGTCTTCCGTTTGTCCCTCGATCCAGTTTCTCTTCTCTTGGAGAGTTCCCAGCTACTTGCCTTCTCGCTCACCCAGCTTCAACAGGTTTCTGCAAGATCACAAGAGAAGAACACTACACAAGACATAGATTCATATTCATAACTAGTTCAGGATTAGAAGTAAACTAAACATACTAATGCAATCATACATCAAAGATACACTAGTATATAGGAGAAACCAAGATAGCTTTATTGATGAATAACAAGGTTCAGGAAGAGATACAACCCAGAGGGCTCCAATCCAACATCTCCTTCCCAGCAAAATGGAATTCCTATCTTCACCTCCCTTCAAAGCATTAAGCACCCAATGATTCTGATCTCAAACCAACAGCAATTCTTTGCAATAATGAAATTCCAGCCTCTAGATCTCATGGAGGAGAGATCTATATATAGATGTTTGGAGAGAGGATGAGTCAGCTTGAGATCTGACTAGTGTCCTCTCCCTCTGTCAGTTCTTGATTCCACTTGGAGGTTCTTGCTTCCACTTGGAGATTTGGAACCTCTTACTCATCACCAGTCGAATTCCCTGAGGCAAGTGTCATTTTGGAAGCTTCCTGGGTTTTGACACCTTGAGAAATGAACTTGCCACATGTCAACTCTCGCTCAGCGCAGGTAGCCAGTGTTGGCTTTGACATTCAGCGCAGGTAGCCAGTGTTGGCTTTGACATTCAGCGTAGACAGCTAGTGGAGCCACTGAATTGATCCTGAATTGACTTGTTTTTGAGCAGTTTCTAGTGGAAAACTTCTGTGAATTGCTGTGGTTTGTTAGCCTTGTTCCTCTAGGGGTAGGAACAACATGTTTAGGGACTTTGGATCCCTTAGATTATGGACATTTCATGCTCAATGCTGTAAGGCACAAAAATGTCTATAACACTAAGCCCAGGAAACTCCTAACATACCTCTGATTTTGAGGAGTATGGAACCTTTTTGTGATGGCAATTTTATTTGTGTCCACTTGTATTCCCTCCTGAGATATTGACTTCCCTAGGATAGTCCCTGCATTCATCAAGAATTCACACTTCTCAAGACTAAGCGAGAGGTTCATTTCAATGCACTTCCTTAGGAAATTCCCCAAGTTGGAGAGAGCCTCCATGAAGTCACACCCATATGGAGTGAAATCATCCATGTAGATATCTATAGAGTCATGAACTAGCTCAGCAAAGATGCTCAGAACTACCCTTTGAAAAGTGGCAATGGAATTACATAATCCAAAATGAAGGACCCTATAAGAAAAGTTACCCCAAGGGAAGGTGAACGTAGTTTTATATTGGTCATTTGGGCTGATCTAGATCTGATTATAACCACCAAATCCATCCAGAAAAGAGAAGAATCTCTTCCATGCAAGACCATCAAAGACTTGATCAATGAAAGGTAAAGGGAAATGGTATTTTCTAGTGGATTTTTTCATCTCTCTGTAATCCACACATATCCTCCACTTTCAATCCTTGTTTGGCACCAACACGAGAGGGGACACCCATTCACTATCTGAGCTGGGGTAAATGAACCTTCCATCCAATAATTTCTACAATTCTTTTTTCACTATGTATTTGTGGGCTGGTTTCATTCTCCTATGAGGTTGGCACACTAGTTTGAATCCTTCCTTGATGTATATGTGGTGAGTACACACCGAAGGATGCACTCCCTTCATTTATTTATAACTCCAAGCAGGATGCACTCCCTTCATTTATTTATAGCTCTAAGCAAAGGCATCTAACTGTTCTCTCAGCATGTTACAAAACATCTCTTCTTGGTTCACTGAGAGAGAGGGGTTGATCTTCAAAGTTCTAGATGGGCCAAATTCTACCATTTTGACATGTACATGACTTGGGTCCACTAGGCATAACTCAGTCCAAGGATTACCCTCAGATTCCTTCACAAGCTCATCAAGGGGTATGGTGTTGGGGGGTCGATTCTAGAGGATTTGGTCAATGAGGTCATCTTCATCAGGTTTCCCCCCTCCTATGACAACATCTAGGGTATAGATTGGATGAGATGTAGTATGATAGACTTCATCTTCCTCCTCCATTTCCAACCATAAGGGAAAGTCATGCTTAAGGGATGGTTGAGCAGGAGGGTACAATACCAATTGTTTGGACAAATGCCCATTCTTAATGGTCATGTTCCCAGCTCTACAACTTATGTAAGCATCAATAATGGCTAGCCATGGTCTTCCAAGGATGATAGGGTAGCCATTGGATTTGATCTTGGGCTGGAGAACTAGGAAGTTAGCCGAATACTCCTAGGAATCAATAGAGACCATTACATCCTCAACCACTCCCTTAGGAGCCACTGTGAACTTGTCTTCAAGTTGCAGAACTATTGTGGTCTTTCTCAAACATCCTTGGAGTTTTAGTTTGATCACGGTTTCCTTAGTCATCACATTGATGGCAGCCCCAATATTAATCAAGGTGTGAGGGACAATGATGTCATCAATGTGTACATATACCACAGGACTTCTAGGATCTAGATACTTTGGGAAAATCACTCTCCCCAGCATCAAATCAGACAATTGACCAATGACATTGATGGTAGGGGTGTCTTTCTTTCTCCTCCCAGGATGTTTGAAGAATTTCTCTTTTATAAGCTTATTGTAGATGGGAACATCCTTGATAGCTTGGAGGAGTGGGATTTTCACACACAAGTTTTTCAATTCTCCCAGAAGTTCAGTCTCTTCTGGGGTGTGCTGGTTAGGATGGATCAATATTTCAGGAAAATGAGGTGGATTGGATTTAGGAACACTCTCTTCCTTTTCCTCTTCAAGCTCCTTAGGTGGAGATGGAGGTTGGTTATTTGGTAGCACTCTTCTAGACCTGAGGTTAATTTCTTGAATCTCCATAGCATAAGTAGGGTAAGATGTCTCTCCAGTATAGACCCATTGTGCCTGTTTGTTGTTCAAGATTAGATTTGGTTGAGTAGGAATCCGAGGTTGCCTGGGTGGAGGAGGATAAATGAGTTGTGGTCATGGAAAATTTTAGGGGCTAATGTTCGCCCAGTGGGCTAATTTTCCATGATTTTTCCAAAAAATGATTCGCCAATTTCCAATTTTTATAAAAGATGATTCGCCCAAATTTTAGAATATAAAATTATTTTATCTTAAAAATCGCCAAAATTATATAGAGACTATATATAAAATCATTATAAAATTGAATAATTTTGCAAATATATCATTAAAAAAATTATAGTTTGCATATTAGGGATTAGTGAGATTCGCCAATGTTTTTAAACTTCAAGAAAATTTTCCATCCTTAAAATTTTCCTTGGTTGTGGTTGAGACGTAGGCGGAGGCAGTAAAGTAGGAGGTTGGTTGAATTGAGGCCTCCAACCTTGTGATGGGGTATTCCACTAAGGATGTGGAGAAGCATATGGTTGAAGTGGTTGATTAGAAGGTTAGGGAGGATATTGAGGTGCATACGACCAAGGAGAAGGTGTGGACCATGAAGGGTGAGTAGGATAACACCAAGGAGGCAGGGATGCATTCTAATTGGGATGGTAATAGGAATATGATACACCCAATATGTCGTGTTGGTATGGCCTAGGTCCATGAGGCCTCCTTTGATTGATATAAAAGATTTTTTCAATCCCACCTTCAACCCCTTGATATACAAATTTCAATCAAGGCAAAGAAGGACACTTATCTATTGAATGGTTCTCCTCATAGAATGAGCATAACTCTATAACATTCAATGGGAATTCATTTTTGGGGTGCTTCCTAGTGAATTTAGGGCAAAATATAGCTAATTCTCTCTTTTCTTCCTCTTGATTCCTATTGATCTGCATGGTGTCAATTTGCAGAGAAAAGGTCTGCAACATTTCACTTTTAAAGTCCTCCAACATGTTTCCAATTTCAATCTTGATAGATGTCTTGACTAGCCCTACCCTTCTTTCAAGAAACCCTAGAATGGTTTTTGAATACAGTCTTGATATCATTATAGGATAGATGATAAATTTCCCCTCCAAAAAACATGTTTGGGGTTTCTAGTGTGTCCTCCCTAATTCCTCTAAGAAGGACTAACTTGAGTGATTCAGGATCAAGGGTGCATCTGGCCCTTTTGTAATTGAGTTGGAACCTTTCTTCATAATCTTCCAGGGATTCATCGGGTCCCAGGTTTATTCTAAATATTTCCTCTTTGGTGTCTGTTATCACTCAGGTTGTCCCCCAAGTCGGAGTAAAGGGATACGGCCGAGGTAACCACAAACCAACTTTGGACTGCAGGTTCTAGCCCACTTGCAGTCAGAGAGGGCTCTCTCTTTATGATTTATCTTTGTTGATGATGATTTTAGGCTAGATATTGAGTTCAGGGATTTTTATTTTTTTTTGTGTTTTGGTGGGAAAATTGATGTTTTCAAGTAAAGAGGCAAGTGTAGTGCGAAAATTTCAAACCATTGGGCATGGAGTCAAGGAAATAAGACTGCTGGTGCGTTTTCTTGGTCACAAGAGGAATTAGGAGCAAGGTAGCTGCACATGAAACAATTTTCCAAATTTTAAAGGATGGAAAGAATGCTAAGGAAGGAGAGGCAATTAAGAATCTCTCAGTCGGCTTAACAGAGAAAGTGGATGATCTCTATTTAGGATCCCTAGATAACTGTCAAACACAAGTGAATAAGAGTAAATATGAGCCACAAGGAATTCATATTCATGTCCAGTTCATTTCAGATGAAAAAACATAAAGAAATAGCAGAAATTGAGCCTAGAGTGCAGTTAAACAAGTTCTAAACTAATCTTTATTTTTGCTATTTAGATGGTGAAAAATGAAAACAGAGGTAAGAGGCACTTATTGATTCATGTTGCAGCACAAGAATTCCATCATTCTGTCTCTAGAGACCAGTAACAACACATCAGGCAGTCATTCTTCCAATCTCTTCAGCAATCTTTGATTAAAGAAAAGTATCAGACATACAGTGCGAGTCTCTAATGAAAATTTATCAATCAACCAACCCTTGAAGCAATACAGTGGGTGGTATATATAGGGAAGATTCTCGAAAAAAATTTATTACAGTTGTGACCTAAACAGGTCTGAAAGTAAATGATTACTTTAACCTAAACTTATAAATGCAAAAAATATCTATGAGCTGCACTGAGGGCAGCCGTGTCAGAACTGAATCAATGCGTTGTCCTCGGTGGCTTGGTGTAGTGCTTCTGTAATAACTGCGCATGGACTTCTGCTCCATTGTAGTTCGGTGGCTTTAAGTGCTTTAACTATGATTTGAGAGTTGGGATGGGCTTACACCCCCTGACTTGACTCTGTTGGAGGCCAATCAATGCTGACCTGCCTTGGGAACTGAAGATTTCTATTAAAAAATTAACTGATACTCTTTGCCGCTTCATCTCTCCTCTGATACTCTTTGACAAATGAATTGGGCTGGTTTCTCTCTCGCTGCAGGTCAAATCAAAACTTAATGGCCGCTGTTCGGCCCTCTGCTTTCTTTAGAATTGTCTTTTGTTCATCTCTGCATGCCTCGCGAAGAAAAACGGGTCATTCGGTGCCTTTTGGGCTTCCTAGTGGCTGCGCAATGAGGGATTTTCCATTTCGGCCCTTTTCCCGTAGCCATGCGCAATTAGTGCTAGGCGCTAATCGCGCATGAAAAACTTTAGCACTAATCGCGCATGAAAAACTGCCTCGGAATTTGAATCCGGGCCTCCTAAGCACGATTTTCGCCTTTCGCCTCAAAATTGATGATGACGTCAGCATGATGTCAGCGGGTGGGACCATGGTACAGCGGATGACGTGGCAGGGTGACGTCAACAGGGTGACATCAACATGTACGGTTGATGACATGGCAAGGGTGACTCGGCAGAGGGTCGATGTGTGCAGATGACGTGGTGAAGGTGACTTGGCAGACACGTGGAACCAGACAGGCGACATGGGGCACGCGTATAGAGGGCGGAAAGTGGTTTCATCGGACCACTTTCTGTACGGGGGCGGTATCCGTCAGAGCCCCTTAGATGTAATAGGAAGTGGACAAGTGTCTTTGGGTACGGCGGAAAAACCGCTTCGCTATTGGAAGCTAACGATCGAGTAGCGGGGCGCCTCCGAAATCGCCGAGAGCCGTCGGATGGGGAGGGCCCGATCCAACGGTGGACGGAGCGCGGAGCTGGCAGGAGAATAATGGACGGGCACGCGAATATGCGAATCTTCATACGGCGCGGCGGGGGGGTTTAGAACTTAGGAAATGTGGGTTATGGGGTTGTTTAACGAGCGGGGTTAATGTTTTATGCACACAACTTTAAGTTAAGGGCGGAAAAGAGGGTTTTTCAGGGCTATGGTTAGGGAAAAAGGTTGTTAGCATGACCAGGTGTCACACTAACTCCTGTTAGGACGTGGATGGGTTCATGATAGTCCCAGGTGGACTATTATGTCCTAGAACTGATAAATACATAACTATAGTGCTAGAGGGCGGTGTATGTATATAGGGGAGTTATTTAGTATAGATTTAGTAGGCGAGGGGGAAATAGATAGGGGGCTATATAATATAGTCAGGAGTTAATATGGAGATGATGAGAAAGCGCTAAGGTAAGGAACCTTAGGCCATTTTGGGGGAATAGGACTTTGTAATAGAAGAATGGAAATCCTTGAGTAAAGCAGATCTTCACCAAGGCCAATGATGTGGAAAATGATGACTAAGAGGCATCAAGCAGATCTTGACCTCTTTGGGAAAATTAGTGAGTGATTTGGGGAATAGGAATGAACAGGGGAGTTAGTTATGTCCAGCTTGACTTCTTCCAGATGAAAACTGCATCATGGCTGTGATCTGAAAAGATATAACACTTAGAAACACAAAATTGATCATGAATCATCATTCTGCAACCTCAAAACTACCTACCCAGCCTACCATCTTGACATTTTTTCTTCTCTTCGTTTTGGGTGCACTTAGACTTGCAGACCCAGCTTTACAAATTTTTCTTTTTTCTGTTATCCTATCTAAGTCTACACTTATTTCTGCCAAGGGCCCAGATTAAGCAGTTGGGCTCCTTTGATTCTCTACCTATCTACAAATCTGCCAAGATTAAACTGTTTAGACAAATATCATTCTCTATATTCTAAAACAGGAAATTGAATCCTAGGGAGACCAAGTTTAAGCTGTTTGGCCCTCCCTTTTATAGAACAAAATGGTTGAGTCATCAAAATTGGAATTCAGCAGTGGCATTTGGATTGGCACTCTTTCATAGTATCTTCTTTAACCCCCCCTTTTTTTTTGGAAATATGGAACACTGCAGCATGCAAAGTATGACATATTTGGCATGTAAAAATGTCAATAATGAAAAATGAACACCTGTCGCAACAGGAGGCTAACAGTGGCTCCACTTGGGGATGGATTTTCCTTGTGAAAAGCCAAGAACAGCAGGTCAGATTGCCTTGATCTTCTGTGGTTGCTGTGGATTGAAGGAACTTCTTTATGCTGGCTGTTAGATAATTAAAACTTTGTAATATAGACAACCTCCTCCTCAGCTGAAATATTGTGAAATGCATAGCACTGCCTGCTTTCTTCTACGTGCTTGCTATTATGTAGAATGTTGCTTGAGCATTTCCTTTGAAACATTTTCAAAACATGGATCAAAACTGATATGTTTTCTTTACTTTGCTTTGACCAGGGTGTTAATATGTATTGAAATACTGGTCTATTTTGCTACCTTTGACTGAAGACTACCAACAATTTCCCTTTACCATGAGTTGTTGTGATGTGACTGTGCCATTCTTGCTGTCTTGTTGAGGTTAGTGCAGAGACAGAGCTTTTGAACTGGAGCACTTGTATTGGCTATGTCTTCTCAAAATTTATTGCTGCTCCCTTGACAATAGGTTTGCTATATAAAAAAAATGAGAACAAAGTGCTAATATATACAAATATCGCTGTACAAAAGATATATACAAAGCTGCACTGTGTCCCTTAAAAGGGATCATGGTAATGTTTTAACATACGGCCATTGACAGGGCCTTCTTCAACAGAACAATCCCCTACAGACTTGAGAAAATAAGTGTTATTTCCCTGAACAACAAAAAATAACGAATGGTCCCTTCCATAAAAAATCAAACTTGGCATGTTTCCCCTTGTCTTCTCTTCGTGAGTCCCACCTTAGAACTTTGTCACCATTGTAGAAATCCTCAGCTTTAACTCTCTTATCAAACATCTTTTTGAGTTTTTCTTGCAAAATTTGAGCTTTGTCATAAACTTTTTCTCTGGTTTGCTGAAGATGAATGGTCTGATTTATCCTTCTTTGAATGTCATTTGGTTCAGCTTGAATTTCCTGTAACAGTCTGATAGTAGGAATGCCCAGGGATGATGGAAATCTGGCCTCCATGCCATATACCAGCTCATAAGGGCTCATTCCAATGGATCTCTTGCTTGAAAGTCTGTCTGCCCATAGGGCATTTACCAGCCTTTTGTGCCAGTTCTTCTTGTTCTCTTCCAACACTTTCTTTATGATGTTGATGAGGCTCTTGTTGGATGATTCGGCCAAGCCATTGCCTTGAGGGTAATAGGCTATAGAGTGGCCCAAGGTAATATGAAATTTGTGGCAAAAACTAACCATCTTTTTGGATTTAAAGGCAACAGCGTTGTCAGTGATGATTTTCTCAGGGCAGCCAAATCTAGAAAGGATATTGCACTCAAGGAATTGGATAATGACGGTGTCATTGGCTTGCCTGCAGGGAATGGCTTCGACCCACTTAGTGAAATAGTCGGTGGCTGTTAGGATCCATTTGTGCTGGCCTGAGGAAGAGGGATGGATTTCTCCAATGAAGTCAAGACCCCATTGTTGAAAAGGCTTCTCGGTAGAGATGGGTTTCAGGGGCAAAGGTAACAACTTTCTCTTGCCCTCAAAGACTTGGCATTTGTGGCATGACATGGTAAACTTATTTACATCTGCAAAAAGAGAGGGCCAATAAAAACCAGCCCTTAAAATTTTGTCAGCAGTGGACTTCCAATATAGATGTCCTCCACAGTCACCTGCATGGAATTCTTTCATGACATTGTTAGTTTCATTCATGGTTAAATAGTTAAGCAATATACCTTCATGATTTCTCCAGAATAATGCACCATCTATGACACAAAAATTTAAAGCTTTCATTTTCAAAAATCTTTTCTTGGTTTTGGACAATCCTGGGGGAGCAAACAGGTTTAACGGTACAAAACATATATCAGCATACCAGGGAGATTGCAAAAAGGTCTCACTGATATGTGGAGTCGCCAGCTCCTGTTCATTGTCTAGTTGGTTAATTTCTAAGGCTTGAAAGTTTGTTTCGGACATCAGTTTGGCTAAACCTTGTCCCTTTATCAGCTTGGTTGGTTTTATTTCTATGTCATACTCAAGAATGTTTGCTATCCACTTGCCTCTTTTTCCTTCTAATCCCTCTTGGGTCAATATGTCTTTTATAGCAGCGTGTGGGACATAGGTAATCACATGGGAATATAAAATGTACACTCTCAAATCCTTGATGGCCTTAACAAGTGCATATGCCTGCTTTTCCATGATTGGGTACTTCAAAGGGGCATCTCTTAAAGCTCAGCTGAAAAATGCAATCGGCTTTTCAGCTCCCTGCTCATCCTTTTGCAAAAGGACAACAGCTATAGTATGATCAGATGCAAAAGAAAAAATGATAAAATCTTTGTCAAATTGTGGGCTGGTGAGGACAGGGGTTTGGGTTAAGGCCGTTTTGATACTCTCAAATGCTTGTTTGGTTTCAAGAGACCATTTTACCTTGGCATCTTTTTTTAACATATTGCTTAATAGTCGTATCAGTTCAGCTAGATTTGGAATAAATCTTCTTAGGAAGTTGATTTTCCCAAGGAATGCTTGTAGCTCTTTTATGTTTCTTGGATATGGGATTTGGAGGATGGCTTGGATTCTTTCAGGATCAATTCTAATCCCATCTTTTGATATGATGTGACCAAGTCATTTGCCTTCTTCAAGGCCAAATAGAGACTTCTTGGGATTCAAGGAAATGCCATATTTCCTGCATGTGATGAATATTTGCCTAAGATGCTTGAGGTGCTCTTCATCAGATTTGGAAAACGGGGTTAGGTCATCAAGATAGACAACTAGGAAGTCATGTATTTCTTTGGCAAAATCAATATCCATTGCTCTTTGAAAGGTTGCACCAGCGTTTTTAAGTCCGAATGGCATCTTAACATACTTAAATGTTCCCCACGGTGTGGTAAAGGCTGTCTTGTCTTGGTCATCCGGGTGAACAAGTATTTGATTGAAACCTGAAAAGCCATCTAGCAAAGAGATTCTAGATGACCCCACTACCCTTTGTAAGATGTGGTCCATTTTGGGCAAAGGATAGTGGTCTTTTAGGGAGACTTGGTTTTAATTTCTCAGATCTACACAAAGTCTAATCTCACCTGTCTTTTTTCTTGTATGAACGAGGTTGGATACCCATTCAGAAAATCTGATGGGTGCTATTATGCCTGCTTCAAACATCCTCTTTACTTCCTTCTCAATCATGGGAAGAAGCATAGGGTTAATTCTCCTAAGTTTCTGTTTGAAAGGTTTCTGGTTTGGTTTTAAGGGAATTGTGTGTTGGATCACCGAGGTGTCATAGGATTTCAAATCCTCATAACTCCAAGCAAATACATCTTGGAATTCTTTGAACAAATCAATGTACTTGGGCTTTTGATCAGGTGGTAAATTTCTGGATAATTTGATCATTTTGGGATTCTCTGCTGTCCCAATGTTGTGTTCTTCTATAGCAGTGTTCAATGGTTGTAATTTTGGCTTTCTGGGAACATCATTGGCGTCAAACATGTCTTCTAATGGGGTTAGGCCAGCAGGCAGAAAATTATCCTTCAGGTCAATGATCTCTGCCTCTGTTTTGGCAATTTCCTCCAAATGTATTTGTTTCAGCTGTTCTATGTTTGTTTTGTCAAAAACAGTGGGGTTTAGGATTTGTTTGGCTGTTGTAGTTGTTACAACCTGCTGGTTTTCATTTGTTTGCTGTTGGACATCGTTCATAGCATCCATGTCAATGTTGATATTAGAGAACTCATGCTCAAGGGTGAGGAAATTGTTGATGTGGGCGTCATTTTCAAACACTTGCCAATCTTTCACGTTGTTTGGGATAGTGGGCCTATGTTTTATTTCGCCTGTGAAGTGATGGTTTGGGTCAAAAGGAAGCTTGCATGTACTAGCAAAGGTGGCTAGGCTGTGTGCATGAATGTTATGCTCTCTTGAAATTTTGGCCAGTTTGAATTCAGTAAATGCATTGAGTATATTAGTGGCAGCAGTCCTATAGGCCCTCATTCTATTGTCATTGGTTACAAAGTTACCTTTCATCTGCTGTATGACTAGGTCAGAATCTCCTAAAATAGACACCTTTGCAGCTCCTAGAGCTTTGAGCAGTTTAAGGCCTAAAAGCAGAGCCTCATATTCTGCCATGTTGTTTGTGCATTTAAAGTTCAGTCTGTAGGCATGACCTTCCGCATGATTGTTATGTGTATTGTGAATCCACACACCTGCCCCTGCTCCTAACTTGTTGACAGAGCCATCAAACTCTAAATACCATGTGATTTCTTGCTTGTGGTTTGTGCCAAGAGTTTCAGCTATGTTAGGATTGGGCAGAGTTGAAATTTCTGTTTGGGGAGTTTCTTCTATCATGCTGGTTGCACTAATTGTTATGACAGTCTCATGGGTATATGCAACCGATTCTTCATTGATTTGTGCTCGTTGTTCTAGAGTTAATGGCTCATCATCTGTTAGAGAATTTGTATTATCATTAAACAAAATAAAAGAATCCATATCAGAATGGATTGAGTAAATAGGAAAATTTTCAGGCTTGCTCTCACTACTTACCACATATTTCATGAGGTTTTCTCTGTACAGTCTCTTTGGTTGCCCAAAGACCGAAATAGTAGCATAGGAGAGGTCTAGTTGAAGGGATCCTTGGAGCTTTGCTCCCCATGATCTTGATAGGAGCATACCATATTTTGGTGGGATGTCAGCCACTACTACGTCCATGAGGATGGTCTTATTGGGATATTGGACTAAGGAGACACACAAGTCTTTGATGAGGCCTAAACACTTGACTTGACTTGAGTCAAATGAGTACAAATCTTTGTAGGGTCTTGTAATATCAAGGTTCAGCTTTTCCATAACTGCTTTGGGCATCAGATTGTGTGATGCTCCTGAGTCAAACATAGCGTTGTGTAGAACTTTGTCATGTATATGCAAACTGACATAAAAGGGAGGAATAGGTCCATATGTTGATTTTCCATTAACTTCTGGGCCAAACAACAGTTCAGGGGTATCATCTAGGACATTCACATCGTCCTTATTCTCTGGGATTGGAAGTGATCTTTGAATTTGTTGCCTATATAAATCATGTTTGGCAAGTTCTGAGAGGGGGATGGATATCTTCAACTTGGCTATTTCTGCCTCTAAATTAAATGGCTTTTCCAATGGAGTCTTGGTATTGATGCTGGCAGTTTTTTCTATTTCATTTGAATTATCAGCGTTTTGCTCTTTTTTATCAGTTTTATGGGAATTGATTGGTTGCGGTTTTTCAACTTCAAGAAGGCCTTTTGGAACATTGTTCGAGCTTTGCTCAGAGGAAGAGGGTGGCAAAAACTGATCTACAGAAGGCTGCGTTTCTGTAATGTCTTCTACGGTTACTTGATGCGGATTTGGGACAGTTGTATCAGCTGGTTCTATTATGACAACCTTGCTCTTAATCTTGTTGGGATGTTTGCCATCCTTTATTTTGTTAGGTTCAGAAATGTCAATGGTTCTAGTTCTCAGCTTGTATTGTTTGTGTACTTCATACACAGCAGTATCATATCCTTGTTTAAAATCAAAAGACTCGCTAGACTTAGTCTAAAATTGACTAAAGTTATGCTCATCTTGGTCTTCTTGGCTCAGAAAAGTCTGATGCTCACCCTTTAGATCCGTCAGATTCATATGAGTGTCTTCTGTTTGCTCATTGGATGTAGATCCTTCAACATAATTATCTTGAAAAGGGGGTCTTATGTCATGGTCTGGGCTTGACCTATCAACATTTCTGTTCTGCGTTTTCCCAAAATTTAGGTTCCTTATGGTATTGGGCTGTTGCCCTTCCCATGATGATCTTCTCTCAACATTTTCTACTCTTTCTCCCAGCCTTTGTAGGCCACTGATAATTGCATCAAGCTTGTGATCAAAGGCTGAGGTTTCTTCCTTAAAGGTGGTTCTTCTTTCCATTCTGGCTCTGTTTCTTTTGGCAATTAGGTTGGCCTCTACGCTGACAGCAACATTTTGCATGTCTGCAAGGGTCTGAGGAGCTCTTTCTTTTAACTGGTATGCCATATCCGGATCGAATCCATCAGGGAACTTATACAAGGCAAGGTCAGGTGGGGGTCTCAAGTTCTGTGGTATTGCATTATAGACATTGTTGAACCTTGCACAATACTCCAAGACAGTCTCCTGAGGACCTCTTTTAATTGTATCATATTCAGCTAGTATGTGCAAGGGGTCTTTCTTTTTCTCCCATCTGTTGGTAAAGGATTGATAAATCTCATCTGGAGTAGTTATGGAATTTGCAGCAAGTGATCTAAACCAAGTTCTTACATCACCGGTTAAACTTTGAACAAAAATTCTCATTCTCACGCTATCATCATCTATCTCGTAGTTTTCAAAATAGTCTTGCATATTTTTGGTATGTTGAAGGGCTGTGAAAGGACCGGTGCTATCAAAATAGGTAATTTTAGATTGGTACTCCTGAGGTAAAGCCCCAGGATTAGCAGGCAATTGCAGGGGTGCATATCTATTAGCCATATTGGTAGGGATAAGTGGGACGAAGGGGATAACAGGGATAACAGGAGTAACTGGAACAACAGTTGTAGTTTTTGTAGTATGTGCAGTGAATGGAGGTGTGGATGGAGTACTTTGAGATGTGGATGATGAATAAGGGGAGGTAGGGGTTGAACGAAATAAAACTCGACATACATTCAAATGTAAAAACATTTGAATATATGTCGAGGATAAAGGAACATGAGTGATAATAGAACTGGGTCTACGTCATCATATTCACCTATCATCAAACCAGATAACTATAGAGGCACATGTTTCTGAATTTCTCTAATTTGGAGAGGTTCATTTAATAGTATTTCCCTGTAAAGGGCAATAAAATCTTTCTTTTCCATTGAATAACGCTTATCCCGAGGTATTCCCGCGCGAGATATTAGTAGTATTTTCCACTCATATTGCGCCAAACACTCGAAAAGGAAACACAAATTCTTTAACAGGGGTTGGAACACAACTCGGAGGAGCTGCTTCAGGACTCAAATCAGCGACATCTTGTCTTTGCGCTTGGTTCCTAAGGATCTTTGGGATTAGGTTCAGATTTTCAAAAATAGCTCGAGGGTCTGGATCTGGATTTGACCTTGTATATCGTGGATTCTTCTTGGGAGCCAGTTTCCGAATGTTGTTTTTTGGTATCTTTATGGGAATATTTTTGAAATTGGCAAGGAACTGTCAGATTTTGAAATGGCTATGTATAGCTTAAAGCTAGCATGAAGATTGACTGAAGCAGCTTTTATTTGCTTCTGTTCATGTAAGATAGGAACAGTTTCAAAGGCTTCCTGGCTGACATTCAGGCTTCATCTGTAGTTTTAAGGGATATACAACAATTAGAAAATTGATTCGCTTAGTGGATTTTTCCAACCTTCTTAGTGAAATTAACTGAGGATGTCCCCAGTGGAGTCGCCATTATGTTATCACTCAGGTTGTCCCCCAGGTCGGAGTAAAGGGATACAATCGAGGTAACCACAAACCAACTTTGGACTGCAGGTTCTAGCCCACTTGCAGTCAGAGAGGGCTCTCTCTTTATGATTTAGCTTTGTTGATGATGATTTTAGGCTAGATATTGAGTTCAGGGATTTTTTTTTTGTTTGTTTTTTGGTGGGAAAATTGATGTTTTCAAGTAAAGAGGCAAGTGTAGTGCGAAAGTTTCAAACCATTGGGCATGGAGTCAAGGAAATAAGACTGTTGGTGCGTTTTCTTGGTCACAAGAGGAATTAGGAGCAAGGTAGCTGCACATGAAACAATTTTCCAAATTTTAAAGGATGGAAAGAATGCTAAGGAAGGAGAGGCAATTAAGAATCTCTCAGTCAGCTTAACAGAGAAAGTGGATGATCTCTATTTAGGGGCAGTAAAGAATCCCTAGATAACTGTCAAACACATGTGAATAAGAGTAAATATGAGCCACAAGGAATTCATATTCATGTCCAGTTCATTTCAGATGAAAAAACATAAAGAAATAGCAGAAATTGAGCCTAGAGTGCAGTTAAACAAGTTCTAAACTAATCTTTCTTTTTGCTATTTAGATGGTGAAAAATGAAAACAGAGGTAAGAGGCACTTATTGATTCATGTTGCAGCACAAGAATTCCATCATTCTGTCTCTAGAGACTAGTAACAACACATCAAGCAGTCATTCTTCCAATCTCTTCAACAATCTTTGATTAAAGAAAAGTATCAGACATACAGTGCGGGTCTCTAATGAAAAGTTATCAATCAACCAACCCTTGAAGCAATACAGTGGGTGGTATATATAGGGAAGATTCTCCAAATTTTTTTATTATAGCTGTGACCTAAACAGGTCTAAAAGTAAATGATTACTTTAACCTAAACTTATAAATGCAAAAAATATCTATGAGCTGCACTGAGGGCAGTCGTGTCAGAACTGAATCAATGCGTTGTCCTCGGTGGCTTGGTGTAGTGCTTCTGTAATAACTGCACATGGACTTCTGCTCCATTGTAGTTCGGTGGCTTTAAGTGCTTTAACTGTGATTTGAGAGCTGGGATGGGCTTACACCTCCTGACTTGACTTTGCTGGAGGCCAATCAATGCTAACCTGCCTTGGGAACTGAATATTTCTATTAAAAAATTAACTGATACTCTTTGACAAATGAATTGGGCTGGTTTCTCTCTCGCTGCGGGTCAAATCAAAACTTAATGGCCGCTGTTCGGCCCTCTGCTTTCTTTAGAATTGTCTTTTGTTCATCTCTACATGCCTCGCGAAGAAAAACGGGTTATTCGGTGCCTTTTGGGCTTGCTGGGGGCTGCGCAATGAGGGATTTTCCATTTCGGCCCTTTTCCCGTAGCCATGCGTGATTAGTGCTAGGCGCTAATCGCGCATGAAAAACTGCCTCGGAATTTGAATCTGGGCCTCCTAAGCACGATTTTCGCCTTTCGCCTCAAAATTGATGATGACGTCAGCGGGTGGGACCATGGTACGGCAGATGACGTGGCAGGGTGATGTCAGCATGTACGGTTGATGACGTGGCAAGGGTGACTCGGCAGAGGGCCGACGTGTGCAGATGACGTGGTGAAGGTGACTTGGCAGACACGTGGAACTGGACAGGCGACATGGGGCGCACGTACAGAGGGCGGAAAGTGGTTTCATCGGACCGCTTTCTGTAGGGGGCGGTATTCGTCAGAGCCCCTCTGATGCAATAGGAAGTGGACAAGTGTCTTTGGGTACGGCGGAAAAACTGCTTCGCTATCGGAAGTTAACGACCGAGCAGTGGGGCGCCTCCGAAATCCCCGAGAGCCGTCGGATGGGGAGGGCCCGATCCGACGGTGGACGGAGCGCAGAGCTGGCGGGAGAATAATGGACGGGCGCGCGAATATGCGAATCTTCATACAACATGGCGGGGGGGTTTAGAACTTAGGAAATGTAGGTTATGGGGTTGTTTAACGAGCGGGTTTAATGTTTTATGCACACAACTTTAGGTTAAGGGCGGAAAAGAGGGTTTTTTAGGGCTAGGGTTAGGGAAAAAGGTTGTTAGCATGACCAGGTGTCACACTAACTCCTGTTAGGACGCGGATGGGTTCATGATAGTCCCAGGTGGACTATTATGTCCTAGAACTGATAAATACATAGCTATAGTGCTAGAGGGCGGGGTATGTATATAGGGGAGTTATTTAGTATAGATTTAGTAGGGGAGGGGGAAATAGATGGGGGCTATATAATATAGTAAGGAGTTAATATGGAGATGATGAGAAAGTGCTAAGGTAAGGAACCTTAGGCCATTTTGGGGGAATAGGACTTTGTAATAGAAGAATGGAAATTCTTGAGTAAAGCAGATCTTCACCAAGGCCAATGATGTGGAAAATGATGACTAAGAGGCATCAAGCAGATCTTGACCTCTTTGGGAAAATTAGTGAGTGATTTGGGGAATAGGAATGAACAGGGGAGTTAGTTATGTCCAGCTTGACTTCCTCCAGATGAAAACTGCATCATGGCTGTGATCTGAAAAGATATAACACTTAGAAACACAAAATTGATCATGAATCATCATTCTGCAACCTCAAAAACTACCTACCCAGCCTACCATCTTGACATTTTTTCTTCTCTTTGGTTTGGGTACACTTAGACTCGCAGACCCAGCTTTACAAATTTTTCTTTTTTCTGTTATCCTATCTAAGTCTACACTTATTTCTACCAAGGGCCCAGATTAAGCAGTTGGGCTCCTTTGATTCTCTACCTATCTACAAATCTGCCAAGATTAAACTGTTTGGACAGATATCATTCTCTATATTCTAAAACAGGAAATTGAAACCTAGGAAGACCAAGTTTAAGCTGTTTGGCCCTCCCTTTTATAGAACAAAATGGTTGAGTCATCAAAATTGGAAATTCAGCAGTGGCATTTGGATTGGCACTCTTTCATAGTATCTTCTTTAACCCCCTCCCTTTTTTTTGGAAATATGGAACACTGCAACATGCAAAGTATGACATATTTGGCATGTAAAAATGTCAATCATGAAAAATGAACACCTGTCGCAACAGGAGGCTAACAGTGTCCTTTGACCTAAAATAGTCCATGTACTTGTTGTTAAAGGATTGTTTCATTTGAGCCTAGGTAGTGATGATATCCCCAGGTATACCCATGAACCAGTGTAAGGCTGCATCCTTAAGGGTGGATGGGAACAACTTCAACTTTTGGTCATCAGATGTATAATCATAAGTTCTACAGATGACAAAAACCTCAAATAAGAAGGTATTAGGGTCCTCTGAAGTTAAGCCATGGAAGTGAGGAAGGGAAGAGTGGCTTATATTTTTCATCCTAGTATCTCCATTATTCTCTCTAATGGGAAAAGGACCCTCATTTCTATTTTCATCCATGGTGTAAGCGTGTGGAATGGTATCTTCTTTTGCTTCCTTAATAGGCTCTTCAAATATCTCAAGTTGATCACATAAGGGGTCCTCTAACTCCCATGCAGTCAAAGATGGAAGTTGATAGTCACCAACAAAGAGGGAAGGTTGAATGTTTGATGGTGTGGGGGTATTGGGCAAGAATTTCCCTAAATTTTCTCTACTCCTACGAAACATGAAAGAAATATATATATATATATATATATATATATATATATATATATATATTATGAGTTTTTTTTCAAAACCAAATGCAAGACATAAAGGAAATCAAGGGTAACATCTATATAGTAAATGTAAAATAGAAAGAAAAAGTAGAAATTACATCTACCTAGACACCTCCCCAGAAACGGTGCCAAAAAGTGATGAGCCCTAGTATTGTAGCAAGGATGTTGCAACTCCCAAAGCTACCAACTTTACTTTATCAACTTGGGGTTTCGTACAAACTTGGAGGTGACAGTGCTATATACACAACAGATGCATCATTCTACTCATGTCACTCTCAACTGGGTCACTTGACCATTAGGGTTCCAGACCATTCCTCTATTGAACTAAAAGGAGTCTGACTACTGAAAGCAGAATGTAAAGGCTAGTTCTAGTGCAGAGAAAGTAAATTCTTGTCAATTCAGGAAATGAAAGCTGCCAACTTGTAAATGCTATGAAATGACACAAATCATCTAGCTATGAAATGACACAAATCACTTGCAGAAAGGAAACTATGCTAATCTTGCACTTGATCACCTAGCTATCAGGGTTGCTTGAAAATAGAATACTACTCTACCATTTCATAATTCAAACATGCATGCATTAACTATCTCATTCACACTTGCAGAATAGATAAAGTTCTAATTTCTAGATTTAGAAATAAAAGGGCTAATGCTATCTGATTTTGTAGGAAGGAAAGGAGTGAAAGGACTGGTCTAGGTGGCACTTATGGTCATGGAATCCAAGTTGAGGGGTTAAACTACTCCTAAACTAGGATAGGCTATCATTGCAGGTCAAAACAGGGTCAAAACAGGCTGCTACAGGTTTTCTACAAGATGTTGCTATAGGATGTCTTGAACTGCTACAGGATACCCTGAACTGATACGGGAAATTGGCTGACAACTTTTGGTGGGAAATAATGCTGAGATAAAGTGTTGGAAGGGTGCATGAAAGTGGTGAAAGTGAGGGGAAGGTGATCATCACCCTTGTCCAAGCCCAACATTCCAAGAAGGTCAGATTCAACTAAGACAACTTTCTCACGGTGACTAAAAGATAGAGGCTCAGAATATGGGTTGATATGCATCCATAGAAGGTGGAGAAGACCTAGATGGAGGAGTCCCTTCCTGCAGATCAAAAACCCTGCAATTACACATGTTTCTCTTTTCATTTACAACTCATTACATGTCAATATGGAAAAGATGAATTGAATTTGGAAAATTTGATCTAACTATTGCTAAGAACTAGATCTATGACAGGAACTACTTCTAAGCTACAACAATCTTAAAAAGAAGAATAACAACTGTGAATTTTTCCAAGAAATCATAAACAACTAATACTGAAACTTAATCTATGCAATGGACAAAAAAGTCAAACTTTGTTTTTGGGTTGTGAGAGTGGGGTCCTCTAATCATGATCCCATGAGGGAGATGAGATATGGGTCACTGTCACAATATTTTTGATGTATTTTACTTTATTGCGCTAAAAAAACTAATTTATCCTTCAAGCTAATTGAATCAGGAATAAACCAACAACTTAATCAATCTTTTAAGCTAAAAGAGACATGAATAAACTGTAACAAATAATCAACATCCTAGCCTAATAAAATAGATACAAGAGAGGAATTTTTTCTACTAGGGTTGGGTCCTAACCCAAGAGCTTCAGCCCCTTGAGTCAACTTAGGGCTAGATCAAAACATAATTTCTCATTATCATAAAAAGTATCAAATACAGTCAAAATTTGTTGTAGTTAAAATGGCCTCTTTCGCTATCAAAGTTTGAATCCTAATGAGTCCCCTAGCTTTCTTATTTATACAAAAATGGAGCTCCCAATATCTCCCTAGAAAATAGGGATACTTGGCTCCATAACTTAAGTACAGGTGGGTCTAACTCTTCCTTCACTTGCACTGGCCTGACTGCCAATGAACTTGACATGCTTGACTGCTATTAAACCTAAGATGATGGGATAGAGGGTGAGATATTTGAATTATTGGAGGAGTTAAAGAGGGAGACCACCTCCTATAATCTCTCTTGTTTTTCTACTCTGAGCTCCTGCACGCAAATAAGCTCAAACTTGGTCCAATTCTAGCATTTAACACACATTAGGACACATGACATAGTAACACATCTTTAGTCTTCACATTAAGCATAATATAACAAAATCCGTGGATAAATGTGAGAAAAGACAATTTAATAAGTTGAATTGTATTGTTACCCATATAGTTTACCTATTGATGAGCCTCATCACTTGAGACCATACAAAGTCTTCTTAAGTCTACAAACATAATCTGGTTTCTCTGTTAGCTGAAAACCTTTTGCCTGCTCTATGTAGACTTCCACCTGTAGCTCTGCAATGAGAAAAGCATATTTAACATCCATTTGATTGATTTTGAATTTCTTAAAGCAAGAAAATGCCAAAAACAATATTATTTCTTCTAATCTATCAATAGGAGAAAAAATCTCATCAAAATCCAAGCCTTCTATTTGAGCATAGCATTTGCATACCAATCTATCCTTGTTTCTTTCCACTTCTCCACGGTCATTTACTTTATTCGTGAAACCTCACTTTCTGTCAAAGACATTATTGGTAGCTAGCCTTGGAAAAAGTTCTAAACTATGATTTTTCTATATTTGATCCAATTCTTCATTCATTTCCTTTAACCAATTTTGATCTTGACTGGCTTGAACAACATCTTTTGGTACCACCATGGATAGTAAGGAAACATGTGCCTGCGTGAGGGAATCTTACAACTTCCTTCTTGTCTACACTTTGGAATTTAATTCAACAACGATCTGATTAGCTGAGTGGTGTTTTTGTACATGCCTTGGTAGATCATTAGCTTGAAGACTAGAGGGTTCTTCATCATATTCTTTTGCAGTTGCCTTATCATGCTCCTCACTAATGCTCACTAGTTCATCCATGTTGGTTTTTGCAGGTTGTTTCTCTTCTTGATGTTAGAAAATTATATATTACGGAGCAATGGAACACATAAAATATTACATAAATATGAACACAGAAAATGGATAAAACAAGAGAGACACAGATATACATGGTTCAGCTAGTTTGGGCTACATCCACCCCAAACAGCCAGTCCTTCCTTTCTATTATCCAGCAAAATGAAGAGACACAACCTACAACAGATCCGCTGTAATATCCTCTGTTTTCTCTCATAGTCTCACCTCTCTGTTTCTCGCTCACAGAATACACATCTATTACACAGCCTCAAAATACAATGCCCTCATACAAAGAGAGGGGTTGCCTTCTAGGGCAAAAAACCCTAAACTAAACATAAGTTCTACCGTCAGATCATCCGCCTAATGAACAACGCAGATTGACTAGAAATTACTATACTTTTACAAGGCAATTTTACATCTATTTTTAGCTTCAGGGGCGCTGCCCTCGAGCCCCCGCCGGGGGACTGCTAGCCCCCGGACCCCCCAGCCGGAGGGGATCGGCCCCCCGGACCCCTGCGGGGGGACAAGTCCCCCCCGCACCCCCCCCGCGTGGAAGGGTGTACAAACTTCCTGGGGTATACATCCAGCTGAAACAAAGACCTCTGAACAATCATGCTCCACACACAACAATCTCCCACTTGGAGAATGATTGTAGCAACTCCACTGCTGCTTCATTTGCTGGACAATGAATCCTCTTTGGACCTGGCTGTTTCTCATGTTCATCGTCATCCTTGAAGACCAATTGAAACTGAGCATGTTCTCAGTTTCTCCCTGGTTACAACTTTTGTTAGCATATCTGCAGGATTCTGGCTAGTGTGTATCATTTCCAGCTTCAACTCTCCATCTTCCAACACTGATCATATGAAATGGTACTTGAGCTATATGTGTTTAGTCCTGGAATGAAATGTCGAGTTCTTTACAAGATGAATGGCACTTTGGCTATCACTGTATAACGTGCCCATATCATGCTCCTTACCCAATTCACCCATAAACCTTTGTAACCAAATCATTTCTTTACTAGCCTCTATAGCAGCAACATACTCTGCTTCTATTGTTGAAAGTGCAACAACACTTTGGATTTTTGAAACCCAACTGACAGCTGTTCCACCAACAATAAATACATATCCTGTAGTGCTCCTCCTATTATCTCTGTCACCTGCCATATCTGCATCAACATATCCCTGTAGGGAAATGTTTGAACCACCAAAGCATAATGCTTGATTTGTGGTACCTTTCAAATATCTGAGAATCCATTTCACTGCCATCCAATGTTCCTTTCCTGGATTGTTCATGTACCTACTTACAACTCCCACTGCATGTGCAATATCAGGCCTTGTGCAGACCATTGCATACATTAAGCTTCCAACTGCTGATGCATATGGAGCTTTAGACATATAATCCATGTCTTCTTGGGTCTTTGGGCACATTTCCTTACTAATTTTGAAATGGCTAGCAAAATGTGTACTAACTGGTTTTGCATTGTGCATGTTAAATCTTTTCAACAGCTTTTGTATGTACTCATTTTGAGACAATGTTAATTTGCGATTTTTCCTGTCTCTAGTTATTCTCATACCAAGGATTTGTTTTGCAGCTCCCAAATCCTTCATTGCAAATGAATTTGCCAATTTTCTTTTGAGCACATTTATTTCCTGCTTGTTAGGTCCTGCAACAAGCATGTCATCTACATACAATAACAATATAATATAGCTTCCATCATTTTTCTTTTTTAGATAAACACAATGATCAGAGTGACATCTAGTATAACCTTGTTCAGACATAAACTTGTCAAATTTTAGATACCACTGCCTTGGAGCCTGTTTTAAGCCATACAAGCTCTTCTTCAACATGCACACTAGTTTCTCCTTCCCTTTCACTTCATATCCTTGTGGCTGCTGCATATATATCTCTTCCTCCAAATCCCCATGGAGAAAGGTTGTCTTTACATCTAACTGCTCAAGATGCAAATCTTCAACTACCACTAGACTTAAAATAGTTCTGATTGAAGTCATTTTAACAACAGGAGAAAATATTTCATCAAAATCAATACCTTTCTTTTGTGCAAACCCCTTCACCACAAGTCTAGCTTTGTACCTATGTTTTCCTCCATCTTCTTCCTTTAGCTTGTAAACCCATTTATTCTGTAATGTAGTTTTACCTACAGGCAAGCTGACTAAGTCCCAAGTTTGGTTATGCATTAAGGAGTACATCTCTTCTTCCATGGCTACCTCCCACTTCTTCCTGCTGTCAACCTGCATTGCTTCTTCATAACATTCGGGTTCACCAGAATCAGTCAACAATAAATAATATAATGAAGGAGAGTATCGTTCAGGGGGTCTACTTATCCTGGTAGATCTTCTAACACCACTTTCAGGTGTTTGGGGTGCCTGTTGTTGTTGTGATGGTTGCTGCTGTTGTGGTTGTTGATTGTTATTATTTTCAAGCACCTTTACTTTTTCAGCGATTTCATCAAGAACTGCGTATTCTTTGTTTTCTTTTTCCTGTTCTTTTCCTGCAACTGATTCTATACAATACCTTTTCATTTAATATTACATCTCTGCTCCTAATGATTTTGTGATTTTCATAATCATATAAGCGATAACCAAAATCATTAACACCATATCCAATAAAGGTACATTTCTTTGACTTTGCCTCAAGCTTTGTTCTATTTTCTTTATCAATATGGACAAAGGCCTCACAACCAAAAGGCTTTAAAAAAGAGTAGTTTACCTTTTTACCTGTCCATGCTTCCTCCGGAACACCACCATCCCAGGAAATTGAAGGCCCTATGTTTATTAGATAAACAGCAGTATCTACATCATTTGCCAAAAACTGTAAAGGCAATCCTGCATGCAATCTCATGCACCTTGCACGCTCCATGATTGTTCTGTTCATCCTTTTTGACACACCATTTTCTTGTGGTGTTCTTGGAACTGTCTTCTCTCTGTGAATTCCATGCTCTGAATAGTACCTATCAAACTCTTTGCTGCGATATTCACCTCCATTGTCTGATCTAAGACACTTCAATTTCTTTCTTGTCTCAATCTCAACCAAAGCTTTCCATTTCTTGAAAGTATCAAATACATCAGATTTATTCTTAATACAATAAATCCAAGTTTTTCTAGTTGCATCATCAATAAAAGTAAAATAATAATGATAGCCACCGAGAGATGATACATGAGAAGGTCCCCATACATCTGTATGCACAATCTTTAATTTTTCATTCTTCTTTTCTTTCCAAACTCTGAGAAATCTGACTCTCTTCTGTTTTCCATAAATGCAATTCTCATAGAAGTCCAAATCAACATTCTTTAAACTCGGCAACAAATTCCTTGAGTGAAGAATCTTCATCCCCTTTTCACTCATGTGTCCAAGCCTATGATGCCATAATGCTGCATCTGCTACTTTGGAAGTTAAAGCATTAACAGAGTTAGAAATACCATTGCATAAATACAATGTACCAACCTTTTCGCCTTTTGCTATTACCTGGGCTCCTTGGGTGACCTTCCAAGCTTTATCCGTGAAAGTTGTCACACAACCTTCACCGCCTAACTGCCCTGTTGAAATCAGATTTTTCTTTAGATCTGGAACATGCCTTACCTCCTTTAGTAGCCATTGGTTTCCATTCTACTGTTTTACAAGAACCTTACCCATTCCAACAATTTTACAGGGTTTATCATCACCCAAACGAACTTGTCCAAAATCTCCTTGAACATAGTCATGAAAGTATTTCTTATCAGGTGTGGCATGGAATGAGGCCCCTGAATCTACCACCCACGAATCGGTAATATTTTCGAAAGAAAGAATCAAAGCATCTTGTAACACCTCACCTGTTACATTTGATTCATGATTGTTTTCTTGCTGTGAATCTCCTTATTTTCCCTTCCGAGATCTACAGTCTTTATTTAGGTGTCCTTTCTTTCCACATTTCCAGCAAATTATCCCCGATCTGGACTTGGATCTGCCTTTCCTTGATTTACTGCGATATCCTGAGCTCTTTCCTCTTTCCATTTTTCTTCCCCTAGACTCTACACTCAAAGCATTTCCCGATGTCTCACAGGAGATTTTCCATCGCATTTCCTCGCTAATGATAGCATCGACAACATCATCAAACTTTAAAGTACTAGATCCAGACAAAGAGTTACTAATGGCCATTACTAAACCATTCCAACCTTCTGGCAATGAGCACAAGAATAACAGAGCTCTAACTTAATCATCAAATTTTACCCCTACATAACATAACTGACTTGTAACAATATTAAAATAATTTAAATGATCTGCAACAGATCCACCTTCCGACATCTTCATATTAAATAACTGTTTCATAAAAAATACCTTGTTTGAGGCCGAGGGTTTTTCATATAGTTTCTCCAATGTCTTAATCAAACCCTCTGTCGTTGTTTCCTTCGAAATGTTGAAGGCGACCAACACTGCAAGGCACAACCATATTGTTCCAAGTGCCTTTCTATCGAGAAGGTTCCATTCTTCATCTTTCATACCCGCCGGCATCTTTGCTTTTCTGCCCAATGGTAAGTATAGATATTTCTGATGCAAATAATCTTCCATCTGCATCTTCCACAGTGAGAAGTTTTGGCCATTAAATTTCTCGACCCTAAACTTACCATATTCCGCCATTTCTCCCACTTGAATGAGGAACCCTTCTTTCCTGCGAGTTTATAAGCCAAATAGACCTTCAGCTCTGATACCAATTGTTAGAACATTATATATTACGGAGCAATGGAACACATAAAATATTGCAGAAATATAAACACAGAAAATGCATAAAACAAGAGAGACACAAATATACGTGGTTCACCTAGTTTGTGCTACGTCCACCCCTAACAGCCAGTCCTTCCTTTCTATTATCCAACAAAATGAAGAGACACAACCTACAACAGATCCTGCTGTAATATCCTCTGTTTTCTCTCACAGTCTCACCTCTCTATTTCTCGCTCACAGAATACACATCTATTACATAGCCTCAAAATACAATGCCCTCATACAAAGAGAGGGGTTTCCTTCTAGGTCAAAAAACCCTAAACTAAACATAAGTTCTACCGTTAGATCATCTGCCTAATGAACGGCCTAGATTGACTAGAAATTACTATACTTTTACAAGGCAGTTTTACATCTATTTTTAGCTTCAGGGGCACTGCCCTCAAGCCCCCGCCGGGGGACTGCTGGTCCCCGGACCCCCCAGCCGGAGGGGATCGGCCCCCTCGGACCCTCGTGGGGGGGACAAGTCCCCCCCCGCACCCCCCTGCGTGGAGGGGTGTACAAACTTCCTAGGGTATACATCCGACTGAAACAAAGACCTCTGAACAATCATGCTCCACACACAACACTTGATTGGCATACTCATCCACCTTTACACCGATATAGTCGATAATCCTCTTGGTGAATTTATTATAGCATCTGTATCCTTTTATATTGTGTGATTATCCTAGAAAAATGCCTTCATGTGCTCTAACGTCGAACTTGCCAGGTTTTTCATCATTTCTCTTGATGTAGCATCTACTACCAAAAATGTTGAAGTGTTTGACTATTTCAGTTCTGCCATCCCATAGCTCATAGGGAGTTTTGTCACTACTCATCCTAAAATGATATTTTTTGACGATAAATACTATTGTATGAATAGATTTTGCCCAAAACCTCGGTTGAACATTCCTTTTGGTCATCATTGCTCTGGCTAACTATTGCACTAATATTTTTTCTCTTTCTGTTACACAATTTTGTTCAGGAGTCTCTGTTATTGTAAATTTCCTTTCGATGCCTTTCTTTTTACATAAGTCATCAAATTCTTTTGATGTGAACTCACCTCCATTGTCATACCTTATGCTTTTGATTTTGTAGATAGTTTAACTCTCATCCATAGCTTTGAAATCTTTAAATTTCTCAAAAGCTTTAAAATTATCTATGAAGAAGGTAACCCATATCATCCTACTGAAATCATCAATTACTAGCATAAAATATAATTTACCTGTGTATGACTACATTCTAGATAGTCCACATGGATCCATGTGTACCAACTTCAATGGATTTGATGACTAGTTCTCCTTTTCCTTGAATGGAACTCGAGATTGCTTTCTCAGTTGGAAAGATTTACAAATTGTATTCTCCAGTTTTGAAAGCCTTGGAAAGTCCTTAACAATGTTCTTCTTGCTTAGCTTGGCTATTCGATCAAAGTTCATATGTCCAAGCCGTTTGTTCCATAACCAAATCTCATCTAGGTTTGATAAAAAACACCTTTATGTCTTCTCTTTGAGCACATAGACATTATTGTCTATTCCTACAACCTCATCAACTATCTCACCTATACATGTGTAATTGAATTGACAATTTTTGGATTTAAAAAACATATCATAACCTTGATCAGGCATCTGAGATACACTAAACAGGTTATGCTTCAACCCTTGAACATATAAAAAAATGGCTTTACCTTTTCCATTTGAGAGACTAACTACTCCTTTTTCAATTATTTTTCCAGGGGTATTGTTGCCAAAATTCACATTACCTTTGTCAACTAGCTTCCATGTTAGAAACTTTCTTTTGTCTCATGACATATGCCCAGAGCATCCAATGTCCACATACCAATGGCTCCCACCATTCTGAGCATACAAAGGAATATCACATTTCTCTAATTTTCCCTTTTCTTTCCGGACTTTGGGATTTTGTTTGATTTGTTCAATTACTAGATATATGTTCTTTTCTTTAAGCCTACAATTGACTACTATATGCCCCAAATTTTGACATTTAAAAAATTTCACCTGATAATTCAGAGGAGAAAACTAATTATCGTACCTAGGTATAATTTTCCTTTGTTGAAACCCTCTTTTGAATATGAGCTTCTTGTAAGAAAGATTGACTCTGCAATTTGTTTCTTTGTGGCCATAGCTGGTGCAAGTGAACCAATACCCTTAGAAAATATCATTATACTTGGAAGATTTTATTCTGCATTGGACTAAATTTTTGGAAGTTTGATTTTCTTGGCTAACATTCTTCTTTTGCTGTTGCTTTTTTTTATGGCTCTAATATTTGGGTTGCATGTCTTCCTTCTTCTTTTTTGCACAGGCCCTTCTTTAGCTGCTAGAACAAAGTTGATTTGCTTCTTTCCTTTTTTATTTGTTGTCGCATTGGACTCAGCTTCAAAGCGAAGACCACTATGATCCTTAGAGGCATGTTGAACCTCTAATATATCCTTTAAATAGAAAATTTCTTTACTGAATTTATTATTAAAGCTTAGATGTGTTTTGGCCTTCTCCAACTCCTTTCTTATCATCTCTTCTCCTTCTAGCTTCTCACATGCTTGAACCTTTTCATTGAGCTATTGGTTCAGGGATTCTTGAATTTTCTTATCTTTACCTTGTTGTTTTCGAAGATGTGCAATCCATTACTTCAACAAGTTTTGATTCAAGTATAGAAGAAAGCAAAGCATTCATTGCCTTAGCATCACATTGAAACTCCAACTTCTGGTCTTTCATAACAACTATTGGAGGCCTTTGATATGATTCTTCCACAACATCCCACACATTAGCTCCAAGTGATTGAATGTAGGTATTCATCGTCACTTTCCAAAACAGGTAGTTTGTTCTGTTGAAAACCTTTTTTTTAGTTTATGCAAGAATATTGGGGCACAATTAAATACTTTAAAAATTAATTTAAATAAGCATAATAGGAATCAATATCAACAATATTAACCAAACCCACAAAGAACAAGTAAATTTTTAAAACTTCTCTTCAATTCATTCATGGGGAAAGCTACAACTTGTTTTTACAATTCTTTGGCTACAACTCCTTTATTTTCCAGTTACAACTGAATGGAGCTACAACCCCAACTATTTACCAACAACCACTCGAAGGATAACCAACCCCTAATATAAAAGCTACAACTTGCTAGACACTCAATGGTTCATATTTCATCCATTTTCACACTAGATCCATGAATGCATTATCCGCTTTCAAAGTAAAATAATTTCTCCTGTGTCACCAATACCTTCAAAAATATTTGAAAACTGATAACACCAACAACACCTTAGTCACAAAATTATATTCTCAAAACCCTATCTCAATCACACATCCAACCTGCTTATTCAAACCTTCTTATAAAGAATTCTGCTTTTTTTTGCTTCTTTGCTTTTCTTGTATAACAAAATGAATTCTTATTTTATCCTTTGTCCTATTCATTTCCATATTCTAAATGTTTTCATTAAGTTCTCAATCTCTGATCTGCAGTTATGGGCTCAATCTCTAAGTCAAACTACTGTTTTCTTGCTTATTTTATCATTCTGGTTGTTTAACAAAGTTTAACTGAGGTTTACTAATTTTAGCAGCAGTTAAATTTGGCTTAACTTCTAAGTCTGGTGCTAAACTCTTATTTCTGATTCATCCTTGACACTATTGGAACTCTAAGTCGTTCCACCAAAACTTCCTTTTAATAGGTATTCCCATCAAAATTAAGACTGTAGATTTGCCTCTTAATTGTTTATGCTACTCTCAGCAGTCCAAGACATTATGCCTGTCAAATCAAGTTTCGAAATCATTCTTCCATGTTGCTATCAGAATTAGCTACTATCCCATCCTTCCATTTCCAACCTCTAAAAATAACCTTACTACTAAATAGAGCTTCCCCGGGCCATTTCCTTTATAATGCATATGCTAAAAAATATGCGAATTAAAACCTTTATCTCTTTTATCCTTAATTCTTGAGTGTTTTACTCATGTGACTGGGTCATGTGATCGATGGAGTAATAAGGGAGAGTGGCATTTGAGGGTCGCACACAATACCACGGTGGTACCGAAAACCACCCTCGATACCACCCCCTGTGGTTCCTAAAATCAGGGAGAGTGCCCCTGGAATAACTGTGAGCCATAGATCTCAATTTTTGAAACCACCTTCTGAGTCCACCTTGTTCATTAACGTTCACCAAAATTCGTGTCATTGCTCACAACTTGATACATTGGAGTCGATCGATGTTGTCAATTTTGATTAACTGTCTTGCACCCATGGGATTCCAACCCTCTGGGGTATGCTCCAAGGGTGACATCATGTTGATGTTATCCATGCCATGTGTCAACCTATGATCGATCCACATGTCAACCATATATGGGCCTTTTGGGTACCCAAAAACACCAAACTACTTTCCACATGTCCAGCTTCCAATGGGCGGTTGTTAATGTCACCTATGACCAATAATATGATGCCACCTTTCCTTTTAGAGGAGAGAGAAAGGGTCCCACATTCCTTGGTTTTGCAAGTGATTTCCTTTGTAAATTATTCTATGCTTGAAGTGACCTACTTCCAAACTAATGCTTGAATTCCTCAATCCCAATGCTTTTAAGAAATTAATTTAAAAAAATGTTATGGGTTTTTAGGGTTCCAATTTTTCAGGGTTTCGGGCTTCTGGGCCTGCTACTCTATCTTATTGTTGTTTTAGGTTTCGAGGCTTCCATGGTAGGCCCATTGCCACTTAGCCGCTCTTGTGCGCCAATAATAGTGTTGTGTTGTTGTCCGACTCCACTTGACTCTTTCCACTCTTGGCTCTTCACTTTATGGGTATGGCCCACATAACATTTCCATTATGCTGAGATAGATCCAGGATGCCCTCGTGCCCAGAGCTTTTTGAAAATTCACTTTCAGAAAAATTACAAGATTCTGATGGTTTCGGGGTTTCAGGATTTTGATTTTTGTAGGCCTAACTTTTACTACCTCTATATTTTGATCTAGGAGGCCATTTTCAGACTTCTTTATACTACTGGAAATATATTTCATAGAAATTTCCATTTGAGTGGGTCTAATGGAGTCTTTGGGCTCATTTTCTACCTAAAAAATGGCTTCAAACTCTCTACATCATTCTACATATTCATTAGGGGAATTTTGAGGTCTAAAATGATCCTCCTAAGAAAAATGTACAACCAAAATAAATTTATAAGAACCAATAGGATTCAATATGATGATGTTGTTGGAAATAATACTGAGAGGGGGGGTGAATCAGTGTTATCAACCACTTTTTCATTTCCATACTCAGATACATATACGCTACTTTAGTTAAGGGAACCCGCGTGTACATGCAACTGTGTTTAATGCAACTAGCGTATATCCAGTAAACTTATGATTCAGTTAATCCTTTATATGTTGATCCTTAATCAGTGCATCAGAACTTCATTAACCATATGAACAGTAAACAGGTGCAGTAAAACAGAAAAGATCATCACACATAAGAAGCACACATGAACACCATGATATAAGGTGGAAACCCAATGCAGGACAAAAGCCACTTGCTGCTGTTTTCTTTAATATAAGAAAAACCTGTGTACAACCTTGTACTGGTGCAGACTCATACTAGTACGCAGGCACCCACCTGCAGAAGGATACTACCTTCTCTTGTTTTCCAGTTTCTGCTAGAAGGAAGCTCCAATCCCCTAGCTCTTGTACTAGCCGATCTGTTTACTAGTACGTAGGCGTCGGCCTGCAGAAGGCTACTACCTTCTCTTTTCTTCCAGGGACCACGTTTCATAAATTTTCATATTGGATCCATAAATACAAAACAATCACCACTGCAATACAATCATTACTACACTTGCATCATTAATCTCTGAATCACCCAATCACTGAAACCCTGTTATCAAAACACAGTAACCAGAACACAGAACTCTGCAATAACAACTAGACCCAAACGCAACTTCAAATATCATACTTCATAATGTATATTCTACTACGATGAATCAAATAGGTGTACATACGCATTTTTTCCAAAGCAAACCCGCGTACACATCTGTAAATATTAACTCAGAACTTTGCTGCTGTTCTAGACATCAGTCATACCCAGATCATAACATTCATACAATAAAACATGCGTGAATAATTTAGATCTAGTCTATCCATGATCAAACCACATAATGATAATACATTCCAAGCCTTATGATCCCGATCCATCATCCATCATCAACCGCATAGGTGCATCCTTGATTCAGATCAAGCATAACATCACCAACCCATAACCAGCATACTAGATCTCACCATTCATCAGATATTCCTCCCTTGCCCCCGTTGGCCTAATGATCTTCTCTTTATATAGGTTTAGGCTTCTCTCAATACCATGGTACAAAACCATGTAGAACCAATACCTTGGACCCAATACCTGGGGTCAACACTTTGGACCAAATACCACGGACCAATACCAAAATACCATGGACCCAATACCATGGACCAAAACTTAGTTTTCCAACATGTACGCGCTTTTCCTTCTGTGAACCTGCGAGTGTACGTATACATGCCTTTTGTTCTACTCACCCGCGTGTATATGCACTTTCATCAAATTTAACCTGCGTATACCTCTCTCTTGACCTGCTGCACATACTATGATCTGTCATCTGAGTGAGTTGCCATTAAGGACAACAACTGTATCATACCTTTGAGTGAGTTGCCATCAAGGAAAACACCTGTATCATAATGCCAACAATCTCCCCCTTTGGACTTAATGGCAACCACCACACCAAGTCACTCTCCCCCTTTGACATCAAGGGCAAAGGGTGGACCAAGATATTCTCTTTCTTGATATACATTCTGCTGTCCATACTCCCCCTGAGTACCTGCTGAGATATTTGATTGAGCTCCCCCTTTGTACATGCCAAGATGTACCAATTTGTCCATGCTCCCCCTGAGCACATGTAAGGTCTGCAAAAGCATAACATGACTCTATACATACATTGCCAATGACCTTCCTAAATACTCATACATACATCAATCTCCCAAACAAGTGGGGATACACCATTTTGACTCATCCACCCAACCAAGTGGGGATATACCAAAAGTTTATACATGACTTGAAACTAAGAAAAATTACATCATCCATCGCATGCATAGTAGGGTTACAAATCAAAGACCAGTAGTCTAATTAAGAGCATGATAGTCTTCAACAACTATCATACACCATATATGATTTGCATCATCAACATCCAGCCCTATAACCTGCAATACCATTCTTTTGATCGACCAGCAAAATGTATCATTTAGTCACATAAGCATTATCACCAAAGACTTCTAACTATAATGCCAACAATGCATTATTTGAAGTATATGCTCCCCCTGAACCTGTGCCATGCCATCATTAAACAGTGACTGAACGATATCAGATTTCTGTATCGCTGCTTTTCTTTAGAACATCATATACGTGATTGTGCAGCATCTAACTCGCTTATATACGTGACTTGTCTTCATGAAACCTGCATATGAGATTTAGAACATTGATGTTCCACACTTTCAGCTTCCTCTGAGTCTGTCATGTCTGTGTACTCTGTTATCCCACATCTTTCTGGCTGTACTTCCTTTTTCTTCCATATCTTCAACTGTGATGATGTTTTCTCCTTTTGGTATGGTGCCCAAAATCTTCTCTTGCACTCCTTTACTATATGTCCAAGCTTGTTACATGCATAACATCTTACATGTCTCATATTCCTCCTATAGCAGTCAATGGCTTTGTGACCAAACATATTGCAAGCAAAAAAATATCCCTTGAAGTACCTGGAATGTGGTGATCTTTCTGTGTGACGGACTTGAACCATTCTACTTCTGCATTTGGCTGCAACATGTCCAAGATTATGACATACATAACATTCAACATTGTTCATCAGGGGAAATAATCGTCTATCACTTCCATAGTTCGGAGAAATTTCTTTCCTTGGCTGTTGATGGGGTTGTCCTCTCATCTTCTTGTTGAGCATTTCAGATTTCTCATTAGAGTTCCTTGCCTCACCTTGTGAGCTAGATTCACCTTCAACAGATTCATAAAAACCAAGACCAGTTTTGATAGCAGGCGACCTTTGAATACTAAGAGTATCATCCAAAATCTTAGTACTATCTTGAAATTGTAATAGTTTATCCTTTTCTTCTAATTTACCTTTCAAGATATTTATGTCAACTTGATGTTGTTCTTCCTTTTCCAGACATTTCTTCTTCAAAATTTCTTCAGACTTTCTTCCTTCTTCCACTTGTTTCCTTAGCTTGAGAATCTATTTTTCTTGTTTTTTGTTCAGCTCTTGTAGCATTTGACGAACTCTGAAGGCACATTCCAGCTGAGCTTTTAAGCCGATAATTTCTTCCTTGAGGGCACTCTCCCTTTTGCTAAGTAGATCTTGTTGATCTATGATTTTATCTTATGCTTCATTTGCTTGTTCATCTTCAATCTGAGGTGATTCAAAATCTAAATACTTGCTTCCACTTAACAACAGGTTGTCATTGTTCTTTTGAGCAATCTTCCTCTTCTAACGCGCTTTCTTTCCCATTGTTCTATGGATCTCCTTCAAGCGATCAAGCTTCTACCGAAGGACCGGTTCTAATTCCAATTGTTGGAAATAATACTGAGAGGGGGGGGGGGGGGTGAATCAGTATTACCAAATCAACCACTTTTTCATTTCCATACTTAGATACATATACGCTACTTTAGTTAAGGGAACCCGCGTGTACACACAACTGTGTTTAATGCAACTAGCGTATATCCAGTAAACTTATGATTTAGTTAATCCTTTATATGTTGATCTTTAATCAGTGCATCAGAACTTCATTAACCATATGAACAGTAAACATGTGCAATAAAACAGAACAAATCATCACACATAAGAAGCACACATGAACACCATGATATAAGGTGGAAACCTAATGCGGGACAAAAACCACCTGCTGCTGTTTTCTTTAATATAAGAAAAACCTGTGTACAATCTTGTATTGGTGCAGACTCATACCAGTACATAGGCACCCACCTGCAGAAGGCTACTACCTTCTCTCGTTTTCCAGTTTCTACTGGAAGGGAGCTCCAACCCCCTAGCTCTTGTACTAGCTGATCCATTTACTAGTACGTAGGCGCTAGCCTACAGAAGGCTACTACCTTCTCTTTTCTTCCAGGGACCATGTTTCATAAATTTTCATACTGGATCCATAAATACAAAACAATCACTACTGCAATACAATCATCAACTACACTTGCATCGTCAATCTCTGAATCACCCAATCACTGAAACCCTATCATCAAAACACAGTAACCAGAACAAAGAACTCTGTGATAACAACCAAACCCAAACACAACTTCAAATATCATACTTCATAATGTATAAGCTACTACGATGAATCAAATCGACGTACATATGCGCTTTTACCAAAGTGAACCCACGTACACATCTGCAAATATTAACTCAGAACTTTGCTGTTGTTCCAGACATCAGTCATACCCAGATCATAACATTCATATAATAAAACCAGCGTCAATAATTCAGATCTAGTCTATCCATGATCAAACCACATAATGATAATACATTCCAAGCCTTATGATCCTATTCCATCATCCATCATCAACTGCATAGGTGCATCCTTGATTTAGATCAAGCACAACATCACCAACCCATAACCAGCATACTAGATCTCACCCTTCATCAGATATTCCTCCCTTGCCCCCCTTGGCCTAATGATCTTCTCTTTATATAGGTTTAGGCTTCTCTCAATACCATGGTCCAAAACCATGTAGAACCAATACCTTGGACCTAATACCTGGGGTCAACACTTCAGACCAAATACCACAGACCAATACCAAAATACCATGGACATACCACGGACCAAAACTTAGTTTTCCATGTATGCGCTTTTCCTTCTGTGAACCTGCAAGTGTACATATACACGCCTTTTGTTCTGCTCACTTGCGTGTATATGCACTTTCATCAAGGTTAACCTGCGTATACCTCTCTCTTGACCTGCTGCACATACTATGATCTGTCATCTGAGTGAGTTTCCATTAAGGACAACACCTGTATCATACCTCTAAGTGAGTTTCCATCAAGGACAACACCTGTATCATAATGCCAACAAATGTAAACCATGGGGGATGATTCACCATTTTTGGAGTAAAAAAATAAAAAATAAAAAACTAATAAAATAATAAAACTACTTTTTTGAGCTCATATTTTCAACTTATCTCCCTAAGGTTTAACTCAAATTTTGCATAGGAGTACTTGTCAGATGAAAAATTTAATTTCTCATCCAAGGAGTACCCATGTTGCATACTTTCAGTGGACCCTGCTACACGAAAAATGAGAAATACATGAAAAAAAAATTATTGCAATAACGTTTTTCATGTATTTCTCATTTTTCGTGTAGTAGGGTCCATCAAGAGTATGCACCATGGGTACTAAATGGATGAGGAATCAAATTTTTCATCCAATGAGTGTTTCCACTCAAAATATAAGTAAACCCATAGGGGATAAGTTGAAAATATGAGTTGAAAATTTACTTTTTTGTTTTTTCCCTCTAAAATTTTATGATGCTTTCTAATATTATTTTATTATTTTCACTATTATTTTATAATTTCCTTAGGAGGCCCATTTTAGACCTCAAAATTCCCGTAATGCACCTTTCTTCTTGTGCCTAAAACCTACTCCCTGAGACATCCTTTGACACTTATGCCACGTAATGATACTATTTTCAACCATATGCTTAATGGAAACCCTATTGATGCCAAGGAATATCTTGTTAACATCAATGCCAACGTATTTCCAACATTATGTAATTTGGGCTAATTTGAACACAAAGCAGGTGATTAGATCATGGTGGAAGGAATCAAACAAATGTTGCGAGAAGCCAAAGGGGATATACAAGATAAAATAATTAAAAAAGGTTTACCAATACCTCATGGAAATGTGTTGTAGGCTGTATGGATGTGAAATCATTAAGTTTTGTGATGAAGGATGGGTATACATACTTTACTTGGTAGTTACATAAGGGGAGATCTTCAGCTCGTTGGATATACTTGCCCAACAATTGTAGATTAATGTGTAAAAGTAAAATAAGGATTCCAAATGTTGAAAAACTTGATTCTTTATTTTTTCATACCTGCTTGATGGAATATGCATGACAAATGAGTTTTTGTTGGACTAGAAGTGGACTCAACAATCGCTCTTCGTCAACATATATTGCAAGCTACTTTCAGAATTCAGTTATAGGGGAGTTTATGAAAAATTAGTTGAGAAATTCGTTGTTGTGCTTTATCAGAATATATTTGAAGAAGAGGCTCCCGACACGACCGATCAAGATCAAGAGGTAGTTATTGAAATTTCATATCGGTTCGCTTCTTTTTAGGGCACTTATATCAGAGTCTTCGAATCCCAAAAGCCACCACATATTTTACTGAAGTACGTGACTAATAAGGTGCTCATGTAGGAGACTGGATATTAGCTTTGTTTAGGGTTGTCAATACTATTGCAGAAGAAGAAGAAATCACCATGGCCTCTCTTTCCCTTGTAAGTGGGGTCTTATGAGATGAAGATATTAAAGGTAGAAGAAGTGGAAGTTGAAGAACTTAGGCACCTCAAGTTCGGTGAAATGAGTTTCCATATATATGACATCAGGGGAGTATGCAAACAACATTGTGTTAAGATGCATTTTTCCTAGCCATATGTTCTATTTATTTGGAAGATGAGGAGAATATGAAGAATTGCAAAAATTCTTCCTGAGAAACTAGGTCAGGTGATGAGGTGGGACATTCTATCATAGCTCACGTACTATACATTGTTCAAGATGGGAACCAGCCAGAAGTGTCCACTCAAGATAGTTTTTCCAAGCCAAAGAAGAAGATCATGCATGACGTTAAAGAAGAGAGGAGCATAAATTTTAAAGTAGATCCAAACACCAAAGGCATAATCAAAGCAAAAAGGAAAAGGTAGGAATTAGAAGAAACATGGAGGAAGTGGCAAGAAGAGGAGTAGAAAGAAGAATCAGAGCATAAACAGGAAGACGAACTCAAGTAGGGGGAACAAACGAAACAAAAAGAAGAACGATTGAGGAAGAAAAGAGAATACATGCAAAGAAGAAAGGAAGAGTTGAGAAAGAGAAAAGAAGAGGAGACTAGGAGGAAACATTAAGAAGAATCCTTGTAGAATTAAAGTGAAGAAGAATAAAGTTAAAAGTTATTAGAGGAAGAAGAAAGAAGGAGGAGATAGGAAGAAGAATTGTAGGCCCAACAGGTGGATGATGAACAAGAGGAGGATGATCAAGAAGCAGATATTATGTCGATTGTAGAAAAAACAAGCTATTGGTCCCCACCTCTTACTGGTGGCCATCTTGCATTTAGCGAGATTGGAATCGTTCCTACACCGGATGATAGCATCATGGAAATTTCAAACTTTACCTTTCATCATCTAAAGATAAGAATAGTATAGGAAAGAAGAAGGCATTTTCTAAATTACCTTCATTGTAGGTTTTAATCCCATACAGAAATTACCTGCATACGAATTCTAAAACACGGAAAATAAATAATGCGAGAGCAGAACACCTAAAACACATATACACATCGATTTCCCCTGGATCCCAAAACTGAGACTACCAGCTTGATTTTTCATTATATTCCTTTCAATGTTATAATACATATTTATATATGCCGAAGCATCCAATAACATGGACCGAAAACCATCACGTCCAATACCATGGACCGAAAATCATCACGTCGAAAAAACATGTGCGAAAATCATGCACAAAACCATAGGTGGGTCCGCCCAACCTAACATAGGGTCCAAAACCAAAATTTTCCTGGGCACTGCCCCGGACCCCATAAAGTGGGGTTACGGGTGCCCCTCAAACCCCCTGTTAACTTTGTGGAAAGAATATAACACAACCCAACATTCTCCCACTTGCTGTCTTCTTTCCACAGGGGGGCACAAGAGGCTTAGTCATTTTTATAGCCCTGAAATGCCCATTGTCTCTCTACACCATGAGAACTTCTCAAAGCTCACATATTTTGTCAATGCATCTGCAGTATTCTTCAAAGTGTCCACCTTTACCAGTAACACCTTTTTGTCTTCTATCATATCCCTCAAAAAGTGATACTGAATATCAATGTGCTTTGTCTTTGAATGATATGCGGGGTTCTTTGCCAAGAAAATTTCACTTTGGCTATCACAGTCTATCCTTATAGCTTCCTGTACTAACCCCATACTTGAACACAATCTCTGCAACCAAACTGCTTCCTTGCTTGCATGAGTGGCTACCATGTATTTTGCCTCTATAGTTGACAGTGCCACTATAGATTGTTTCTTACTCCTCCAACTGACTAGACCTCAAAATAGGTTAAACACATACCCACTTGTAGATCTTCTCTGATCCAGCTCCAGCCCAGTCTGCATCAACAAAGCCATGAATATCCAACACTATGTCCAATCCTGGTTTTCCTTGGTAGCACAAACCATAATCACTAGTGCCACGCAAATACCTGAAAACCCGCTTCACTATTATCCAGTGCTCCTTCCATGGTTTTTACATAAACCTGCTCAATACTCCCACTGCATGTGCAATGTTTGGTATAGTACAGACCATTTCATACATCAAGCTACCGACTGCACTTGCATATGGAACACGGGACATTTCCTCTTCCTCTTCTTGTGTCTTGGGACACTGTTCAACAGATAACCTCACACCTACAGGAATAGGAACCTTCACCGATTTACTATCCTGCATATTAAACCTCTGCAATATTGTTTCGACATACTTCCTCTGGTTTAACTAGAGCTTCCTCTTTGCCCAATCTCTTTTAATTTGCATGCCCAAAATATAGTTTGCAGCACCAGGATCTTTCATGTCGAATTTGGAGGACAATTGGGTCTTCAAATCATGGATAACTTCTTTTTCATTTCCAACCAACAACATATCATCCACATACAAGACCAGATAAATAACACGGTCACCAATTAATTTAAAATACACACAGTGATCTGCTTTGCTTCTGGTGAAGCCAAGTCCCCGTATAAATGTATCAAATTTTTGATACCACATCCTTGGTGACTGTTTTAACCCATATAGAGACTTCTTTAACTTACATACCAGTTCTTGCTTACCCTTCACCGCAAAGCCTTCAGGTTGCTTCATGTAGATCTCCTCTTCCAGATCCCCGTGAAGAAATGATGTCTTCACATCCATCTATTCTACCTCAAAATCAAAATCAGCAACAACAGATAAAAGTAATCTAATAGAAGTTACCTTGGCAACAGGAGAAAAAATATCACCAAAATCAATTCCCAACACCTGGGAATAACCTTTTTCTACCAACCGAGCTTTGTATTTCTCCACTTTACCTTCTACATTTGTCGTCTTTTTGAACACCCATTTGCTACCAATGGGTTTCCTTCTAGCCGGAAACTCCACCAGATCCGAAGCCTCATTTTTGTGAAAAGATGCCATTTCATCAACCATGGCCTCTTTCCAATGTTTTCCATCATCTGAATCCACTGCTTCCTTCACAGTTCTGGGATCATAATTAGTAACAGACAAAGAAAAATTTAAATAGAAATAAGATGGACTATACCTTTCTGGCTGCCTTCTTTCTCGAACTGATCTTCTCACAGCCGGAGTTTGTGGCTCTTCATCTTCTAATTCGTCCTCTACTGTAGAGTCTGATTCTTCCTCCTTTAGCTCAAACTCTATCTTCTCAGGTTCCTTTGGTTAGACTTCATGTTTAATAACATCTTTCACCTCTCTGAACACCACATCTCGGCTGTACATAACCTTCCTTGTTACTGGGTTCCAAAGCTTATAACCCTTTAAACCATCCTTATACCCAATAAAGATGCACTTTTCAGATTTATTATCCAACTTTGTTCTTTTCTCCTTTGGAACATGTACATATGCATCACATCCAAATACCCTCAGATGTGAAAGAGAGGGTTTCTTACCAGTCCATACCTCTTGTGGAGTCTTATCCTCCAACGCTGATGAAGGTGACCTATTGACCAGGTAACATGCAGTATCCACCGCCTCTACCCAGAATTCCTGTCCTAAACCGGCACCACTGAACATGCTTCTTGCCCTTTCCGTCAACATCTTGTTCATTCTTTCTGCAACTCCATTTTACTGAGGTGTATATGGAGTAGTCTTCTGCCGTGCTATACCACACTTCTTGCAGAATTCTTCAAATTCCTTACTGCAAAACTCTCCACCATTATCTGTCCTCAGCACCTTTATCTTCTTCTCTGTCTGGTTTTCCACTAGAGCCTTAAATTCTTTAAACCTATCAAAGACTTCAGATTTCTTCTTAAGGAAATATATCCATGTATTCCTTGATAAGTCATCTATAAATGATACATAGTACACAAACTTACCCAGTGATAGAACCTTCACAGGTCCAAACACATCACTGTGCACAAGCTCTAATATATGTTTCACCCTCTTACCACCAGAGGGGGAACTCACCCGATTCTGTTTCTCGTATACACAATTTTCACAGAAATCAAAATCCAGAGAGCTATTACTCATACCTTCTACCATACCTTTACCATGAAGTATTCGAAGCCCTTCTCTCCAATATGTCCAAGCCTTTGATGCCACAACATGGTCTTTTCTCTAGAGACCACTAGATTTTCTGCTCCACTTTTAGGAACCATGGAACTGTTGCACCCATCAACAACAGTGTTACCTTGTAGCTTGTACAGAGTACCAATCCAAACTCCCTGCATCAATACTAGTGCTCCCTGAACCATCTTGTAGGTATCCTTCTCGAACACTATTTTTACACCTGCATCATCCAGCTTACTAACAGAAATTAGATTTCTGACTAATGCAGGAATATGTAGAACACCAGGAAGTGTTCTAACCCTTCCACCTTGCAGCTTCAACTTTACTTTTCCACGACCAATGATTCTAGCATTCGTTTCATCCCCCAATAAGACATCACCACCATCATATTTCTCATACTCACAGAACTACTCTCTATGGGGAGTGAAGTGAAAGGATGCACCTGAGTCAATCAACCATGCCTCATGATCTACATGTGTACTTGAAGAAGCCAAGTACACATCCCCACCTTCATCTGAGGTGGTTTTCGCCTCTGTAGAAGGAGCCTCATCAGATCCCTTTCTTTTGTCAGGACTCTTTGATTTATAGTCCCTTTTGAAGTGGTCTTCCTTTCTGCATTTCCAGCACACCACCTTTAAAGGTTTTCCTGGAGATTTAGATCTCCCACTCAATGACTTATTTTTGTTTTTGTTCTAGGACCATCCTCATATAAACAAGGCATCACCATTTTGGCTCTCCATATTTTTCCGTTTCGTCTCCTCCGTCAATACGGTTGAAACTATTTCATCAAACTGCAAGGTAGTTGCATTGCTACCTATTGCAATAACCAGACTGTCCCACGAATTTGGTAGAGAACACAACAAACTGATGCACTTATCTTCATCTGAAATTTTAATTATAACAGATGCTAACTGACTTACCACAGTATTAAATGTGTTCAGATGCTCTGTCACCGAGTCTCCATCTTTCATCCTCAGGTTATATAGCTTTTTCCGCAGGAACAGTTTATTCACCAGAGACTTAGATTGGTACAAAGTCCCTAACTTGTCCCACAAAGCCTTTGCTGTAGCTTCCCTTGATGCATTTAGCAATACTGAATCTGAGACGCACAATGTATTGTGCTCTTTTCCTTCCGATCCAACTTCTTCCATTCTTCATCGGACACTCCCGTTGGTTTAGTACGTAGATCTACCACGATCCACTGATCTTTATCCACCAACAGATCCTCCATCTTGAGTTTCCATAACTAAAAAATCTGACCATTAAATTTCTCGATCTCTATCTTTCCATTGCTTGCCATCTTCTTTCACCACTAGAATTGATCTCACAGATCTCCCACTGAACAGGGTCTACCACGGGCCCAAGCGAAACCCCTCAGCAACAAAGGCGTCCCCTTGAAGCCAAATCTTCTCTGATACCAAATGTAGGTTTTAACCCCGTACAGAAATTACTTGCATACGAATTCTAAAACATAGAAAATAAATAATGCGAGAGCAGAACACATAAAACACATATACACAACGATTTTCCCTTGGATCCCAAAACCGAGACTACCAGCTTGATTTTTCATTATATTCCTTTCAATGTTATAATACATATTTATACATGCCAAAGCATCCAATACCATGGACCGAAAACCATTGCATCCAATACCATGGACCGAAAACCATCGCGTCCAATACCATGGACCAAAAACCATCGTGTCCAGAAAACATGTGCGAAAATCATGCACAAAACCATAGGTGGGTCCGCCCAACCTAACATAGGGTCCAAAACCAAAATTTTCTGGGGTGCTGCCCCGGACCCCATAAAGTGGGGCTACGGGTGCCCCTCAAACCCCCTATTAACTATGTGGAAAGAATATAACACAACCCAACATTCATCACCCTATTTCCATCAACACAGAAAGGGTGATTGTGATGAATACTAGAAAGAATCTGAGAGTAGCCACAGAAAAAAATGCAACCTTTACAGAATTCACTAAGGAGAACATTGATTTCTTGATGTGAGAAAATGAACAATTAGTAAAGGAAATGGCTTCGGTAAGGAAATAGATTAATCATCTCATGTTTGAGAATCAAATATTGTCTTCCACTAGTGCTAGTAGAAAGGAATTCAGAGTAACAATACATGAAGAAATCAAGTCGCTGGAAGACATTATGAAGCAATTATTTGATGAAAAGTTCACTCTTCATGAAGCGGTGGTGCTCTTCCATGACATATAGAAAGGATCACAAAATATAGTGAAGATCCTTAGAATAACTTACACAACCATAGATGTGATCTAGGATTGGGGCACCAATTATCTGAATACACCTGCGGTGTTGGTCAAGTAAAGTAGACAAGATGTTGAAATTGATAGGGTAGAAATCAATATGTTTATATATATTTATGAGCAACTCCATACTTTCTTACCAAGTATCATAACTGTAACAACCCCGAGTTTAAAATACATGTAATAAAGTTAATATAAGAAAAATAAGACCAAGTTCATGTTGGGCACGACCCAAATTGGCCTACATTTTGGTAAAGACTCCACATTTTGAGGAGTGGAGTGCGCAGTGGAAAGTGCAGTGGAGCACGAAGTGGGCCACGCAGTAGAGCAGCGGAGCACCAAGTGGACCACGCAGCAAAGCAGTTGGAATATACCACACAGTATAAGGGCATCAGAGTGGGTCGAAGCCCCTCCTTTTTGTAAAAGCATGTGATAATGTAAAGGATCAATGGTTATAACTGCTTGTTTTAGGGAGTCCATGGTATTGTAACGATGTACCCGTGATGTAATAGTGTATATAAGGTAAACTAATAAGAAGAAGAATCATCTTTATGGTCCAGATATATTTTAATGGTTGAATTATTGTGATCTATAGTTTGTGGCAAAGTAAAGGCTCTACAGTTGAGTGTGCAGAGGCCTGATACTGTAGCTGAGTGCGCAGATGACCTGCATCTTAGTGCACAGGTCAAGAAATATTTGGTGTACAAGATTATTATTATAAGAAACAGTTATTGTGGATGTAGCCCCACATTATGGTGAACCACGTAAAATTTGTGCCTTCAGGTGTATATTTTCTTTTTATCTGTTGTAGCGTAGCAATTTATTACAGTTTCACCTTATTTTAGTACAACGATGATTTATGGTTTTATATGATATGTTTAATGAATGAATGTAATGTGGTGAAGTAATGTATGAATGCTAAGTATAAGAAAACACAATAATACCACATCTCTTCATCCCTCAAGGTTGTAGAAACCTGGCTATACATCCTCCCATAGTCACTTCGGGCGAGACTACGATCCTCTTGCAGGTCGTTGCCGAAAGGGCCAGCAATTGAGGGTTTTGTTGGTGCACAGTATAGATCAAACCTAGGTCAGCCCAACCTAAAACAACATATTATCACAACATCTGACCTTGATAGGCTGTTGATCAAACAGACTCTGAGTAACTCTTTCAAACCAATCTTTTGGTTGAGGCTTAGCCTCCTCAACCCGAGAGGGCTCTCTCAATAGGTTTAAGATTTTTGATTAATGATTAGATGGCTAACTCTAGGAATAAAATGGACAAATGTATAACTAGTTGACTAGTTTAATCAAAGATTAACAAACATCTATTGGGCTATGGAGTCAAGATGATCTTCAACAGAACAACATGATCAGTAAAACATGGAAGTCAAGGCACTTAGAGTTTAGGTTTATAAATAAAACAGTAACACAATGAAGCAAGCTCATACCACTACAAATAAGTAATTGAACAAGGCCATAAGAACATTAAAGACATAAACTCCTTGTGAATCTCGAGTAGTCAAACTGATCTCTGTATTAAGTATGAAAATCACAATTTCTTACAATAACACAACTTTCTTTTGCTAATGAAATAATCAACCTTGAAGAATTTGATTATCAAGCTTTATATAGAGCTTTACAACCTTGGATACTATGATCCATCTTTAGAGGAATTCAAATTCCTAACTTAGACACCTATCTTTTCATAAAACAAACTACTTAATTACAACTTGACAGTGAGCTGTCTTTAAGAGTCCTAATACAAATAGGAGTGAAACTCCTAAAACATGATTTTAACAACGTTATCTATGACTTCAATACATTCTTTGATCAGCTGCCCATCCATGTATTCGAGCTTGATGATGTACTTAGTGTTATTACAAAACCTGCTGAGTCATGACCTAATTGTCCTGATAACTAGGAGACAGAGTTCCTCATTTTAAGGCCCTTAATCCCTTCTACTTATCTTCGAGTAGTTTTGTTGGTATACATGTGGCATGCACTAATAACCCATTAACATTTCATTTTCCACCTGTGCAAAGAAAAGGAAACTCAAAAATATGGAGGAAAGACAAAACATGACTGTGCTACGAAAATACTCTGTTTTTGTAGCACAACTTTTATATCATTTATGAAAAACTTCCTGAGACTTTGCTTTCTACACCACTGCCATCTGAGACTTCATACATGATCCCATGTCTACCAGCAACTTCAAAATTTGGAACTAATCAAACCTTACCTCCGGAAAGAATCCATAAGTGCTAAATGATCATCTTCAACAGTTTTGTAGCACGCTACGAAACTGTTGTGTATGCTCTTTTTCAACACAGCCTTAAAAAATCTGTAGTTTGGGAGATTTTCAAAATTTCATGAAGACTAATATGATCAACCAAAAATCAAAATCACTTACCCTTATAGATGTTCTTCTTCACAACTGTTCTTCCTTTTATATGCCAAAACTCTTTTTATGTGCCAAAACTGTTTTAATATATCTCCTTCACTGCCCCTTTCCAACACCCTATTTCATTATTGGTGTAGACCGTTTTCCAGATTTGGTTAGTTTTATTTCTAGGTCTTCAATTTGCCTCTTCAATCTTTTGTTTGTAGCTCTCAACTGAGCATTAATCTTCCTTACAAATTTGGCTTCTTTAATTGCAGGGACAATCCAGGTAAAGTATTGAGTTTCACTGTTTACTATTTCTGGTTTGGACACCTTTTCAGCTTCCTAGAGAGCCTTCATCCTTTTGAAATTTGTCCTTTCAGTAGCATGCTCTCTTGCTCTCACTCTTAGTCTAGAAATTTCATTGTTGGCATCTTTTAACCTTTCTTCCATAACCTCATAACTGGCTTTTTCTGTCTGAGTGGCAGGAACTGTGCTTTTGTCACTTTTAGGTCTTGCAGACAGAATGTCAATCAACTCTTCCTGAACAACAGATGTTTCTTCTGTTCTCCCCAGCTCAATATTGGACTCTTGCATCTTCTCGGATTTCCTGGTTAAGGGTTTTCTGGGCTTGAAAACAAATGCTGTGACATCATCCTCAAATTCCAATTTCTTGGAGGGTTTCATTTTCTTTAACTTTCCTTGATCAAATTTTATCACATCTGCCTGCACAAAAGGGGATTCTACAATATCAATGGATTTTAAAATATCATTTAAATCACCCTTCAAGCTAGAACCTTCTCCCGAGATCACTATTTTACCTTTCTCCTTTGCAATTTGACTTCTAGTCAATCTCTTTTGAACTGGTTTGCTGGTTGACTATTCTTGTGTCATTCCCTTAACCTCAGGCATCTTTTCCTTTGTAGATTTAATAGTTTCAAGGATGACTACTAGTGCTTTACTTGTTCTTTCACCTGCTTCCTAGGTTTCAACTTAACATACCTTTTTGCCCTGGACATTACAGACTTGCTAGTTTCTGCTAATGGAGTTCCTTTAACCCTAGGGCTAATGTCTACACCTTGTTTTTCTGCTCCAAAGTCACATAAAAACAAAAACGAAGACCATTCTTTGTTGATCCTCTTGAGTTCATGTAGAACTATCAGTTTAATTAGACCATGATGAAACAGGGAAGTTTCACATCCTTGAGATTTCAACTGTACTTTATCTGCCATCTTAGCTACACTTCGAAATAAGAAGTAAGGAAAATCTAGAGAAATCATACCAGTAAAATGTAACAAGAGTTTAAAATGATATGAATAAACCTTTTGATATCTGCCTTCACAGGTGAAATAACATTGAATGTTGAAGAGAAAGTTGGTATAGCTGTCCTTGATGTAGTCTTTGGGAACTGCCTTGGTTAAGTTGGTTTCTAAAAACTCTGGCTTTAGGAACACCTTACATGGTTCCATGTCAAATATGAAGTTTTTGAACCATGTCTCTTGCCCCCTAGGAATTTCTGTCACCAACGCTATGACCTCTGGGGAAATTTGCAAGTTCAGCATTTCGACCTTTGTGCTGGAGCCAGTGAAATGTAGTGCAAACTCCTTTGTCACCTGAGTATGTCCTCCCTGCAATTTCTTACAAAACTTCCAGCATCCTGCTTTCTTGAAGGCTTCTACAACTACTTTGTCTCTAATCAAGACCTCAGTGCTTTCAGGCTCTGTTCTCAAGCAATGACCAGACCTGTGACGTTTCTTCTCCTCTGTCATCTTTCCTTTTGAATTCCTGTGACAAAACCGGCCTCTTTTGAAATTCTGTTGATCAGCCTCGCTTGCCAATGGTGGTCAGCCTCGCCTGAATTATGGATGAGGAAAACCTTGGTGGAAAATTACCAAAGCTTACTGTTCGAAAAACTTCTGTTCGAGGGTTTGCATGCAAACTAAAACGATGAGACTAGCCAGCCCTTTCGAATTTGAAAATATCTTTCATAAAGAGCCCTAAATTCGAAATGATGAGTTTTGATGGCGACATGCTTAAGGGCTGACTTCTAGCTGACACCTAATAATGAAATTTTTAATGGAATGCTAATGGAATGATGTTTGACAAGACTGTTTTATGAATTCCTGATTTTGTAGCGTGTAGGGAAAAGCGCTATGAAAAGAGAAACATTTTCGTAGTGCAAAACAGACATTTTACACTGTCTGCGCTACGAAAACATGGTTTCGGGGTTAATTCCAAAAATTTCCAAAATGGCTTAAGCTATGAGTTTCTAAAAAGAATGTAGGACTCATGAAACATGGAAAAAGGATGTTAGACTTTATTTGGACAAGAAAAGTTAAACCTTTGAGACTCCTAACCTACCACCTACCCATTAAAACATAGGGTGACTTGACACTAATCTGAGACCATGACTAGGAACAATATAAACCCCTATTTGGTGATAACAGTGGCTCCATTTGGGATAGTGTACCCCTGTGACACACTAAGAATTCGTAGCTCCATTGTTATCCATTTTTTTAGTAAAACAGAAATACTTTTATTTGATTTGACAAGCATCTTCTTCAAACTGTTCCATTTTGGGCTTAAGCTCTCTGTTTCAGCTTGTCATTATTAGCAATAAAACTGACAAAAATGGAATATATACAATGTCATGAGTGGTTGATGAAACTTCAACAAGTATAATGCTTTAGGAACCTGCCATTGACAGGTCCTCCAGCATATGATCCTCCATCAATTTCTTGCAATATATAAGTGTTGTTCCCATGAAAACTAGCAATCTTAAAAGGACCCTTCCATAAATTCTCAAACTTACCATGCTTGCCATTTTCCTCAATTTTGGCCTCCCATTTGAGCACTTTGTCTTGTATGTGGAAACTGTCTTCTTTAATCTTCCTGTCAAATGTATTTTTAATTTTGTTTTGAGCATGCTGATTGTTGTCATATACTTCATTCCTCTTTTCTTGAAAAGCTATCAGCTGGTTTATGCTCCTCTGTATGGCATTTGGTTCTTCTTCAAGTCCTTGAATTAGTTTCATGACCAGTACCCCCAGTGATTTCGAAAAAACAGCCTCAGCACCATAAACTAATTCATACGGTGAAGTACCAATTGATCTCTTTGTACATATCCCATAAGGCATACTTCAGCTTTCAATGCCAAGATTTATTGTTCTCCTACAATACCTTTTTGATGATTCTTACAATACTCTTATTTGATGATTCAGCAAGACCATTTCCTTGCGGATAGTATGTTGTAGAGTGTCCAAGAGTGATGTGATATTGATGATAGAAATTAATCATTTTCTTAGACTTGAAAGCTTGAGCATTATCTGTTATAATCTTCATGGGGTAGCCAAATCGAGACAATATATTATTCTCTAGAAAAGAAATAATTACAGAATCATTAGCTTGCCTTGTTGGGATTGCCTCTATCCATTTGGTGAAGTAGTCTGTTGCTATGAGAATCCAACGATGTTGTCCTGATGATGATGGATGTATTTCTCCAATAAATTCTAACCCCCACTACTGGAAGGGTGCTTCCACATAGATAGGAACCAAAGGTAGAGGTACAAGTTTTCTTCTTCCTTCAAAAATTTGGCATTCATGACATGCAACAACTCTTTTGTAAATGTCTTTAAACATTGTTGGCCAAAAATATCCCACTCTTAGAATCTTATTTGCTATAGCCTTCCAATAATGGTGTCCTCTGCAATCACCTTTATGGAATTCTTCAATGACCTTTTCAGCCTCTTCTTCAAGTAAACAATTCAGCAAAATTCCTCCTGTATCTTTCCAAAATAGATTTCTGTCAAATATAAAATATCTCAAAGATTTCAGCTTAACAAACCTTGCTTTGGATTTTGTTAGATTAGCGGGAGCTTTGTGATGTTGTAAAACAAATACCACATCTTTGTACCAATCTGAAACAAGATATTTCTCATCAATTGGAACCAATTCTTCCTCATCATCAGAAATTTCTGATATTTCTGCATTCAGATTTATGTCAAGACAATCCAAGTTTGACTGAGTCATTAACTTTGCCAACCCTTGTCCCTTCACTAATTTGGTTGGTTTGATGTCTATATCATATTCCAACAATTTTGCGATCCATTTTCCCCTTTTGCCATCAGGATTTGCTCAAGTTAAAATATCTTTCACCACAGTACTTGGAACATATGCCACAATGTGAGAATGCAGAATGTAAATTCTGAAGTCTTTAATAGCTTTTACCAAAGCATAAGCCTGTTTTTCTAGAATATTATACTTTAGCTCAGCATTGGCTAATGTTCTACTAAAGAAAGAGATAGGTTGTTCAGTACCTTGCTTTCCCTTTTGAAGCAAAACTCCAGCAATTGTATTTTCGAAAGCAAATGTAAAAACCAGAAATTCTTTTGAGAAATCTGGATTGATGAGTATCGGTGCTTGTGTGAGTGCCTTCTTAATTTTCTCAAAAGACTTCTTTGCCTCAACTGTCCATTTAATATCAACTCCTTTCTTTAACATCCTTGTTATATCTTTGACAATCTCAGCAAAGTTAGGAATGAAGCGCCTAACAAAATTCACTTTCCCAAGAAATGATTGAATTTATTTCCTACTTCTTGGCAAATCTACCTTTTGAATGTCGTTAACTCTATTAGGATAAATCCTAATTCCATCTTCAAAAATAATATGACCAAGTAATTTTCCTGTAGTTAAAGCAAAGATGCTTTTAGTAGGATTAAGAGAGATACCAAACCTTCTACATTTCAGTAGAATTTTTTCTAGGTGCTTTAGGTGATCTTCTTCTTTCTTTGAAAAGACTGTTATGTCATCAAGATAAACAACCACCATCTTATCCTTTTCTTCAGAAAAAGAAATGTCCATTTCTCTTTGAAAAGTAGCTCCCACATTCATGAGACCAAAAGGCATCTTGGCGTACATGAATGTGCCCCATGGTGTTGTGAAGGTTGTTTTCTCCTGATCATCCAGATGCACAAGAATCTGATTGTACCCTGAGAAGCCATCAAGCATAGACATTCTTTGTGAACCAACAATATTTTGCAGAATTGAATCCATCTTGGGAAGAGGATAGTTGTCCTTTAATGAAGCCTTATTCAAATTCCTGAAATCAATACAAATTCTGATTTCTCCACTCTTCTTTCTAACCGGAACCAAATTTGCAAGCAGATTTGAGAATTTGATTGGGGCAATGATTTTAGCATCAAAAATCTTCTTAATCTCCTTTTCAACTTCTTTTTGAATGGTTTCTCATTTTCTTTAATAGGAATAGTATGCTGAATAATGGAAGGATCATACTATTTTAAGTCAGCATAACTCCAAGAAAAAACATCAACAAACCTCTTCATCATCTCAATATATTTGAATTTCATATCAACTGAAAGAAACTTTGAAATTTTGATCATTTTAGGCAAAGTTGATGTACCTAGATTACAACTTTCTACTTCCTCTTCATCAGCTTGTATCTTTGGCAATTTGAACACATCATTCTGATAAAAAAGCTTCTCAAGAGGAATAAGACCCTTTGGTATTGAATTATTCTTTAATTGCAAGACTTCAAAATTTTCTTTAGACTCAACAAGCATGTTTTGTTGATCTACTTGAGTACTTTCAAATTCTTCTTTCAGCTCAATAAAATTCTTTACCTGTTGATCATCTTCAAAAACTTGCCAATTGGTGATATTATCTGGTATAGCTGGTCTATGACGAACTTCAATCTCATATTTCTCAGAAGAATGAATAGGAATGACAAAAAGACTTGTCGAAATAGCAAGAGAATCAAAAATGGAATTTTGGTCTCTAGTTTTGACAATGAAAGAATGGGCTTGAAAATTCTCCAATGTTTCTAAAACTAGATTTCCGTATGCTCTCATTCTTACATCCTTTGTTTGATAGACACCCTCAACTTGTCTAATGACCAATTCAGAATCTCCAAAAACAGAAATATTCTAAGCCTTCATTCTTATCAAAACATCTAGACCCAAAATCAAAGATTCATATTCAGCCATGTTATTTGTGCAATCAAAATTCAGTTTGTAAGAGTAAAACTTACTCTCATCACTTGGACTTGTGATCCAAACTCCTGCTCCTGCCCCTTCTTTTCCTGCTGATCCATCAAAGTATAATGACCACCATCCCTTCATCTCTTTGTCATTTTCTTGTTGATTTTCTGAGTGCTGATTTTCTGCTTTCATTTCTTCCAGACCACTATCAACTGACTCATTAAAAAGAATGGCAGATCCAAGTTCAGTATCAAATGAATAAATAGGAAAATTCTGAGGTTTATCTTTGCTGCTTACCATATAAGCCATTCTAGTCTCTCGATACAATCTCCTTTGTTCACCAAAAACAGGAATGGTGGCATAAGTAAGGTCCATCTGCATTGTGCCTTTAATTTTTGTTGCCCATGATCTTGATAGCAACATCCCAAACTTTGGCGGAATATCAGCCACAACAATGTCCATAACAATTGTCTTTGCTGGGATTTGTGTTAGACCAACAACAACATCTTTGATTAAACCAATACATTGGACTCTTTTTGATTCAAAAGAAAACAAATCCTTATATGGTCTTGTTACCTGTAACCCTAACCTTTCCGTAATTACTTTGGGCATGAGGTTATGAAAAGCCCCTGAATCCAACATAGCATTATGTAAAGTCATATCATGAATACTAATACTTACATAGAAAGGAGGAAACTCTTCATTTTGATCATCTTCTAACCTTGGACCCAAATATATAGTAGGATTATCTTCTTGAACATTCAAAATATCAGCAGCTCCTGGTTGTGAATTCAACATATCAACAATCTTGCTTCTATATTGATTTACCTTGAGAATCTCACTAAAAGGGACTGATATTTTAATCTTTGAAATTTCATTCTCAAGGTTGAAAATAGAAACAGACTTTTCAGCTTCTTTGATAGGAGGAGGAAGTTGAGTGTCTTTTCTACCAAGTGGAGAATATTTCCTACCTTCAGTAATCTTTGGGGTATCATTTTTGGCTTCAGCAACCTTTGAAGCATCTTTCTTAGGTTGCGCTTTGTTTGCAATAATCGACACATTTCTGTTTCTAAGGTTGTATTGTTTTTGCATTTCAAAGATAGCATGTTGATACCCTTTAAGATAATCTAAAGGTTCTTCTCCTTGATTGACCAAATTTGACTCATCATGCTCTTCTTTAGTCAAGAAAATTCCTGACATTTCTTCATCAAGACAATGGATAGATTCTTCAGGAATTTCAAGATCATCTTCTTCATCAACCAAATTCTGCTGAAAAGGAGGTCTCACTGGAGGGTCAGGTTGCTGATTTCTATTTTCTCTTGGTCTTTGTTGGTTTTGAGGTCTCCTGAATTGAGGGTTTCTAAATTGAGGTTCATGTTGTACAGGAGGAACAGAAGTGTTTCCAAGAGCTAACCTATCCATCAACTTCTCCATGGTTTTCATCATTGAGTCTAATTTATCTTCAAGAGTTGAAGAGGAAGGTTTCTCTTCTTCTTTCAATTTAGCTTTTCCCATTTTTGATTTTTTAGCAGCTATCATGTTTACCTCTACCTTTACTGCATTACTCTGCATTTTAGCAAGTGTAGGTGATTCTCTTTCTCTCAACAAAAGAGAAAAGTTAGAATCAAATGCTTCAACATATCTCATTTGTGCAAGGGCCTCTGGAGGTTTCAACTGAGCTGGAATTGAATTAAACACTTTATTGAATCTTTTTGAAAAATTTTGAACAGTTTCATTAGGTGCCCTTATAAGGTTTTTATATTCAATAATTGTTTGAATTGGATTAATTCTGTTTCCCCATTTTCTTAGAAAACTATCTTTGAATTCAACCCAGTTTCGATTGTTTCCTAGTGTAAGATCTTTAAACCATTTTCTAACTTCACCAATAAAGGTCTGTGCAAATAGTCTTAGCTTCACATCCTCATCATCAACTTCTTCTCTGTCAGCAAAATCATTAAATCTATCTACATGTTCTTCTATTGTAATTTCTTCATCACCACCCCAAGTAGGGATCCTAGCAGCATATTTACTAGGAAGGTCATGCAAAACAATATGGAGCACAAGTGGGGCATACCTAGCAGGTGCAGCCATGATTAAAGGAGGAACAATAGTTGTAGGAATAATAGGAATAGAAGATGAAGAACTGATATGAGGAGCACTGCTTGGTTTCTGTAAACCACTAGGAAAGGCGGAATATGAAGAACTGATATGAGGAGGACCACTTGGCTTCTGTAAACCACTAATAAATGAACTCCAATTAGGAAGAGGTAAACCGGATTTAGATTTTAGCAAGACTTCGAAAGGGTCAAGTTCTTTCAATTTATCTAAAGCCTCTGTTTCTAACAATAGCTTAGAGGTAACAACTTCCCAAAACTCTTCTTTGTCTTCTTGTGATACTAGGGCTAAGGTGTCAATTCCTCTCTTTTGTAGGTCTAAGATAATACCAATGAGTTCCTCTTCATTTTCTGATCTAAACAACACTTCATGAATTTTATAATAAAATTTTTTGTCTTCAAGACTTCTTGAGAATTTAGATAGCAAAGACTTTGAATAAGATGGAGTACCTGATATTTCTGAAAATCTTTGACTAACCCTTAAAGCAGTTTTTGGATTGTCTCCAATGGTAGGTGGATTGGGATCAGGATTGCTCCATGTGTATCTCCTTCTTGAAGCCACCCTTAAATCTTTGAAATTATATGGAGTCACCAAGGTAGATTGCAGCCTTGAGAAACTTTCTAAGCTCCTGCTACCTTCAGAAGTTTAGCTTCTTAATTTCAGGAATGAGTAATCTTCAGGTTCTCGACAGATGCACCAAAATGTTATCACAAAATATGACCTTGATAGGCTGCTGATCAAGCAGGCTCTAAGTAACTCTTTCAAACCAATATTTTGGTTAAGGCTTAGCCTCCTCAACCTGATAGGGCTCTCTCAATAGGTTTAAGATTTTGGATTAATGATTAGATGGCTAACTCTAGGAACAAAATGGACAAATGTATAACTGGTTGATTGGTTGAATAAAAGATTAGCAAACATCAATTGGGCTATGGAGTCAATATGATCTTCAACAAAATAACATGATCAACAAAACATGGAAGTCAAGGCACTTAGAGTTTAGGTTTATAAATAAAACAGTAACACAATGAAGCAACACAGTTTACAAGCATGTGAAGGAAGTTAGAGCATTTTCCAATGAATTCTAAGTATCACAAGCTCATAACACTGCAAATAAATAATTGAAAAAGGCCATAAGAACATCAAACACATAAACTCCTTGCAAATCTTGAGTAGTCAAACTGATCTCTGATTAAGTATGAAAACCACAATTTCTTACAATAACACAACTTTCTTTTGCTAATCAAATAACCAACCCTGAGGAATTTGATTATCAAGCTTTATATAGAGTTTTACAACCTTGGATACTATGATCCATCTTTAGAGGAATTCAGATTCCTAACTTAGACACCTATCTTTTCATGAAACAAACTACTTAATTACAACTTGACAGCTAGCTGTCTTTAAGAGTCCTAATACATATAGGAGTGAAACTCATAAAAAATGCTTTTAACAACCTTATCTATGACTTCAATACATTCTTTGATCAACTTCCCACCCATGTCTTTGAGCTTTACGACGTCCTCAGTGTTGTTACAAAACCTGCTGAGTCATGACCTAACTGTCCTGATAACTAGGAGATAGAGTTCCTCCTTTTAAGGCCCATAATCCCTTCTGTTTATCTTTGAGTAGTTTTTCTAGTAAACATGTGGCATGCACTAATAACCCACTAACATTTCATTTTCCACCAATGCAAATAAAAGGAAACTCGAAAATATGTAGGAAAGACAAAACATGACTGTGCTACGAAAATACTTTGTTTTCGTAGCACAACTTTTATATCATTTATGAAATACTTCCTGGGACTTTGCTTTCTACACCACTGCCATCTGAGACTTCATACATGATCCCATGTCTACCAGCAACTTCAAAATTTGGAACTAATCAAACCTTACCTCCGGAAAGCATCCATAAGTGCTAAATGATCATCTTCAGCAGTTTCGTAGCGCGCTACGAAACTGTTGTGTATGCTCTTTTTCAACACGGCCTTCAAAAATCTGTAGTTTGGGAGTTTTTCAAAATTCCATGAAGACTGATATGATCAACCAAAAATCAAAATCACTTACCCTTATAGATGTTCTTCTTCACAGCTGTTCTTCCTTTTATATGCCAAAACTCTTTTTATGTGCCAAAACTATTTTAATATATCTCCTTCACTGCCCCTTTTCAACACCCTATTTCATTATTGCTATAGACCCTTTTCCAGATTTGGTTAGTTGTATTTCTAGGTCTTCAATTTTCCTTTTCAATCTCCTGTTTGTAGCTCTCAGCTAAGCATTAATCTTCCTTACAAATTTGGCTTCTTTGATTGCAGGAACAGTCTAGGTAAAGTATTGAGTTTCACTGTTTACTATTTCTAGTTTGGACACCTTTTCAGCTTCCTAGAGAGCCTTCATCCTTTTGAAATTTGTCCTTTTAGTAGCATGCTCTCTTTCTCTCACTCTTATTCTAGCAATTTCATTTTTGGCAGCTTTTAACTTTTCTTCCATAACCTCATAGCTGGCTTTTTCTGTCTAAGTGGCAGGAACTGTGCTTTTGTCACCTTCAAGTCTTGGAGACGAAATTTCAATCAACTCTTCTTGAACAGCATATGTTTCTTCTATTCTCCCCAGCTCAATATTGGACTCTTGCATCTTCTTGGATTTCTTGGTTAAGGGTTTTCTGGGCTTGAAAACAAATGCTCTGACATCATCCTCAAATTCCAATTTCTTGGAGGGTTTCATTTTCTTTGACTTTCCTTGATCACGTTTTATCACATCTGCCTACACCAAAGGGTATTCTACAATATCAATGGCTTTTAAAATATCATTTAAATCACCCTTCAAGCTAGAACCTTCTCCTGAGATCACTGTTTTACCTTTCTCCTTTGCAATTTGACTTCTAGTCAATCTCTTTTGAACTAGTTTGCTGGTTGACTGTTCTTGTGTCATTCCCTTAACCTCATGCATCTTTTCCTTTGTAGATTTAGGAGTTTCAAGGATGACTACTGGTGCTTTGCTTACTTGTTCTTTCACCTGCTTCCTAGGTTTCAACTTAACATACCTTTTTTGCCTTGGACATTACAGACTTGCTAGTTTCTGCTAATGGAGTTCCTTTAACCTTAGGGCTAATGTCTACACCTTGCTTTTCTGCTCCAAAGTCACAAAAAAAATGAAGACCATTCTTTGTTGATCCTCTTGAGTTCATGTAGAACTATCAGTTTAATTAGACCATGATGAAACAAGGAAGTTTCGCATCCTTTAGATTTCAACTGTACTTTATCTGCCATCTTAGCTACACTTCAAAATAATAAGTAAGGAAAATCTAGAGAAATCATATTAGTAAAATGTAACACGAGTTAAAAATGATATGAATAAACCTTTTGATATCTGCCTTCATAGGTGAAATAACGTTGAATGTTGAAGAGAAAGTTGGTATAGCTTTCCTTGATGTAGTCTTTGGGAACTACCTTGGTTAAGTCAGTTTCTGATAACTCTAGCTTTAGGAACACCTTACATGGTTTCATTTTGAATCTGAAGTTTTTGAACCATGTCTCTTGCCTCCTAGGAATTTCTGTCACCAACATTATGACCTCTGGGGAAATTGGCAAGTTCAGCATTCCGACCTTTGTGCTAGAGCCAATGAAATGTAGTGCAAACTCCTTTGTCACCTGAGTATGTCTTCCCTGCAATTTCTTACAAAACTTCGAGCATCCTGCTTTCATGAAGGCTTCTACAACTTCTTTGTCTCTGATCAAGACCTCAGTGCTTTTAGGCTCTGTTCTCAAGCAATGACAAGACCTGTGACGTTTCTTCTCCTCTATCATCTTTCCTTCTGAATTCCTGTGACAAAACTGGCCTCTTTCAAAATTTTGTTGATCAACCTCTCTTTCCAATGGTGGTTAGCCTCGCCTGAATTGCGGATGAGGAAAACCTTGGTGGAAAATTACCAAATCTTACTATTCAAAAAAGCTTCTGTTCTAGGGTTTGCATGCAAACTAAAACGATGAGACTATCCAACCCTTTCGAATTTGAAAATATATTTCATAAAGAGCCCTAAATTTGAAATGATTTGTTTGGATGGCGGCATGCTTAAGGACTGACTCCTAGCTGACACCTAATAATGAAAATTATAATGGAATGCTAACGGATTGATGTTTGACAAGATTGTTCTACGAATTCCCACTTTCGTAGCGTGTAGGGAAAAGCGCTACGAAAAGAGTAGCGTTTTCGTAGCGTAAAATAGACATTTTACACTATCTACGCTATGAAAACATGGTTTTGGGGCTAATTCCAAAAATTTTCAAACTGGCTTAAGCTATGAGTTTCTAAAAAGAATGTATGACTCATGAAACATGGAAAAAGGATGTTACACTTTATTTGGACTTGAAAAATTAAACCTTTGAGACTCCTAACCTACCACCTACCCATTAAAACATAACGTGACTTGACACTAATCTAAGACCATGACTAGGAACAATATAAACCCGTTTTTGGTGATAACACAACAAATGGTTTCATTTTTGGGACTGAGACTTATTTGAGGGATATGTTTATGTGGCATCCGTCGAAGAAGGAAATTCAAGATTGGCTAGAATTGAAGGAGCGAGAATTTGCAGATCAAGAGAACAGAAACCCTCGTCTGAAGTCTGAAGCTTGGTTATAGATATTTTCATAGATCAATATGAAATTTTCTTCACATCATTTCCTGTTGAACTGTACGAGTGAATATCAAGGTTGAATCAAAGAAAGACCTGTTTGAAAGGTGGAGAGCTTATGACGTGGTCTTCTGAATTGGTACAACGAATCAAGAGCACTGACAATAATATTTCAAGAGCTGTTAATTTCTGGATTGATAGAATCCTGGGAGGATTTATTACTGATTTCATAGTAGACCATACCATGTCCTCCAGCAAAGTAGAATGATGATTCTTCAAAGGACTACGAGGTAAGTATTTGAAATATTTGAAACTCTGGATTAAGATGCTTCTATGTGAAAAAGGAGTTTTACGGATGTAGCTAGATTGCTAGTTTACTTATGTTTGGAAGAAAAGAAAATAAATATGAGCAAGATATTGGAACAACGTGAAGTGGAAAAAGATATAGAATAGATACCAGAAAGAGATCTTGTCGAAAATATTCGAAGACCTTTGTAGAGACTGAGTATAGTCCTATTTTGAGTGAGTTTAAAAGTGAAAGGGAAGATAGCCACCCTGATAAGCCCCAGGTAGCTTCGCAGTATTCACCTTCCAAGCCTGAGAGTTCGAAGAGGCGAAAATCCAGCAAGAGCCAGGGTATTTTTCACTCTCCCCCTTCCCCTCCTTCTACCCCTCCTACCTCGCATCCACCTCCCCTTACTTCTCCCCCTCCCCCTCCAAGAAGAAATATGGCTGATGATATTAAGCTACCTGTTTTTAAAGGAACTAGATCAGAAGATCCAGAGAAGTTTTGGTTTTTATGTGAAGCTGTATGGACCATGAAGCAAATCAATGATGAAAATATAAAGAAGGAGCATCTCATTACGACACTTCAAGATAAAGCATTTACATGGTATATGAAGTATTCAAATAATTAGATTAGAACATTTGCAAATATTAAAGTAGCGTTGATAAGAGAATTTAAGAAGTCGAAGTCTAAGTTGTAGTGCATCAATGAGTTAAAAGAAATTAAACATAAACCTACTAAGTCTATTTTGGAATTAGATAAGAGATTTAAGGAATTGTTAGATCAAGTGAGCTTTGAAATAGCTATGCAACAACATCAAGAATGGTTTATAGCTGCATTGTTACTGCATATCTGTGGTGAAGTAAAATTATAAGTGCAGACACAAACAAATTCCTCTAGCCCAATAATCGGTTTAGCCACAACAAATAAATTCTATGGAATATTTCCTTAGGTTAGAACCAATTAAGAGGGCCTACCTCTTAGTACGCTTATCCCGTTTGATGATGTCCTTGCTTGCTCGCTCCAACTATCTCTTGCTTCCTTCTTCAAACACCTGAAACAAGTAAACAACAACAAACAACAACCGTGATAATAGACAAATTGTAATTCAACCTACTTAACAAGTCAAGAAACATTAAGCCATGAATATGTAAGATGAAAAATCATGTAGGAAATCAATCGATAGTTTCATATATATTGATATCAAGAAGAGATTACAACCATTGTCTTGACATTGCAGTTCTCCTCTGATAAGACCAGGTTCCCACACACTTCTGCTAGCATTCCATGATGGCCTCAATCAACAATAGTTTTAAGGATCTTCCCTTTAGGCTTCACTCCAAACCAAATCACACTTCTCCCTCACACAACTAGATAGCTACAACTATGAATAGCTTGTTGTTTACTCCAAACCAAAATAACACTAGCACACCAACATTAACACTTCAACACTAGCTTGTGCTTGGGAAAAAGGGAGGTTTATATAGGATGAATGGATGGGAGATGGATCCTCTTCTCATGGGAGAAGGTCTTATCCCTTGAGGTAGTTCCATCATTATAGGGGAAAGGAGCCCAAACTAACATCCTTGAACCCATCTGGAAAAACCATTTACCAGACTTACATTAGGAAGATTCTAGAGCTGGAAGCTTCAGCTCTTAATTTAAAAAACTTTCCATAATAGGATTGGTGCGATTGAAACACAACTTAGTTGCTCTTGTTAGCGCTAAGGATTATGCTAATATCTACACATCGGCACGAGGAGGACAAGGGCCATTAGCGCTGGTCTTGTAAACTGGAAAAACAGAAGTTTCAGGGGAAATGGTGCAAAAGGGAATTAATCTGCTCATGAAGAGGGACACAATGGGAGTTTCTTCATGAAGGAAAAGCATGTGGGGTTCACTGTAGAGGTCCTCTAGGATCAAGGAATGGGGAGTACAGGGACAGTGACAAAATGTTGTGTAACAGATGCCCCCTAAAGCATGAAGTCCGAACTAGAGTGAGGGATGAAATGCTTTATGAATTAGCGCAGGGAACCGTAGTCTGCCGTCGGAAAACCTGCAAGCAACTATAGATGCATATACATAACTGCGAACTCTGTCAAATGATACATGAAACGTGGCATGGACGCAGCCACCCAGAGAATGATCATGTAAATGGATCCAGGTATGGGCGCATCCATCCATCAAAGAAGATCATAATGAAACTAAGGTATGGTCGCAACCATCCAATAATGAGAAGGATCACATCTGATAACTCATGGTATGGTCGCAACCATCCATATGAAAGAGACATGTATATCAACATAACCATGTCACATCACTTCGCAACTTGGACTTTTGTGATCTGAGTCCAGGGTCTTGTGCTCCAACACGACTCGATCAAAGTACAAATTCTAACATGTGAATAGATGTGTTGACGTCGAACATGCTAGAAAGTCGCTTGATTACCAGTCAATGATGTAAACTGTTAACAAGTGCGAGAGAAACCACCAATAATGAAAATGGTCCTCAAGGTACTATCAGCACAATTCACGAAATGTGAATAGAAGAACTGAATTTGAACACCCATGAAATCACTTGATTGAAAGACAATGATGTGAACTTGTCGTCAAGTGTGAAGAACTTGCCATTAGGGCATGCAAGCTCTAAGGTACTGGAAGGGAGTCTCTTGGTCAACTTCCCGGATAATGAGCTGAAGTCGACGAGAAATGACCATGTCGAAGGAGGGCCATAATGTTTCCCACACCATCGACATGAGATGAAAGGATGCAAAATGATTTTGGGAAATATAGAGAACTAGAGGTAAGTGTAAATGCATAAGGACAACTCTTGAACATATTGGCACCAAAACTAGAAGTTTGGCAGCTTTTGGATCCATGGGATCGGTGGTCATGATGACGTGGCAGAAATCAAATGGAAGGAAAAAATGAACGGCCCAACCCAGGAAGGTCAACGATACAAAGGAGGATATCCCAACTCGATACGAAGCAAAAAGTGTCATGTTCAAGAGTGAGCTGCCGACACAACTGATGGATTTCCAAATTCCCCCCCACCATTTCTGGCAGGTACCCCAATTATTTTTAATCGCAATATTTAAGGGGATAACATATGCTTGCACTGTAAGTTCATCCTTCGGATGAATCCGACCTAGTAAGTTTAACAAGCCCTAGGAAGGAGAAGCTCATGTTCGTCATGATGACGAATCCAATGTCGTTTAATAGTTTAACGAGTCCAACAAAGGTGTAACTCGGTATCTTTTTCATGTTTAGAGAGTTTGAAAAAGACACGTAAAAGAAAACTCCACATGGTCCTTTTTCGTATGTTTGTGTCTCTCGAGCCCGAAAAGGTAGAAAATGATACTTGAGAGAACCGCTTGACCATTTCAGTCAAGGAGTACCTTTTTCATAAATAGTGCCTCCCAGCCCGAAGAAGGGGTAAAATTATACAGGGAACACGATGTTTCACATCCGTTAACAAGTTTTGAATGACAAGGGCTCGACCATCTTTTCGCTTTTAAAGGGTTGGAAAAGAGCTTGAAAGCGGACCCCTCATTTTATTTTCTTTACAAGTCAAAAGGGAAAAATACTCGAAAATCTTTTCATATGAGCTTAACGAGTCAAGAAAAGAGTTAAAACGTGACTTGTCATCATCGTTGAACATCCATCACCTGTCGTTGAGCAAAAAGGTAAAGTGTATTATCTAGTTCTTGAGGCAAAATAGGTTAAAATATTTACAAAACTTGATATTTCATGAAAAAATGAATAAAAAGGAGAAAAGTAAATATGTTTTTACCATTTACCATTTTACCTTGCTATGAAAACCTTTTACTCACTTTTTCCCTAAGTCATCTGGAGCAGATTGCGGGAGATCCAGGAGGTCAATTGCCAAACCACCAGTTACAAGTAAAAGCCAAAGCCCTGAGCTCCATTTTGTTGACACCTAATCTTCTGTGGTTGGGTGAACCTGGAATGTGAACAGTCATCAGAAGATGAACTGAGCAATCACATTCTTGTATATAACAATAGATATCTAATGTAATAAATCGAATCAGTTTTTCTGAGTTTTCTGCCAAACTGGGGTTACTCCTGGCCTGACATGGTATCAGAGCCAGCTCCTTTTTTAGCTCTTGTGCCTTGTAACTCCCTTTTCTGACTGAGTGCCTGAGCTCTGCCATATTCCCTTCCAGCACTGCTCTATCCATAACACGTTGCTCTGTCATATGCCTTTCATTTCTAAATTCTGTACGTCTGTGTGTCATATGCGTTTTTTTCTGAACGCTGGCCCTATCACAAGCGTTGTTTAATGTATTCATTGTATAGCATTGAGTCTACCATCGCTCATTCTATTGAACGCTCTGTCATAGTCTTTTGAATGCTGCCTGATATCAAAGCCTGATATATATCTTTTTCAACGCTGCCTGATATATCTTTTTGAACGCTGTAATTTGAAACGCCATGCTTGTGTTTGCACGAAACACAACAATCCAGTGTAAAGGAATTTTCGTAGCATTTCTCAACAAGTTTATTTAAGATGCTGAGAAGATGACGCTGTTAAAGGCATCGTTTAATCGATTATGTGAAGACTTTGGTATCTGAAAATGCTGGTGGCAGACTTGCTTGTGGGGTTGTCGGTCTTCAAGGATGAACAGTGGAAAGCATACATTTGAACAAAAAGGAAAATTTTTGTAGCAGCAGTCAATCACGCCTGCGTACTTCATTATATGGTAATGTCATATGTCATATGTAATATAATGGGAGTATATTACATTTAAAGTGTTAATGTCATATGTAATATAATGGGCATATATTACAACATTGAAATGATATGTAATATGTAAATATATTACATTTAAAACATTGAGGTGATATGTAATATGTGAATATATTACAAACATTGAAGTGATATGTAATACATAATATTTGAATGAAATGTTGGATGCTTTTATCAAACATTGAGGGATTTGAAGAAAATAAGTTTGGAGAAAATATATTGCATAAAGTTGTAGCGTGAGGAAGAGATTTGAAATCTTTTGAGAATGCCCTTTTGAGTACAACTTCACTGTATATCAGCAGAAAGTTTTTTTTATCAGCAAAAGTATTTTTTACAGAATGCATTCAATCATCTCTATGGTAGGAATAGTTCTCACTGGCAAGGAGAACTATCCTGAATGGTCCTGGATGATAAAACACACCCTCATCTTCAATGAGTTGTGGAAAGGAGTGTGTGTCGGAGAAGGAGACAATGACCTAGTGCAGCCTACATCAGACAAAGAGCTCGTCATTTGGGAAAACAAGAACAGCAAAGCCTATGCATTAATCACAGCATCTGTAAATGAAGAAGTAAGTCGCCATATTTCATCATATTCAACTGCCTTTGAAGCTTTACAAAAGCTGAAAGAACTCTATGACTCACATTCTGCACTTGAATTTGTTCAGCTCATGATTAAACTCTTCACTCTTGAACTGAAAAATAATGATCCTCTTGCTCTTGCATCTGAAGTAAAGTCCATAATGCATGATATTAAATCCACTAAGGTTGAGCTGGATATCCCTCTTATTGCTTTTCTCAAGGCACTCTATCCTACCTACTCCAATTATCTTGAGTCTTTACAAGCAAATGGAAATCTTAAAGATATAACCTTTGACTCTCTTGTGAAAAAGTTTGCTGAAAGAGAGAAAGCCTTTGGAAAGAAGACAGTCCCTGAATCTTCTGAAGAGACTGTTTGCCTTGCTCATAAAGAAAAGCATCCTGCTCAAGATTCTACAAGAGGAAGAGGTGGACGAAGAGGAAGAGGAAGATACTTCAGAGGCAGAGGGGGCAGACATTCTCAAGGAGAAAAGACAGATCTGCATTGCATTCGCTGCAAACGAAATGGATCACATGATGCTTCTACATGCAAGCTACCATGGGACAAAATTGAGCAGAAAAGAAATCAGCAGAAAGGTAAAACTGATGATATAGACAAAGGTAAATCACCTCAATCTGCTCACTATATTGAGGCACAATGTAACATTGGAGTAAATGAAGATTTGTTTAATGCTTCACTTGCTTCTTCGAAAAATGATTGGTTGCTTGATTCAGGAGCAACCTGTCATATGACTCATAGGAAAGAATTTTTTGAAGATTTCACTGACAATGTTGATGGAGCAGTATACTTTGCAGATCAGTCAAAAATCAAGCCATCAGGGCTTGGCACAATCAGGCTTAAACTGCTTGGTCTTCCAAACTTTCTTCTGGATCATGTTCTATATCTCCCACAGCTCAAGAGAAACTTGTTGTCCTTGGTTCACATCCGCCAGCAAGGTCACTCCATTCATATGTTTGATGGTAAGCTTGAGGTAAGAAAAGCATCTGACCACTCACTTGTCATGAGGGGAATAGAAGAAGAAAGACTTCTCAAACTGCAAGGAACCTCTGCTCATGCACAACATTTCTCATATATTTCTCATCATGAAGAAGGTACACTTCCATCAAGTTTATTATGGCATGCTAGATTTGGACATTTAAACTATGACATTCTCCACTTATTGAAGAAAAATGGTGTTGCTGGTTTGCCTACAATTCCTAGGAAACATAAGCAATGTGATGCTTGCATTCTAGGAAAGCATAGCAAACAGTCTTTTCATGATTCACATTCAAGAGCACATAGGAAGCTTGAACTCATTCATTCAGATTTATGTGGTCCAATGCCTGTTACTTCTGCAAATGGAAATAAATATATCATGACATTTATTGATGATTACACCAGAATGTGTTGGGTTTATTTATTGAAGAGCAAATCTGATGCTTTTCAAACATTCAAGAATTTTCATAAATGGATTGAAAATGATGCACAATCTCATATTGGGTCTATTCGCACTGATAATTGAAAAGAATATACATCAAATGAATTTGAAAACTATCTTCGCCAACATGGGATCAAACATCAAACAACTGTGCCTTATAATCCCCAACAGAATGGTGTAGCTGAAAGAATGAATAGAACAATATTGAATATGGTACGATCCATGCTTTTCTTCAAAAATGTAAAGATAATGTTTTGGGCTGATGCTGTTCTATGTGCTGCATATATAAAGAATAGATGTCCATCTAATGCTATAAGAAACAAGACTCCTTATGAATTGTGGTATGGACATGTTCCTTCGGTAAAACATCTCAGGATCTTTGGTTCCACCTGTTATGCTTTGATACCAAAGGTACATAGAAACAAACTTGGTGCTAGAAGTCGTAAGTGTATCTTCCCGGGGTATTCAAACACCTCTAAAGCATATCGCCTCTATGATGAAGTAAATAAAAAGTTTGTTGTATCTAGAGATGTCATTTTTCTTGAATCATCCAAATCTGACAATGTTGTTGAGCGGCAACTTGATCACTTGGATAGATTCGCAAAAAAGAAATCATTTCAAGAATTTGATAATCAAATTCCACATCTTGAAGGGGGGATTCCTATACTAGAACAACATGTGGAATCTTCTTCTGAAGAACAATCTCCTCTGCATGAAACTCCAACAACGGATGATGCTTTAAGTGATGTAATTGATAGAATTGGGAGACTCAATCTTGATTCAGTCCCAACTCAATCAACAGAGCAGTCTGGACCATCTCAGAAAGGTCCCCCAAAGTGGCTGACAAAGACACTTGAAAGTGTTCATCCTGATGAAATTGGAAAAATAGGAACCAGAAATTCAAACCGACAAGATGGAGGTGATGTAGATGACTCTAATTCACCTGTTGATATGGATGTTACTTATGATTGTGAATTGAACTTGTCTACAGATTTTGAACCAACTTCCTTCAAAGAAGCTGCTTCTCATGATGAATGGAAAGAAGCGATGAAAAAGGAGTATGATGCCCTCATAAAGAATGGCACTTGGAAGCTGGTTGATCCTCCATTTGGAACCAAACCAATTAGCTGCAAGTAGGTCAACAAGAACAAATACAAAGCTGATGGCTCACTTGACAAGCACAAAGCTAGGCTTGTGGCAAAAGGTTTTGCACAGAAGGAAGGGGTCGATTATGAGGAAACTTTTGCCCCCACAGCAAAATGGGCCACCATCCAGACACTCTTTGCACTAGCAGCTCAGAATGGTTGGAAAGTCCATCAAATGGATGTAAAAACTGTATTCTTGAATGGAGATCTAAAAGAGAATGTTTTTATGTCCCAGCCTGAAGGATTTGCTGTAAAAGGACATGAACAAAAAGTATGCAAACTTGTGAAGTCCTTGTATGGCCTCAAACAAGCACCGCGAGCCTGGTATGAAAAACTAACTGAGCATCTTCTGAAACTCAACTTCAATCATTTTGATCTTGATGATGTAACTTTATTTGTCAAGAAAGTTGGCAAAACAGTTGTATATCTTGTGGTATATGTAGATGATCTTTTAATGACAGGGAACAATGAAAGCTACATTGCATCCATAAAGAAGGAATTGGGGAAAAGTTTTGAAATGACTGATTTGGGCTATGTTCATTACTATCTTGGCATTGAAGTAACCCAACATCCAAAATCCATATTTCTTTCTCAAAAGAAATGCATTGGAGATTTGTTAAACAGATTTGGCATGACAGAGTGCAATCCTCTTTCTATTCCAATGGAACAAAACTTAAAGCTCACATCTATTGAAGGAAAGGAATTTGAGGATGCAACAAAGTATAGACAACTTGTAGGAAGTCTCATCTACCTCACTACTACCAGACCAGACATTTCATTTGCTGTTGGAATCCTCTCCAGGTTTATGCAAAAGCCTTTTGAGGGACATTGGTCTGCTGCAAAAAGAGTTCTAAGGTACTTGAAGGGAACTCAAGACCTTGGAATCAAGTATACACAGGTGGACGACTTTATCTTGATTGGATACTCTGATTCAGACTTCGATGGAGACAAAGAAACTGGGGTATCTACTTCAGGATATGCTATGAGTCTTGGATCAGGAGCTGTCTCTTGGAGATCACGCAAACAATCAGTTCCAGCAGATTCCACAACAGAAGCAGAATACGTGGCAGCAGCTGAAGCAACAAAAGAAATTGTGTGGCTCAGGAAAATTCTTGAAGATTTGCAAGTAAAACAAGTACAATCAACTCCACTCATGATTGACAACACCTCTGCAATAAAGTTGGACGAGAATCCAAAGTTCCATGATCGTACAAAGCACATCAATACTAAATATCATCTGATCCGACATCATGTTGAGGCCAAAACAATCCATCTCCGTCATTGTTCCACAAATGAGCAAATTGTAGACATCTTCACCAGAGCGCTTGGAAGAGAAAAGCTTGAAAGATTCAGAATGATGCTTGGACTTACCAACATTCCTTCAGATTAAGGGGGGGAATGTTGACACCTAATCTTTTGCGGTTGGGTGAACCTGGAATGTGAACAGTCATCAGAAGATGAACTAAGCAGTCACATTCTTGTATATAACAATAGATATCTAATGTAATAAATCGAATCAGTTTTTCTGAGTTTTCTGCCAAACTGGAGTTACTCCTGGCCTAACACATTTTCATGTCCTTTATTTCTATTTTTAACCATTTTTTTTGGTTTTTTGAGGGGGTTTTGCATAAATTTTTCACCCTCGGTTGGTGCGACTTCCGGGCACAGAATCACATTGGTCGAGGATGATTAACAAAGCCAGTCACACCGTTGGCATAATTGTTTTTAAAACAAGCATGCCGAAGTCATGAATAGGGAAAAACCCTATTTCCTAAAAAAATCACCGTTAAAACTCAAAATTTATGGGCCAAGCATGATTGTTGACTTAAATTAATGGCTTTTGCAGGAAAGAATCACTGAAAATGGTGGACTGGAAAGAATGAGAACATGAGGATGTTGAAACCCAGGCAATGAATGACCCAAATTTCCTGGAAGCTTTGAGGGCTTGCGGGCTCCTCAAATTCTTTCTCACGCCAGGGATGCGGGCCCAACCCAAGTTGCTTCGGTACCTGATTAGTCTTTGGGACATTAATCAGGAAATATTTGTCATTGGTGACTAGGAGTTGGAGTTGGAAACTTCAGATATATACTTCATCACTGGATTGTCCCAAAGAGGGGAACTAGTTAACATGTATAGGTCACGACCGATTGGGGCAAGCATATCTTAATTTCTTGTTGAACACTGCCCTAAGGCCTTGAAATCCAAGAGTGGGAAGATTGAGATTTCTAGTGTTCGGGATCTGACACTGAGAGTGCTTCTGTTGACCATCAACAGAGTGGCGGGGTCCCAGGCAGAACATGAGACCAACAAGTCAAAGTTCCTATATGCTATTGACTGCACAACACCTATGATCTTCAACTGGGCAGAGGCCATGAAGATCAACATAAAGCACCAGTTGTCTAAAGCTAAGGCAAGGAATCTGAAGCAATTTTGCTTCGGATCTGTGCTCGTGACCTTTTTCTTGGAACGAGTGCCACTGTTCCAGTATTAGCTGACTGAGGTAGATCCTCCTATGCCATGTGTTCCACGGATGGCTCGCTGGAGTCGCTTGATGCCCAAGATCACTCGGGGTCAGCACATGTTGTATGGACCTGGATTATTTTCATGGCTACGATGACAGAAAATCTTTGTGGAGGACTGGCCATACAGTGGCACCGACTTCCGTGGAGATCCGAACTTACCCTTACCAGATGGAGAGGATTTTGACGATGAAGGTAAAAGATCAACTTTTTTAATTTTGAGATTTTTTAATTGTTTTTGGTATATATGTGTTTATAACATTTCTCTTGTTAATGAAGATGTTGGACCAGAGCGGCCTGCTGGGATGTCCCCAATAGCCAGGTGCATCCCCTGCCTAATTGATGCTGTTGCTCCTTATCAGGAAGGGAGTGACAACGAGGAGGAGATTGCGAGGAACCTTGAGGGGTTGACTCATGGTATCCCGGAGTATGCTCGGGTAGGAGACATTCCTCGTCAGTACCAGAGACACATAGTGGGAGTCTTAGATCGGATCTGTCGATTGTTGACTCATGTTGCACGAGTTGTATCATGCTACCATGATCACCATGCTAATTAGTTCCTAGGTCCAACATTTACATTTTTGAGGCCTGCATGCGATGGATATATGAGGCCTTTGAGCCACCGATGTTATTTTGAACACATACATTATTTTTTGGGGTTCTGATGTATCAAACATTATCACCACATATATATACATATATATATATATATATATATATATACATATATATATATATATATACATATATATATATATATATATACATATATATATATATATATATATACATATATATATATATATATATACATATATATATATATATATACATATATATATATATATATATATATATATATATATATATATATATATATATATATGCTGTATTTTCTTGTCTACTATGGTACAAATGGTTTGTTTTATCTTTTCACATGTTTTGTAAATGTCTATCCAACACATAATTAGCTAATGCATCTGTCAATGTATTCATGCGTCTAGGAATATGATGATATGTAATGTAATCAAAATGTCTTTCCAATAGACAGATACGGAGATACATTCTCAATATTTGAGGGTTTCTGACAGAATATTGCCCGTTGAGTTGAAGGACGACAAGCTGTGAATCCAGGTTGACAACCAACTCTCTAATGTCAAGAGCAATGGCTTCTGACAACAGTTCGATGACCGCACTGTATTCAACAATGTTGTTAGTTGTGCGACCTAGATAGATACCTTGAAGGTCAATCAACTCACCATTAGGGTCATAAATAGCCCATGCCACAGATGATAGGTTCCGGGTACTATGGCAAGCACCATCAGCGAAACCGATGTGAGGAGTCGCAGACATCTACAAAGCAAGAAAATCATAGTAAACAGGAAAGTTGTTTGAAAACTAACACACAAAACCACACTGTACAAAAATGAATGACACACTAATGTACACAAGTAACCATGCAAGATGACCTAAGCATAGTACTTCTTGAGATGGGAGTCCATGCTGGGACTCAGGTAATCAATCAACATAGATGAACACTGAAGTTTTACTGTTGTCATGACGATTAAGCATCGAATTGGCCAAATAATAGAGTAGAACTCATATAAGGCTTTGCCCCCATACCCCCTGGGCGAGGGAGGGTTACGAGTCAGATGGAAAACCCATGGAAATAATGGGCAATTGGTGAAAACTCTAGGAGGGTGAAAAAGCCTGAATCCATGAAAGGATAAAGGTGCCCTTAGTTGAAATATCTTGATAAACTGACACATCAATAGACAGCAGAGAAGAGAACTCTTCGAGAGCGGTAGACATGACCAGATGAGGCAAGAACGAGAAGCAATAATGAGTATCGATCCAAGGTGGTTCCTCGAGAGACATGACTTCCATGATACCTTCATCAGCAAGGAAGGTCTCTGCTAAGGAATCAGGTGATTCCAAAGCGTGAAGCCATGGGGATTAAGAGTACGTATAGAGAGAGGTCTTTGAAACAAAAGAATTAGGGGATGTAGAATTTGAAGATGAAACAATTTCCACGTAATTGACTTCAGTGGGACTAAGTGCATAACCTCACCCTATGTATCAACAAGATCTGGTGAAGGTATGACCCAAGGGTCAGGTTTAACTGAGATCATGTTGACAGAGGCAACATGAGGAGGTGGGAGTGTAAAAATTCACATTAAGGCAGAATATTTAAAAATACCTACCCCCCCACTCTCATAGGGAGCACCAATGTACTTGATGTATGGAACATTTCCATCTGAGGAGGAAGAGGCAAAGAAATATAGTTGGTCAACAGTGACAATCTTCCCTTGATGGGGAAAACGAATCACGTGAAATAAAGAGGAGGCCACGACATGCATGGCATGGGTCCAGCTTTGGCCGAGTAGAAGATTATAATTGAGATTGGTGTCAACAATTTCTACCTCGACTTGCATTGTCTTGCCTTCCAAAGTGATGACAAGGTTAGGTAAGACACCGAAGGGTTGCGAATTGGGCCCATCGAAAGCTTCCAAAGTGTTCAGATATTGGTTAAAAGTAGGAGAACCAATAGCCTTCCAACATGTGGTTGACATGATGCAGGTGGAATCTCCTTCATCGATGAAAGTCTGGTGGATGGTCTTCTCATTGATGATTACCTGAATGAGAAAGGCACTTTGATGAGGGAGACGTGGAACATGGTTCTCTAGATCAAAACATATCAAATTGGAATTGGTGGGATCGATGCCCTCAATAGCTGATAGCAAAGATTTCTGCTGTGATGGGCAGGTTTGGAGCAAGTTGACATCGCTGATGGCACTTGAGCCAAATCCTCAACAATATTGTAGTGTTGAGTGGCTTGGGCATTGGGATTATATGAAGATTTCCACAGCATACCTCGAGAGGGTGGCCGTATAGTGGAATCAGGGTTAGGGTGCTCAATATGAAGAGGGCTAGAACTTGGGGTAGAATTAGAAGGTGCAGCTTCTTTCTCTTTCCCAACTATTGAAGCAAGAGTTTGATAATCTTTTGATCTAGTAACCACATTAATAGGCGTACTCATCATGAAAACTTGAGATCTAAAGGAAGCAGATTGGGGTTGGTCTACCATTTAGGCCTGCTGAGACAGAAATGACTCTTTGAGGATAGCGGGGGTCCCTTTGAGCAAGCGAATAACTTCGGATCATCGAGGACAATCCTTAGTGTAGTGATATTCCTCGCAAATGAGGCAAGGATACTTAGGTTTCCATTGCGAAGATTCGCCGACAAAAGATTTGGGAGGACCCTGTTTTGCGGCATCGGCTTTACCCTTGCCTTTGTTTTTCTTCTTTCCTTTCGAGGATTTTTCCACTGTGGTAGCCTGGACAGCGTGGACCTCTGAGGTTTTACCAGGGCTAGGTGGATTCTGGGACGAAATATTAGGAACAACATCTGAGACCAACTTCTGTTTGGAAGAAGATTTAGTAGGGGTCTGGGATACTGAACCAATAACTCCATCAATGGGAGGTACAACTTGTGACTTTGATGCTGCGGGATTAGATGATGGCCACGAAGCATCAAGTAATAACTCATACAAAGTGTCAGACTGAGAGTAAACTAGATCCAAGTACTGGGCACGAGCGATGGCCTTCTCTTCAGTGACGCATCCACCCATAGCTATATCGTGAGAAATTGGGGCCACGAATGATTTGGTGAACCATTCAGTGAGAAATTGATCAGCAATCTCAAATTTGATTAGGCGACGTCTATGTCTCCATTCATGGATGTGATCAGAGATGTGTGTCGCAGTATCTTGCTTAAGCGACGTGAGCAAATAGGTGCCAGTTTCATAATGAACCAATAGCTGAAAATGCGTGAGGAAAGCCATGGCTAAAGAGTTAAAGTCATGGTAAGTACTTCGAGGCAGCTTGATGTACTACTTGGCTGCAGCACCTGTGAGGGTTCGTTGGAAAAGACGAAGACGAATGGAATCGTCAAGATATGAGTTCGACGAGCACTAGAGGTGATATGTCATCACATGGGCTTGAGGATCTTCTTTAGCTTTCCCATCAAACTTTGGACAATCACTTGGTATCTTGGACGACACTGTAGGCCAGCACAGTGAATGAAGGATTGGATCATTCGTGAGACGAGATACATATAGCAACCCGAGTGTGGAAAAGAATGGCAATTAGGTGTTAAAATGCATGGGAGGTTGATAAGTGGGTCTGAAAAGAGGGGCCCATCCCTGGTGGTAAGGATTTTGGCCCCATAGTGGGGGTAGTTTGGCCATATGGCATCTGAGGCTGCCCACATTACGGATTACCTTGACCATAGGGAGGATTTTGACTTTGAATACCTTGGAACTGTCCAGTCATAGGCTACTGATAAACAACATACGGGTTAAAAGGTTGTTGAGCCTGTTGAACTTGGACATATGGATATTGGACCTATTTTCCTTGAACATACATGTGATGAACCTGTTGTCGCTAAACAAGAGGATTTTGGACCTACTGTCCTTGGACATAAGGTTGATACACTTGTTGCCCTTGGACATAGGGATTCTGTACCTGCTTCCCTTGACCAAAACGATTTTGAACCTGGTGACCTAGGGCATTAGGGTTTTGTACCTGATGCCCTTGGCCAGTAGGATTTTGGACCTGTTGACCTAGGACATTAGGATTTTGAGCCTGCTGCTGCAGGACTTGACCTTGACCCTGCCCTTGCAAGGGTTGACCCTGCTGATATGTATACAAGGGTTGCTGCTACCCTGGTTGGTTTTGTTGTTGCAAGGGTTGACCTTGTGGTTGCAAAATTTGTCCCTGAGGCTGCAGAGGTTGGCCTTGCGAGGACATGGGTTGGGAGGTGTGCAGAGCATATTGCATCTACTACTGCACGGTTTGCTACAACTATTGCAAGGGTTGACCTTGCGGTTGTTGTAGTTGACCTTGTTGTGGGATCCTTTTCCCTTGTTGTTGCACTGAGAGCCCTTACTGCAACAAAGGTTGCCCTTGTGGTAACAAAGGATACCCTTGTTATTGTAGAGGCTATCCTTACTATTGCAAGGGTACTTGAACAGTGCCCAGGAAATTTCCGAACTGAATCTGGTAATAGCTAGGTTGAATGTACCACCCAGATTGGAGGGTGTAAGGTTGATTGACCCTTCCTTGAGAACCATATGGAACATAAGGAGTTTGGTATTGGACCTGATCCCCATAGGGCTGCTGATACTAAACATTACTCGATCCAGACGGACCAACGAGATTTGGAACCTATTGGTACTGGACATTGCTTGATCCAGTAGGATCAACACGGTTATGAATAATACAAGAAGAAAGCTCATTCATACCAAGCATGTGAGCTTGTGAACCACTCACATTAGTGGCACCTGTCACCATAGAAACATTTAGGTTTTTCCCTCTAGGCGGTGGCATAGCCTGGCCACTGACTAGAGGGATGGAGGAACTAATAGAGACATTCTTTGAAACTGTTGCTTGTGCCTGACGGGTAACTGGGATTGATGATACAAGGGTATTTGGAATGGTGGGTTGCACTGGGACTGAGGTAACAACCTGTTGGGAAGTCGTGTTCACAACGAACAAACCTGAAGTAGGCATGGTGCCTGATGCGCATAAGAGAGAGGCAAAGGAACCAACCTGGATCTTCTGCTTAACTCCTTGCTTGATCTCTCTCCCCCTTGACAGAGCTTGCAACTCCTCTCCTACTTATCCCGTTTAGAGAATACCTGTAGAAACATAGTAACAAAACACCGTCAAAGAATCTTGATCTAATATATCATAAGCATTGCAGAATCAGAAATACAATGAACATACAATGGCATTCACAAATAACAACATTAAAAAATACACGATTGTATGGAGGAAAACTACAAGAAATTTATTAAAATAGAAGGGAGAATTACAACCTAGCTGTCTGATCCAGCATCATCCTCCCAACATCAAAGCCCTCTTCACCTCATGAAAAGCAAGATCACCCAACAATACAATGCTCTTTCTCAAAGACACACTATCAACACTTCCTTGAAAATTACAAAATTATAGCCTCTAGATCTCTCAGATGAGGGATCCATTTATAGATGTATGCAAGGGTGTGAGTCATCTCTGGGTTTTTGATTAGTGTCATTCCACTTGTTGTTCTTGGTTCCACTTGGAGATTTCTTGGATCTCTTACTCATCCCTGGGCGAATTCAGAGAGGCAAGTGTCATAGGAGAAGTTTCTAGAAGATTCCATGAGCATCCACTTAGCAAACTGTCTCGAACATTTATCCATTCTCGCTCATCACAACCCACAGAAGGCCTCTTTAGTATGCATCTCACCTGGCTAGTGTAGAAATCAGTATGCATCACACCCTGACAGTGGAGCAGTCAGTATGGTCTAGTTTTGGCTAGTTCTGAGTTGTTTTTCAAGTGGAACTTCTAGGGAATGATGTAATCAGTTGACCATGATATTTTAGGGTATGAAACAACACTTTTAGGGGTTAGAAGAACCCTAGTTTATTAACATATAAGATTGGGGTTGCAGTGCCCAAATATGTCTATAACACCTTCATCAAGACATCCCTTTCCAATGGGATGATCAAGCTCAAAAATCATTCGACACTTTGAAAGATACCTTATCCCAAGCTCCTTTGATTAGCTCCCCTGACCACAAAAAAGATTATACCCTATCATTGTTAGCCTTACAATGAGCCATAGTCGGGGTATTAGTCCAAGATGGACCAGACAACAAGGAACACGTAATTTATTACATAATCAAGAATTTATCCAAACCTGCATTAAATTATGAGCCCAAAGAAAAAATAGAGCTAGCCATCGTACATGCTATACAAAAACTTTAGCATTACATCATCCTTAGGACCACTACGGTAGTAGTAGCCATAAACCCCATACAATACATGCTTACTTGTTGAATGATGAACGAAAAATATGAACGATGGGTGGTTATTCTACAAGAGTTTGACCTTCAGTTTACCACTGCCAAGAGAAACAAAGCACCCATACTTTCTTAATTCATCACAGATCTCCCAACAGATAATCAGAAATCTTTGATTAATGAATCCCTTCCCAACGAAAATCTATTTTGGTGTCCATGGATGACCCCTGGTATGACGGTATCCTTCTCTTTTTATGAACTTAAAAGTTTAGATCTCATCTTACGTGTGACGATCAAAGATGCATACGCCAACAAGCCCCTTGTTGCCTCCTATTAGGATATGTCCTATATTGATGAGGTATCGACACCATTCTATGTCGATGTATCAATCATCAACAAGCTGAGAAAACCTAAAACTAATTTCATAGTGGGGCATCTGGCGAGCATCTCTCGGGAATGGCCACCATCCTAAAGATCCTCCACGATTGTTATTTATGGCCAACCCTCTTCTAGGATTGTATACAAGCAGTCAAAAGATGTGAGGGATGCCAAAAATACTCTCATAAGGCACGTGCGCCACCCACCCCCTAACATCCAGTTATAGTGGCTGAACCATTCTACAAATGGGGCATCAACTTTATGACTTGTAACCCCCCATCATCTGGCAACCACAAGTACATTGTAGTAGCCGTGGACTATTTTATGAAATGGGTAGAAGCAATGCCCACATACAATAACACCATTGAAACCGCTTCATGGTTTTTGTTTAACCACGTGATACCGCAGTTCGGTGTTCCCAAATAATTGGTGTCAGGTCACGGTAAACATTTCAAAAATGAAATCTTTCAAGAACTGTCCCAACTCCTTGGTTTCTCTCACAAGTTTGCATCTTCATACTACCCCCAATCCAATGGGAAAGTATAAGTTATCAACAAAGTCCTCAAAACCATGTTACAGAGTATGGTAGACACTCACAGCACTAACTGGTACCACATGGTGTTCTCAGCCCTATGGAAATACCACACCGTCATAAAAGCATCCACAAGATTCATACCCTTCCAACTCATATATGGTATAGAAGCAATACTTCCTATTGAGTGTGAAATCACCATGCTACACTTAGCCATCGAGCTTCTAGAAGAAACCAAACCACTGGAACAAAGATTAGTCTAGCTAGACCTCGTCAATGAACATCGATGAGAATCCCTTCAAAACAACGAAGCCCACAAGAAGAGGGTCAAGGCCTCATTCGACCGCAATATCACCCCTTGGAAATTCACCAAGGGAGAGTTAGTCCTCTGCTATGATGTTTCCCAAGAAGCAATAGGACCTGGAAAGTTTGAAACCCTTTGGAAGGGCCCATACATCATCAAGCATTGCCTCCACAAGGGGGCATACATACTATCAAAGCCCGATGGGACTTGCCTAAAAAATCCCATCAATGGTCTCTACCTCAAAAAATTTCATCCATAAAATGTTAGAGTAAGCATGTATGTACAATGTGTTATCACAAAACCTAACCCTGAGAGGGCTCTCTCACTAAGTTAAAGATTTTGATAATGGATTAGATGGCTAACTCTATGAAACAAATGAAGGAGTGTAAATGGTTGAAATACAATTGATAAACAACCATTGGGCCTATGGAGTCAGAAAATTCTTAGTATGACAACAACATTAGCTGAACACGGAAGTCAGGGCATCAAAAGTTCAATATATCAGTTAACACATAGAAACATGTACGAAACATAGTCTATAAATGTATAAGGGAAGTTAGAGCATAGCCAATGAGTTCTTAGTATCATACATTCATACTACTGCAAGTAAGGAAATGAGAACAAACATAAAAAAAGCCACCATTGAACTCTTTCTGAATACTGAGAAGTAAAGCCAAATTCTGTATTCATAAAAACATAATCTTCTACAATGACACAATATGAGTGTTTTTTCTGAAAATTTTCAACCTTTAGTGCATTACAACTCTTCTCATATATAGAGTTTCCTTACAAGCTTGAATTCCTTCCTCCAACAAGAGGGTAATTCGAATTTCTCTAGACCTGACACCTATTGAACTTTAAATAAACTATTAATTACAACTGGCTGTAAAATAACAGTCTAAGAGACCTAATTTGACTAGGAGTGTAACTCCTTATCTATGTTGGTAACAACCTTAGCTATAAAAACAAACTCGTTCTTTGACATTTGTCCCTCTTCATCTTTGGCTTGAGTGATGACTTTAAGCTTCATGCTGGCCTTTAATTGCTTGTCCTTTAACTCTCCCTGGATACTAGGAAAACTGCCCCTATTTTTTCTACTTTGGTCTCCAAAGTGGTTCCTCGAATTCTGGTAACCATCTTATCCTTTTAATAATATGTGATGCCTTGAATTAGTCCAAAGGTCCTACTCATATACTCGTGCTAAGACAAAACCCCTTAGATGCTGGTTGAAGTATGACAACTGTCTAAACTACGAAATGACTGTTGTTTTTGTAGCGAAGAGTTTTGTAGATATTAAATGCCTCTCATTCTTTGAATTTTCCTTTGCTTAGCATTCAAAACTTCTGAGGTGGCCCTATTGTGTATTCTAAAACAACATTCTTTCATAATGGTTCCCCCCTTTCATTTCAAAATTGATTCAAAAAGCAAAACTAGCAGATTCAACAACACAGTTTTTTTGTCTTTCTTGGGATTTTTAATGACTTCTCCATATGCTAATGAGCCAAACAAAACTGACCTTGTCCATCCAAAAATAATATTCAATCTTCAAAAATTAAGTTTTGTATCCAAAATTGTGTCAAAATTTCTTCACTTACTGTCAGGTTCATTTATGCTAAGGCTGTTCTGTTGGTTCATTCAATTGAATCTTCAAATCCTCAATCTGTCTTTTCATCATTCGAATTCCAATTTTCAATCTTGCATTAACCCTTCTGATATCTCTTGCCTCTTTTATTGGAGGGACTGACCAAGTGAAATATTGAGCATGACAGCTAAGTAATTCGGGTATTGAAACTATTTTATCTTCCCACAGAGCCTCCATTCTGTTGAAATTGGCTTCCTTAATTGCATGTTTCCTTGCTCTTTTCATAAGTTTGGCAATCTCAAGATTGGCAAGATTCAATTTCTTCTTTACCTCTTCAAAACCACATTCCTCCTACTGAGTGATAATTGCCTTACCCTTATCATCTTTGTACAGTTGTGATGATTTTTCTGATGGAACCGCAGGTTCTTCATGTGATTCTACTACCTCCCTATCTCACTTGATTATGGTTGTGCCTCTTGTATCCTTCTTAAATGCATTGTCTCAGATCTTCTTGGTTTGAACACAAACTCTGAGACCTGATCATCAAATTTAAGCTTTTTGGAAGATTTAACTCTTTTGGTTTTGTTCCTACTGGCTTCAAATAGCTCTACTTGGACCAGAGAAGTCTCTTCTATATCGATGGCCTAGAGGAGATCATTCAATCTTCCCTTTGAAGCTGGGCTTTCATCAGCAATCACAGTCTTCCCCTTTTCCTTGGCTACTTGACTTCTTGTTACTCTTCTTTGGACAATTTTATCACCAGACTGCTCTTGTACCACCTCATTGATCTGAACCTTCTTCCTCTGTGACTGTTGAGGGGTGCCTTGAACTACTAGTGGTGTCATAGGCTCCTTCACCTACTTTCTGGCTTTCAATTTCACAAATCTTCTTGATCTTGTTTCCTCCTGATGACTTACTGTTGGTGAAGAAATTTCCTTAGCCTTAGGGCTAAGTCATGTTTCAGTTTTAAAGCCTGTCATAAACAAGAAAGCAGACCATTCTCTTCCAATCTTCTGAAGCTCATGTAAAACCATAAACTTGATCAACCCATGATGGAATAAGGAGGTTTCACATGCTTCTTTCTTCAATTGAACCTTATCAACATTTTGCCTAAGCTACAAAATAGATAAAAAGGTAAATAGATATCTTTCCAGTGAAATGTAAGAGGAGCTTAAAATGGTAAGAGTACACCTTATGGTATCTCCCCTCACAGGTATAATATCTTTGGATGCATGTCAAAAGGTTGGCATATGAATCCTTTACATAGCTTCTGGGCACTGATTTGGTTAAGTCCGAGCCTATGAATTTTGGCTTCAAAAATTCTTGGCAGGGTGCCATTTCGAATTTAAAATTCTTGAACCATCTTTCCTGGCCTCCTGGTATCTCGATGACTACAGATATGACCTCAGGAGAAATTTGAATTTCTAGCACTCCGATTCTTGAATTCAAACCAGAGAAATTGAAAGAAAAAGATTTGGTGACTTGAACATGACCACCTTGAAGTTTTTGCAGAATCTCCAACAGCCAACCTATTTGAATGCCTGTTCAACCTCTCTGCTTCTCATGAGCACATCTAAACCTTCAGGCTCAGCTCTAAGACACTGGCTTGATTTGTGATTCTTCCTTTCTTTAGACATGTCTATGAAATCCCTGCAAAATTTTTTGAAGATAAACCTGCACTGTATTGGTTTGAACACTACCTCGCTTGAATTTGAAACTGAGAACTGCCTCATTTGAGCTTTAAAAAAGTTCTAATGAGGGCCCTCCTTAAGATGGCCAATTGTCTTCTTATGCATGAAAGGAACATGGGAAAAACCAAGACTAACTCACCTCTCCTTTTTGAAATTTGAAAGAATGCGTAAAAGACATCTAACAAATCTAATGATGAGAATGAATGGCTGCATGTGATAGGCATGGTTCAAGGACTAGCACATGGTGATGAAACATTAACGGATTTTGATGGAAAAGACAGTTAGACAAGATCTGGCACAAATCCCCGATTTCGTAGCGCAACTAATGCAAATTCTGGGTTTTGCGCTACGAAATCTCCTAGTTATGAATTCCTATTTTCGTAGTGCACTTAGTGTATTTTTATGAGTTTGCACTACGAAAACTCCTAGTTTATTTCGTAGCGCATGCCAACTTTAAAACAGTCTTAACACATGACACCTATGAACCAATATGGGACTAATGGTAGTTAAAAACAATATTGTTGACCTTATTTGACAACAGAAACAAGACTCTATCCTATGTTTTAGATTCCCTAAACAAAAGAATAGAAATGACTTGACCAAGACTGACTTACAACTTTGAAACCATACAAGTTGTCCAAATTTTTTTTATAGTGATAACACAATGACTTATTGTTTATCATGATCACCTAATCATAGATGTATTTTAAGAATTACTCTCTCATCTCATGTAAACAAATGTCTCTTCTGACATATTATCAACATGGGTTCGGTGACGGTGCATCTCGATGGTCGCAAAATCTCGTTGTTGAAGCATGGGACATATACTCTCTTGATCGAGCATCTCATCTCTTCAATTGACTTTGTATCAGGTCAGCCACCAACAATCAAGCAGAATATGATACCGTCAATGGCCTCCTGGCTGATGCCCACCACCTAGGTATCTGTCACCCACATGTATTCCTTGATTCCAAGCTCGTAGTATCACAGTTAAATAAAATGTTACAAGTCCGCGATCCATTCTTTTTTCGCAAATATCTGCATGCACAAAGGTTAGATAGACATTTTGATCAAATCACATTTACACATATACCCAGAGATCAAAATCATATAGCTTATCGCATAGCTAATCAAATCCTATATTGGCATGCATCACACATATATAACCATCAAGATATATAAAATTTTCAACACAAGATACATCTAGAAACACAAATGCAAAAATACACCAAGAAGTACATACGCATATATCACATAATGAGAGTCACCAAAAATAGCCTCGTAATACATCAAAATATATATATGAGTACAAAAATCATTGGCCCATGACCAGGAAGGATAAGTCACCAAAAAATACAAGGGAGCATCTGCATACATGGGTGTTTTCCCTAGTGCATACATAATCTCGACCAAAAAACAAAGATACATAACCAGTCTCCCTAGGGCCCTAGAGGCACCATCTGCGCATTAGGAGCCAGGATGGGACTAATTGTAGTTGCCACCATAGCAATACAGTGCAAATTCATCTGAAGCTCCCACTCCTAGGACATCGTCATCTCAACCATAACGTATGGAAGGTCAGCCCATCCCTCAAAGGGCACACCTTCGAACAAGGTCTCTGCTCATCTCCAGGAGTCACGGTACCACTGTAACTTCACCTCTACAACATCTCATCATGAGGCACCCTCCTTGGCTCATGCAACCATCCTCTCTATATCTATATCCCCCTCTCTGGAGGGCCCAGTAATCTCCATATGAAGTCGTTGTGTCAGTCGCTCTAAGCCATCCCGAGGAGCATCCAATGGCCTCGGTACCCAAGGTCTCTGAGGAATAGGCACGTCCCCTGAAACTCCCATATGTCTCGGATCATGGCCAACCACAAAAGTAAGTGGACATCCTCGCAGCCCCGCATCTACAAGTAAACAAAGCATAGTGTCAATATCATCATGAAACATAAATACATAAAACAAAACGTATGTATACAAATGTAGAATTAACAAACATATACCTGATCGCCCCAAGGCAACACCTGTAGGGAGCCCCATCTCGGGATCTCCCTAGAAGTCAACCCTATGGTACGTGTAGTCCAATATTAGTTGGGGGTTGGACTCAAACCAATGTTATACCACATCGATCCATTACTCACCCAACTCTCCTTCACCCTACCACAGCATCGCCTATCCCCAACGACACATGCAAGTCTCCCGAGGAGGCCCTGAAGGTACTGCAAGAACAAGGCGAACCATAACCACCCTCTCATAGAGTATGCTTCAAATCACACTCCCATAACGAAAATTCTTTAGCAACAATCGTTGAACCTAGGTAAGTTGCGACACCATCCCTTGCTGCACTAGTCGGGTCCAGTGAAAGAATGCCCCCGCTTGATGTCGCTGCAAAATTGAAATATGCGACCCCAAGCATTGGTTAGTGGATGTTGACCCCATAAGTCTAAAGATCATAGCTAGCACTACTCACTTGGCTAGATCCTCCACCACTGCAATCCTCACGCAACCATCATAAATAGGGTCTAGACCATAACGCCCATCAGCCCAAACCCCCATGCCAGCATCCCCTCTTGGAAGGTGATAAAGAAGAACCTCCCCTCCCAACATCAACCTGGTAAGAAAGTAAATTTCAACCTTCGCCAGTATCAAGAGGTCTGTATGGTGGATAACCATCTCCTGGCGATCTGAATCCCAGCAACTAACCAAATATCGCGTGAACCTATTATGCGACCTCATCAATGGGTTATGAGGAAACTTTAGGAACCCCCACTACACTAGCTTTTGCCTTGCACCATCATCCTGCGTCACAGCATTCCAGAGAGGAGTCCACTCTTGCTCTCTCTAGATCATCTTGCCACCAAGTTTACCACAAGTTAGAAAGGAGAACCCCTCAGGACCTTAACAAATCAAAATCGGGGTAAAAAACCAATTTTTCTGCCACCGTGCACCTGTTTCCCAAACAGGCACACAGTGTGTGTGCCTGTTCTTCAAAACAACGCATGGGGCACAGACTTGTATCTAATACAAGTGCAAGCCTGATGTGCAAACTCTTAGGAAAGTCATGACGAACCCCGGCAGGGTTCGTCGCACAAACCCATAACTTAGATGCGTGCAACACGTGTCTGAGTATCCATTTCACGCGGGGTCTTCACGTATAACTCTTGTTATGCATGAAGATTGTGAAGCTCAAGGAGAATCACCTGCATGCTCTCCAAAATTGACCCTAAAATGTCGTATAGGGGACCCCTTTATGGCCTACTAAACTAGCACACTCAAAATCACATAGGATAGGGCTCAAGTTCTTACCTGTCTCTGACGACGCGAATCCCAGGTGCATAGGCTGACCACAATGGAAAGAAACACTACAGGAATCCTCCGTTCCCCTAAACACAAAAAGTCATCTTCTAGACCTACCACACATGGCAGGTACTTCTCTAGCTCTCTAAGTCCATAAACATTCATTGCATAATTATGCTTTGAATGATGCTTTCACTTTAGGTTTTGGTTGTATCCATTCCAGGAATATATCACATGGTCAGCTTCAACCAACACCTTTACAAGCAAAAAGAAAGCAGGTATCATTCTCCACTCAACATGATAGGATTTCCCCTAAAAAGCTTTGCATATCCTGACATAATTTCTCTGAAATGCACCATAATGTCCAACATCTCAACCATGTTTATCACCATCTAACACTTGTACATGATAATTGTTCATGCTGGTCAATAGAACCCCCCCCTCCCCCCCCATGGCTCCCTTCATCATTATATATCCTTCTTCACAAAAAGGAGCCATGACCACTCACTTTGGCCCGAGAACCATCTCACATACATATCTGAAAGTTTAGCCCATTTGTACCAATTCACCCACCCACACGACATGGAGACCAACCAATGGGGCCCCCACCCTTAGTAGATACATTACACCTTCACACAAGTTACTATCATCATAGGGAAATCGTCTCCATGGTTGTACATCCAAACCAACCCCTATACTTTTGGAAAGTGTATAAATATTTTTTCAAAAAAGAAAAATCTCCCATCCAAATTTGATTTTTACAATTCGGGGCCCTCACCCGCCTGCAGTCTTCGATCACCTTTGGTCACAGCTCATCAACAAATCACCCCCACTTTTCATGTCCATTAAAAAATCACTTACACTCATCCCAGAAATCCTACAAACTCCAGGATCATAAGAAAGAATGTTTTTGACCGCCGCCATTTTCATCTCAAGCTCTGACCTTAGAATAGCGATATGTATCCTCCAATATCAATATCCCTCAATATCATGACTATCTAACCCAAGTTATTACAATCTTTTCATATCTCACATTGATTTTCCGACTCACCATTTCGGGTGGATGACACCCCTTTCTTGTGGACTTAAAACAAATATATTCCAAGAACGAGGTAGTACCTTGGATACTCCCTCCCTAAATAGGGATATTCTCAGGTGGCACATTGAGAACCATTATTTCCAAGTGATGTCATCGGTACCCCCACTTCACTAATCACCTCATTCAGCAGTGCTTATATGTGGGGGAGGTACCTATCACCAAATACCTGTGCATTTCACAACACCCATCAACAAAGTGCTTCACCAAGATATGCATAGGAAAACAATATTTCACCTATTTGACCAGGAAAAGCCCCTAAGGGAGTCAACAATTTTTTCATCGTCAGCTATCAGCATGTCAATAACCACCATGTTGAATGGAAAAAAAAGTAGTTGTTGTTTAATTGTAGTTAGTTCCGATTAGCCATAATAACGAGCATGGGACTTGCTGACCTCGTACAGGCACACTATTATTGTAGTTTTTTCACCAGAGCATGGGTATCATTCATACTTACTCAAGGGGTTTTTCTATACTCATCTCTGAAACAAGCTATCCTCTCTCGAAAATTTAATCAAATTCTGCAAAGGAAATGAAAACATGATGTATTTCGGCTATACGCCTTCTCCTAACCTCATACATCAAGGGGGAACTATTAACACCGAAAAATCGTACACTTGCTAACACAAGCCAGAAGACATTAAAAGTGTCCAGCAAAATGCACAGGTGGACATTTTTCCAGCCGAATACATTATAAATATTCAAAAATCAAAGGTTCTCCTAAGTTCCAAAGTTTATAAAGGAAATCAATTAAGGCCGCACGTATATTTCTTCGATAAATGCGCACACAACATATCCTCAAAAAGATGCGTGGTTACAGAAAAGGTGACTTAGTAGTCCGGGACCACTCTACACACTTTGAGCCAATTTCTTAATATGAGATCAGCCTAGTATAGCCAAATTCGAGTCACCTTGGAGAAGTGCATCCCTCAATGGAATCCTCTTGTCCTAATCATGTGTCTTTATCATACATGTACCAAGAGAGGGAAGAGGGATTCAAAAAACTCTATATAAACAAGTCATGGGAGAGCCAAAAGAAGAGACATTGTTATGCTGGCCAAATTTCTTGTAAGCAAACCACCATTTCATTGTTGAAACCAAGTGAAGAGCACTAGCATGTTGGCCAAATTGCTTCTAAGAAACCCAACATCTTAGTGAGTGAAGAGGAATCCACCCATTGGGGAGTCTTCACACTTATTTGAGAGACAGGAGAAACTTGTAAATAGTTTGAGGAAGGGAAACCTCCTTGCTGAGGAGTTTTGAGCTTCCTAGCTCAAGGAATTCTCTTCTAGTGTTTTAGTATTCTGATTATATTCAACCTCTACCACCAATAATCAATAAAGGGAGATTTTTCCATATATTATTTATGTGTTTTCTCCACTTGAGAATTAGTTTGTTCATGTGCCTCTTTGTTTAATTTTATGTTTATCTATGCATTGTATCCATTATTTACAATGTTGTTTTTATTTAATTTTGTCCACTAACAGGACCAATTTTGACTATGATCCATTGTAGGTAACAATCCACTGCTAAGGGGGTGTTTTTTCGTACACTTGTGCTCCAAAAACACTACAACAAACATTTTTTCCTCCACCATCGCACCTTTCCTTTATTCTTCTTCCTGCTTCTACTTCTCTTCCTATTCTTTCCTCCTCAACTCTCTTTCTTCCTTTGATTCTTGTTCTACTTGCTACGATCTCAGTTCTGCTACCTGCAAGCTCTGTTTTTCTCTCTTCCTCCACTATGTTGTCTATGTCCTTTACTTCCTTTTTCTTCTGCTACCAAATCTTCTTGCATGAAGATTGAATCTTCTTTCACTCTGTTGTTTTTTTCTCCCTCTATTGTGTCAACAACTTCCTATTTCCTTGATACTATACTGGTTTTTTGCCTTTTGTCGATGTTGTTGGACTTGCTGCCATGTTATTGTTGACTCGTTTTCTATGATCAATTGAGTTCCCACACATATTGGCAAGTTAACTGGTGATTTCTCAATTTCTTCCCCAGTACTGCTTTCAATGGTCTCTGTTGAAGCAACTCTCTTTGGTGCCATGGTACAATTACTGTTGGATAGAAGTGCTTCACAAGTGTGGTACCTGTGGGACAAAAAGGAAACTCATGCTAGGGAAACATTACCTCTTGAAAATATAACTTCACAGCGTGATCAAGAAACAATCAGGGCATTTGATGAGAGGGATTACACAATTTTTACTGACATGGGTGACTAACTGACTATGGGAACTATGCATTGTGTAGTCCCAGCAGTCAGTGTGGAAGCTTGGTGACTGGAATTACGCAGTGCAAAGTTTAGTCTAGGCCAGAGCTTGTGAGAGACTACGCATTATGCAGTCTCAGTGTCCAAGCTGGGAGTTTGGCTCATAGAATTTCACAGTGTGCAATTGGATCTAGCCCAAGACAGGCTCTATGCAATTTCAGAAGCCAAGGAAGAAGCCTTGAGCTCCTAGATTGCACATCGAATGCATTGAAGTGTGAGATCCCAGCAAGTGGAGCCTAGATTTGCCCATGTGGTGTGTGAAAACAAGCAGATTTGAAGGATGGTGTGATGTTGAGTGCATATCTGACTAAGTGATAATGCATGAACATGAAACAAGTGTAGGAATCAATCAAAATGAAGGAAAGAAAAGCATGTGAAGAGAGTCATCAGAACGACAACCGTTAGTGCAAAAATGGGAAATCACACACGACGCTTGGGAAAGGCAATCTACAACTTGAAACAACACTTCCACAAGCTAAAACAAGTTAAAAATCCAACATTCATTTAAAGAAACAAATGAAACATATCTATCACAAGGTAAACAACAAAATGTGACAGAGAAAGTAGCAAAAGATGATAAAAGCGAAACTCACCCAAAAAAGTGACGACAATGATCTAAAGGATCCTTGATCTCCTTGAGAATGTTAGAGCTTGATGATCGAATGTAAAAATGATCTCTAGAGGCGTCTATTACATTAAAGTGAGCAAATTGGAATTTATGATGGAAATGCCTAAGATCAAGGACAAAAGTGACACTTGGTGAAAACTTATAAGGATAGCACTGTGCCACCTTCGAGAAACTAATAATAGATATCTACTTCCTAGGGATTCTTCTTTCCCTTTAGTTTTATTTCTTTTCTGGGGGAAACCTTCCATGAATTTCCTAGAAAGATTGCATAGTTTTGGGTAGGACTGGGCAACTCTCTGGCTCATGGACTATGTAGTTTAAGCTTAGAGGGTTCTACGCAATTTCTGGGCTGAGTGGCTCTAGGCTGCCTCTCATGCTTTGTGCAGTTTCCTAGCTCAATTTTGGCTATCATCTGATGTTGCAAAATTATTGAACTCAAGGCTCACTTTCATCTTGGACTGCACAATTCCCAGGAGCAAGGCTAGTTGCCTTTAAGGATTATGCAGTTCTCTAAGGAAAGCCCAGAATCGGGTGAAAACCAAGTCAAGAGAACAACTTGTGGGTTAGACAGTAAACCAAGTAAGAAAACACAAGCCAAGATGAAAATGATGAGGCTCAATAAAATCACAAGTACTTGGATCAGTGCAAGATGAGCTGTTGTGATTTAGAAGGGAGGCTCGAAAAGGAAGCATAGGCAAAATTTTAGACAATAGTTGTAGCCGCTACAACATTGGCGACACACTGGTAGAACTCTAGCTCTCTGTATGACTTGTCTTGTGAAAAGTGAGTCTAACTCTTATGGAAGTATTATTTAGTTCTTTGATTACCATAGCTTCTTCACTTAGCTTGAGTTAAAGATGTAGTCCCTACCATTCTCCTTATCGGCAGCACACATACCAAGCCAAGTCAAACTGAGTCGTTTCATTTGGGGATGAGGGCTATGTAGATGCACAAGTAAATAGACTGTCAAAGTTTTAGTTTTGTCCTTGCTGTTGCTCCACTGTCAGCAGGCCTCGACAGTACCCTGGCGGAGTCACTTTAGGAACACAAGCATTTCTCTACTACTAGCGAGCCTGGACAATACCCCAATGGAGTTACTTGCTTCACCTCTGTGCGTAGGAAGCCTTTCTCTTCTTGCGCCCTTTATTTTATTTTCCATTTTTTTCATTTTTCAAAGTACTGTGCATAGGCACTTATTTATTTCATGAGGCGGAAGAGGGATCTCGACTTATTGATTGAAGAATACTTTTACCCTTCATAAAAGGATATTTATATATGCATCTGACATACTTGTTAAGTTTTTCCCCCTCTCCTTACTCTACTTGACTGAGTTGACAAGGGTTAACCGAATATAAAAAACTGATTAGAGTAGGTAGTACTAGTTAAGAGTGAAAGCATCATGATTTCACCATGACTCTCTCTGAAAGGAACATATTTTCCATCAGGGTATCATCGACTAGAAGAAATGCAAGATTCACATAAAGAGAGGGAATAGAAAAATAACCAAGTTTTGATAGTTGTACAAGTTCCTCTTGGATTTCACCCTACTTGTCTAAGAAGCCAAACATGGTTTCATGCGGAAACTAACCTATGGGTGCAGAAGAAAGTAAACAAAGGGAAGAATTAAGACAAAACAAAACAAAGTTAGAAAATCAAGAAAGAAAATAAGAAAGAAAACACTATTCCTACTCCTAACCTAAGCAAAGCATAGTCCAACTCACATAAAGTAATACTTCCAATGCAACCATCGACGCATTGGTTGGCCCATGTAGGCAAGAGCATCATTGACAAGAAAGATATGCAAGCAAACCAATAAACATGAAATATACAACAATGTAGACCAAAATATTTGAAGATTGTATGCATCCACAGAAAATTAAAAATGAAAAGCACATGGAAGGCACTCTGTGTATGTATCAATGTGTCATGTTACATTGTGTGTGAAAGACAAGCATGTACACACTTTCAAACTTGAAAAATGAGAAAACATAAAGAAATAAGAAATTTTTTGTTTTGAAACAGTGCTTGCTACGTATGAATCCTCCAATGCATGAGCAATAAGATCGTGTGATTCTGGTGGAGGATGAAAAAACTGTGAAATACATTGATCTTCAATGTGAACAACAGAGTGATAAGCAGCCCTGACAGATTCAACAAATTTCTAATTAGAAGTGGAAGTAACATCAAGGCTACGAGAACTTGACATAACCATCTGCTCAAGCTGAAGTGGCTCGACATCTTGAGGAGTTTCTACTTCATTAGAATATGGATCATCAAAGACCGATGGCCTAGAAAGATCAACAGTAAGAAAATCAGAATCGTGATCAGATGAATGAATGAAAAGATCACGATAGCCACAATAATAAAATTCAAGATGAAAAGAAACATCCTCATGATCTGACGAATCATAAAGAGGGGATAACGAAAAATGAGAATCTTCACCCTCTGTATTTTCGGAAAGGTAAGATGAGACATTAGGTGGATCTGGGAAGATAGATTTGTCCTCTCCGCAATCAAATGAAAGACTGGTATCCCACGTGTTCCATGAATGATCGGAAGTATAAACATCTGGAAATGAATTTTCACAAGATGGAACAAAAATGGAAGAACCATGGGATATGTCAGGATAAAGCAGACGAGGTGTGGAAAAAAGGAGATCATCCTTCACCACAGATTCTTGTCCAGACTCCCACACATACTCATAAAAAATGATAGCATCAGTTGGTTGTTGAACACCAACTCCATCCAAAACTTGATCACCATGAACATCACATGTGAGATCCAAGACGAGTGAACACACCACACCAAAATCCGAAGGATCAAAGGAACCAAAGGACGGAGGCTGAGGAGATAAGACCACATGAAAACCATCAGGATTGCAGTCCAAATATGCACATAAATCTTGAGCATGTGGGGTATGAGGAGATGGTGACATATCAAAAGGTGGATTCTCAACTTCTCCCACCTCGACCTATGGAGCTAGAGATGATTGATGAAAAGGGGACAGAGGATCACTTGGGACAACACCCTTCTCTGTCTTAGATTTAGAAGCTCTAACACCAAGGTATGTTGGGATAGGTTTGAAATATTCTAACTCGTACGGATTCTCAAAAATGTGAACATGATATTGAAATATTTCCTCCAAGAATTCCCAGTCAACTTCATCTTCAAGAAATTCATAACAGTAGTGAAGAAAATGATACTGAAAATCTTGAAGAAATTCATTAGATGATTTTCGACATTTTAAATTTTTTTGATTAAGTGCTTTATGATCATAAAGAACGAAATCATGGCATAATTCTCTTAACAAGTGATAGAAAGAGCGTATAGATGTTGCGGGCAATGTGTGACAACATTGCTTTGTGCTTCGAACGTGAAAGTGAACAACCCACATGCAATGTAATCCGAGGGGACATCATTCCTGTAATAGAAGCTAGCAAAGGCAACCATGTGCCTAAACAAGGGTGTTCCATTGTCGCCATTAAACTTATATTTGGACAAGTGATCAATAATGCTCGTCAGTGATTCAAAATCAATAGTGTGAGAGAAACATGTCGAGGTTATGATTTCAAAAGAAGTCATGAAATATGTGCATAAATTCAAAAAAGACTTCAAGGGCTCATCTTGTCATCTAACGCCCCATTTAGTGCCAAAAATGTTGATAGTGCTAAAACCGCCAACATTCAAGGGATCTCCCCAATATGAAGTCTCAACTAGCCCTCAAACTGTTTGTAGTAGGATTCCCAACAGTGGATGGTAGTGTAATGCCTTGACCGTGGTAATGCGTAGAGGTAAGTAAGATAACTTTGGGTGAGAGAAATTATGTGACCCTACAGAGAGTCAAGTGCTCTACATGAAGGTTCTAACACACAGAGGGGAAAAAGAAGTGCAACCCTTAGAACCTTGTAATAGTATGCAGCGTGAAATGAACACATGAGTGAAATGACATCACAAGATAAAATGCGGAATAGTCCACAAATTAAAGTGACAAGTTAATCCCACAACACACATTCAATGAGATTTGTATAATTGCATACAAAGTAGTTCATAATAAAATGCATAATTTAAACAACATACATTTCTAAGCCTAAGCGTAGCCAAAATATTGGCTCCCAAAAGCTTGTTCTATGAGTTATGAGGTTCTATTTATAACAAAGGGTGGGGTGACCCTTGGCATTCCCTTTTGTGACTCTTTGAATTTCCTCATGACTCTTCAACTTATTTACAAATAACTCATTGCATAACATGATGACCTTTCACATTCCACTAATGACACTTGGAATTTCACTTACAACATATTTACAAATAATATTAAATTTTCCACAAGTACCCATGTGAGACAAAATAGGCTAGAGACACTTAACAAGAAAAAACACTATGACTTCGAAGTTTGGGGGAAGACCAACTTGAAAACCTCCACTTGGTTCTTATCAGTCACATATTTATGAAAAGTTTAGTACTACATGATGATGTCGCCAAACTGCTTGATGGTGTATTTCTGACAAAGGACTCTTACCTCCATAGCATCTAGGTATATGGTCTTCAAACCGTGTCCAACTCATTCTGAAGCATGTGCAGCATGGTGTTGACCATGATGGGACCACCAATGTACTTCTGCATGTTATGTGTGCTCAGCTCCAAGCCTTCCCTGGGGACCTCTCATATTAGCTGCTTCATGTACTCATCGATCTCCAACCGACATGGTTCTTTGGTTTAGCCTTGGTGAGGTGACTGATTGATGGGATCCTGTGTGTTCTCACCATGGCATCCAAACTATTGTATAACCATCCATATGAGGCATATATGCGGCTGATGAATGGGGCAAGCTACTCATAGTTCTGGATCAACATCCAGACTTTTGTTTTCTCCATCTCTTCTTATGGATTTATCTTCTTTGCTAAGTGAAGTGAGGCCCCCTTGTGCTGCATTATCCACTCTTGCACATGGGTGATGGCATCATGTATGTTCTTGAGAGTTTGAACAAACTCTTTGCTCCGTTTCTGTAGGTCATGCACATAAACAAATTCTTTATTCATGGCAACAAATCCATCATAGATATTATGCTTGGAAAGCAGCAATTTATTTTCCAGTTGTTCATTCTCCGCCAACAAGAACTTAACATTTGAGCTTGCTGCTCCTACATAGGCCATGCTGGCATTGAAAATCGTAGTTGGGTGTTTCTTGGTGTCTGACACTATCACCCTTTCCTTGATGAATGTAGGTTATGCATGATCATCCGAAAAGTGCTTCCTTCACACTTGTAAAACTTCTATTGAAACTCGTCAAATGAAAAATTGTACACATCCATGACTGGATCATCCTCAAGGAGAATAGTATCCCCTTACTCGCTCAGGACTGGTTCTAACACTGAAGGTGGTGGAGACTTAGACATTACCTCTTGTGCTCTTAGCATAAGGTCAGTGTCTTCATTCTATGGCTCCTGTTTCAACTCCATATATGTCACTTTAATTAGTTTCTAAATTTGCTGAGCAAGCTCTTTATCCTAAATCTGTTCACTCTCTTCTTCGACTACTGGTTGTTCCAGCTCATTGATCAGGGATCAGTATTTTAGCTAAAAAATGAAAGTTCTGATAATTGCTTTAGACCTAAATTACTGGATAGAGTTCGTCTCGAGGATTCTTGCACTGTGAACGGTTTGAAAAATTGACATCATATGCAAAAGTTAGAGCTTCTGAAAGTTTGGTAAAAAAAAAAAAGGACCCGTTGTGCCAACCCCCACCCCATGTGACCAAGTGTCCGAAACAAGAGCTATGGGACAACTATTAGGAAGGATTAGTGTGCCACTAATCAATTTGGCATTTAATTAATCCGTAATTAAGTTGGTAGAATTTAAGGTAGATCCATTAAATCTGGAACCACCACCAAACTTGGTGGACTTAACTGGAGTCTCTCGAGATTTAGCGAAGGTTTTCTAGGAAAAACTGTTTGAGCCATAACTTACTCAATTCTCAGCCACATTTCAAAGAAAACTAGTCATTTCTTATAGATTTGAATGTTTTGAGCTCATTGGAGTAAGTTTTAGAGGCAGAAGAGGTCATCTATAGGTGTTTTTGGTTACTTGAATATTTTTGAAGCCTAGGGCCACCAAGTGTTGGAGGTCATTCCCATAGCAGTTGGTAACCAAATTGAGTAAAAAAATAGTCATTTATGATAGATTTAAATGTTTTAAAGTCATTGGAATAGGTTCCAAGATCATTGGAATCATGTAACATCAATTTGAGCACTATTGAAACTAATACAAAGGCCCACACTATGAAGATGGACCAAGGAGATGTAGCCCAGGAGGGGTGAACTCCTTCAACAAAAATTTGTGTATTGAGCTCTGTTATTTGTGTTTGCTGTGTTTTTATATGCTTCTGTTCAGCCATTTAAATTCATGCTTTTAAGTTCATGCAAAACACTAAATTTCACCAAGTTTGATGAATTGACAATCACATGCTCATGGATAAACTCTTTATGGATAAGCAAACCAAAGCAAAGAAAATTTTATATCTGGAAATGATACTAGCACACACTAGTATAAAATGCCTACTTAGTTACTAGAAAATGACTAAAATTTGCATATAAACGACTATTTTTCAGTCGGTGACCAATAGTGGGTAATTTACAATATCTTATAACACGACTAAATTTTAGTCATATTTAGCTTAGTAATTAATCCGTTGTCTCAATTTTATCATTTAGTAGTATATTTAGTCATAAATTTTGTCATTAATTTAGTCATTGATTTATTCATTAATTGTCACAATTAATGACGAAATACACAACAAAATATACTACTACATGATCACCTCAGAAAACCAATTAATGACCAAAATGTTGGTCACGTTATAAGAGATTGTAAATTAGCTACTAATAGTAATATATATGCAAATTTTAGTCATCGTTGGAAACCAATTAATGACCAAAGAAATATGATTAAATTTTGGTCGTATTATAAGATATTATAAATTAGCTACTAATACTCGTATATATACAAAACTTAGTCACCATTTGTAATCACAAAATTATCATTTACAATAGTCATTTATCTTTTTTTAGTAGTTTCATATTCATCATATAAACGACTGATTTATTAATTTATATTCATTTCATTTAATTTTATTAATAATCATTATAAACGACTAATTTAGTCATTGTATATTTATTTTATTTGTGTTCATCATTAGTCAATATAAACTACTAATTTAGTAGTTTTAGATTGATTTTATATAGTCAACATAAATTATTTAGTATTATTTTTTGACTAAATTTAAAAAAAAATGTCATACAATGTGCATGTTCATCTAATATGAAAATGAAAAATTACATATGTTAATTACAACACTAAATAATATCAAGTACAACTATAAATAACTTCTGTTGGAAATAATACTGAGAGGGGGGGTGAATTAGTATTATCAAGTTCTTTTAATAAATCTTCCTTATTTATTCTTTGAATTATTTTTGCATGTCAGTACCATAAAATAATGAGCATGAACAAAGAAAACAAATAGTCACACCAAAGAACACAAGATGTAAGGTGGAAACCCAATGTGGGTGAAAACCACCTACTGCAATATGTCTCTATCTTCTTTCAAATTAGAAACTCCTTTTACAATGGTTTTGTACTGGTGCAGTCCTTTACCAGTACGCAGGCTGCAACCTACAGAGAGCTACAACTCTCTCTCGTTTTCCAGTCTCTCCTGGAAGGGAGCTACAACCCCCTACTTCTTTTCTTTCAAGGACCACTTTTCATAAATTTTCAAACTGGATCCAAGAACATCAAAAACCCATCAACTACACTTGCATCATCAATCTCTGATTTCACCAAAGCCAACCCGCATACAGATCTGCAAATATTTCCTTATAACTTTGCAGTTGTTACATCAGACATACCCAGATCATAACATGTGTAAAATAAAACATGCATCAATAATTCAGACCCAGATTATTAGATTTATAGATCAAGCGTATGCCACATATCACAGATCAAAATCATATAGAGATACCACTATTCTAGCCTTAAGATTTTGACCCATCAATAGAACTTATCCTTCTCCTTACGCTCAGGTTCCTTCTTCATTCAGATCCAGATCTGCACCAAAACCCAATCACAATATTCCAGATCTAGCACTTTATCAGATATTCGATAATTCAGAAGATGCTTTGCCAAATGATCTCCTTCCTCTTTTATAGTCTTAGGCCTTTCACAATACCACGGGCCAAAACCATAGGATCAAAAAAACTGTTGGACTAATACCATGAGCCAACCATGAAAGTACGTGAGATCAACACTTTTGGATGCAATACCACGGGCCAAAACCATAGGATCAAAAACTGTTGGACTAATACCATGAACCAACCATGAAATTGCGTGAGATCAACACTTTTGACGAGGTACCATGGTCCAACACCATAGGTTCAAATACCAAGGACTAACTACCATGGACCAAAGGTAAGTTCTCCAACATATACGCGCTTTTCCTTGCATGAAAGTGCGTACCATGGTCCAAAACCATAGGTTCAAATACCAAGGACTAACTACCATGGACCAAAGGTAAGTTCTCCAACATATACGCGCTTTTCCTCATAGGTTCAAATACCAAGGACTAACTACCATGGACCAAAGGTAAGTTCTCCAACATATACGCACTTTTCCTCATAGGTTCAAATACCAAAGACTAACTACCATGGACCAAAGGTAAGTTCTCCAACATATACGTGCTTTTCCTTGCATGAAAGTGCGTGAACTTTTTCTCTACATGAAATAAACTTTTCTCTGCATAAAAGTGCGTGAACTTTTCTCTACATGAAATAAACTTTTCTCTGCATATAAGTGCGTGAACTTTTCTCTACACTATAATTTATTAGCTGAGATGAGTGGGTTGCCATCAAGTACAACATATGTATCATAATGCCAACAACTTCAACCACATAAATTATATTATATGAAATTTCAAGTATTACAATATGAGTTTCCAACTTAATATTGGTTGGACTAGAATTTACAAATGAAATATTGTTTCATCACTTCAAAACATTATCACTATTTTTCCAAGGCATTGCATATGAATTCACCAATTCTAAAGGCTGACCATCAGTCTTAATTTTCTCACTGCACATTTGTTTCTCTGATAGATGCAAAACGTGCATCTGTTTCTGAAAAACCATGAAGTGCACGTGTATTTCTACCAAACATGCACAGAAGACAGAAAAACAACAAAGAAACCTTGTACTTTTTAGTTTTCCCAGGTGATTGGTAGCCTCTAGTGAATTTCCTTCACCCCTACATTCTGTATTTTCTGTTCAGCACCCCTGGTTGCTTGGATGAACCCTAATTCATCAAACAATTAGATAGATTTTATTTTTTATTTTTTTATTTGCAACAAATACCCACATAGCTTAATTAGGGAGGAAAGTAAGTGGTCATAATCCACATATGTTTTCAAACTATTTCGCTTAATGTTTTGCAAATCATATTAGCTTAATTAGTGAAGCAAGTAAGTGGCCCATTATCCACAAATATTACTACTAACCAAAGCATTTTTTTTGTGACTAGGAGAAAATGTTAGTAGAGAAAGTGAGTAATCCCTGCTTCCCTTGCATCTCCTAGACGAACCTGGGATTGCATATGAAAACATTCTTGAAAATATTTCAATTTCCATCTCCCTTATTAAAATCCACATAGTTTAATAGGAATAAGTAAGTGGCCCATAATCCATAAACAAAATTATTTTTCCATGCAAGGAACAACCAACACCTAGTGTAATTAGAAGGATATTGAAAAGGATCATCACATATCCAAATATTATCACACTTGTATGCTCACTTGCATCACACACTAAGCCTCCATACACTTTGTACTCAAAGATCATCCATATTTTGGATATTTTTGTTACTTATTCTATTTTGGCTTACAAAGTCACCCCATAAGTGAATTAAGCCTCTTTAAAAACAACCATAACTTGAAGAAATTAAATTTCCCCATAGGGACCACCAAATGATTTAAAGTTCAGGTTAGTACCATTGGGCGTAGGCATCCGATAAGCTGCCATGGTCATGCTTCACCACTAAAACATAGTTGTTGAGTTTCTAGGGAGCTTAAAATTCCTTCAATAATCCCACAGAAAACAAAACAAGAGCATGGTAGAGACCTGATTCAGAGGGGGTTCGGCTTAGGCCCAGTGCGTTTGATACTCTTTGGGGTTACCTGACCCATCTAGTGCTCGGTACTGGTAACCGATTACCAAGAAGCTAAAGACTCGAATGCTCACATGGGTTGAAGGTACTTAGTGACCAAATCTAGGGCATCCTTCCCTACAGGTGATGGTGCAAGCAACACTGGACCCTCATTACCATTATCTTGGTTGATTCCTCGGTTGTTGGAAGGCATCACCAGTTCTTTCGGGACATTTCTCCAAGACCCATAAAATGTTATCTCCACAAGGACTAGTTACTTTGAGATTGGATAGGACGATTAGGTCTTCATAGGACTCTTTATCAGACACAACAAAAAAACCCATTTTATTGTTTTCTTGGTCACATAGTTTAAATTAAAGGAAAACAAACCATTTATATTTTCTCTTTGCTTTACATGTGATCCAATTGCATTGATATTTATCTCCTTCCCTCACCAAACACAAATTCAACGCATAATCTAAAGCGACAACATAGGGGAACCCACGCCCCCCCCATCAATCTATATGATTTTTAAGCCTCCCCCAATTGTTGGAAGGTGTACCAGGACTCCCAATGTTTAGGCGAAGAGGACATGACTCAACCACCACTATTGAATCTTTCTTTAATGGTGAAAATTTGCTTGGAACTCCTCCTTTTCAAGGTACACCCTTCACCACTCCTGAAGGAACCTAACATGATACCCCCTTTTGGGAGAACATGCACTTCTCCTTTGGACAGTCCCCGAGCTACCCATTAGGGATATCCTCCCATGACATTCCCATGGAGGAATCCATTGCATATAGCCATCCAGAATCATTTTTCAATGGCAGGTAATGCACAAATCCCATTTTTATCTTCATTAAATCTCCCGGATTTAAGCAAGCTCACAGATGACTTGATCGAACATGGCAAAAATTGGTAAGCTATGTCCACAAAGATCCCTTCATATATTCCATAATTCGAGGGAAAGCAGGGCAAAGACCCAAGGAACCACGTCATTATGCTTCTCCTATGATGTTCATCTAATAGTATCACAGAAGATACTATTATATTAAGGCTATTACAATGTGCCTTAACGGGGCCCGCGGCGAAGTGGTATATAGACCAGCACTCTGTGTCTCATAGAACCTTTAGCTCATTAGCTAATGCATTGCTTACTTTCTTACAACCCCCAGTCTGCCATGATTCAGCATTGGAAATTCTAACCCACTTCAAACAAACATAAGCTACGCACATCTCAGACCATATCCATGAATGGGAGAAATGCCGCAACTTGTGAAAAACTAAATTTAAAGATAAAGTCCTCCTAGACATTTTCTTGAGATCCCTCACCTCCGAAATCTCAAAAGATGTGGCTAAGACATTCCTGCAAAGCAAGGAAGAAGCCATCAGTAAATCCCAACAACTGGAACTGATATACAACCAGTTGAGGTACATTTACCACGTACTCCCAGACGCCCCACACCTGCAATATTATTGAGAAATAACATGCGCATTCAATACTATTGATGGACTAATTAGGGCCTTATCCCAAAGACATCACATCAGTAGTTGCCAATACCCTACGTATCTAATGAATGGACCATCTTATGATGCTTCACCACCATTACAAAATACAGGGTATTATAATGGTCAACCTGCACCTATGCAAAATATAGGCAATAGGGTTAACCAACACCAACCCGCACAAGGAGGCTCATATCATCCCCCCTAGGGAAATCAATACTCCTCCTGGAGTACAGATAAAATGTCGGCTCCCCCAAACTAGTATGTCAACTAGGGACAGGAGAACCCATATTCTCCTTTCCCAACACCACAACAAAATATCTTGCCAAATCAAAACAATGCACGGGTAAATCCAGTACAACCATCTCTCACTTCATCGCATCAATCAAAATAACAACTGAATTAGATTAATCCTTATAATGGTGCTAGGAAAAAACCAAAAAATAATCCAAAGAGAGAGCCTGAGCGAGGAGGCAGCAATCAACAAGAACCCCCACGGGCATCAGGAAGGGATAACCCCAAGAGGAACCAAAACCAGGGTACAACCAATAATAACTCACAGAAATAGGGCAAGAACACTAGTCTTTGGACTAATCATGCATACGTTATCTATAAGGAATATGGCCACTATATTCATCACTATCCTCAACTTCCTGATTTCAAAAGGATACAAGAGAGTAGGGGGAAGTGGCCAACTAACAACAGTCATGCAGAAATCCTTCCCCCATCAAGGAATTTTTAACACACAACAATAAACTTCCCAAGCTCATGCATCTGGAGGGAACCTAAACAATACTTCTAACCATGATATCTTCATGACAGGAGAGGACATCCTCTTGCAAATGATGAATCAAACTTATGAGACTCCCCTGGAGCCCAATCCACCCATGTAGGCTACAGCCATACCTACTGGACCGTTGACCATTAGGCAACCTCCCATAGATGTCATGCCCAAAAAGGTTAAAAAACCTTTACGACACGTAGGGCCCAATCCAAAAGATGCCCATAATTACAACATAGTCAATGACTTAGCTTAATCACCATTAGCTATGTCAATGCTTCAAGTCTTCTAGACATGCCCAACCCAGCGGAAAGACCTACTTTCCTCTTTAGGCGCAATCGACCCATCTGATTCTTACCTCATTGTCTTTGAATTGGATAAAGCTAATCCATGGATGCCCTCAGCGATCAATTTCCAAATCCCTGTCTTAGTCTATAATATCAATATCCATCATATCAACAAAGGGGATTCCACATGCATCATGTCCAAATCCATTTGGAAAAAATTAGGATCCCCTGAACTTAAGCCTTCTGACATAACTCTTAGAGCATACAACAAATGCCCTTCCGTTCTCGTTGGTCTATACCCTAGCATGCCTGTTAAGTTTACTGGAGAAACTTTGTTAATAGACATTGTAGTAATCAATGCCCAGTTGGATTACAACATCCTCCTAGGCTAAATCTATATGTACGAAATTCTCACAGTCGCCTCATCGGTGTTTAGAATCATGATGTTCCCCCATGATGGGAAGGTCATTACCATTGATCAACTCACATACTATGAGAAGAAAACTTCACCCACACTAGATGGTGTGTTTCCCTTAGTATCCCAAGAGGTGGTCACTACTTACACTAAGCTTAGCCCAGGCCAGTTTAAGCCATCAAACCTCCTAGGAACATTCCTAGGAGATCCTCCAGTAATACAAGAGCTTGTCCCAAATACTGGAGCACCAGTGTGCATGATGACTTCATCAAACACTGCCCAAACACTGGAATCAGTTCTAGACACCTCACCCCCTACAACTAAAGAATTCAGGTCTTTACCTCCCGCAATTACGCAAACACCCTTTTTATATCCACCATTGAGATTTGTCTCACACCAAGTCATCGCAACACTCACAGTTCCTAACCTAGCCCTCATAATACTAGTCTAGTATGTGTCCCCCAAGACCACATCAGCGAGCATAGGTTACATTGCAATAGGGTTGTTCCTATTCCTCATGAGGATAATAATACACCCCATACATTGCCTACCCAGGTTCCACCTACACCACAAGCAGTGGCAGTACCAACACCAACTAAGCAAAAATCAATGGATAATAAGAAAGGTAAAAATACAAAAGCCCCAAGCGCCTCCACCTCTAGGGCCCTACAACCCTGTGCTTTGTGTGAAACCATAGGGCACCCCACCAATAAGTTCCCCAAATTAAAAATGCTCAAAGATCTGCTACATGCCCCAAAAAATCCTGTAAACCCCCCAACCTCTATCGAGAAGAAGAATTTACCCACACATTATAAAGCATTACACACCAATCACGCATGTGCCATTTGAGCTGAGTATGGGCATTATACCCATATTTTCCCTGAAGTTCCTTGATACAAAGATGTGTTAGTAGCGCTCACTCAACCCAGTTCCCTATTACTCTCCATAGAGGATGGTTCCAAAAATATTTTCTATGCTGTAAGCAAAGAAGCCTCTTGCTCCTCTCATGTGACAAGTCCATCAACCTCCACCCATGGCTAGAGGTGCTCTCAATAGACACATACCTCACCATCACTTACTTGTGCTCTATGTGATGCATCAGAACATTTAATCAACCAATGCCCTGAGTTACGAGCATTTAACCGATTGTATCCAGTTCCTCACATCACCCAACCAACAAGATCAAGGTATAGGTGTCACAATTGCGAAATTTGACTAGAAACCATCATGTGCGACATTGTTCCCATATTTCTTGATTCTATCCAATGTTAGGATTCATGCGGCGATTTATCGTGGAGAATTCGGATTTTCCCAGAGAGACCGAACCATCAAGACATTCACCGCCCCTCAAGAATGAAGAATCAATGTCCTTTCTATGCGTGTTCGAAGAAAAGAGTCTCCTAGAAATAGGGCCTAACCCTTATTATATTAGCCCCTTTCAACACCAAAAAAACATATTAGATATTCCATGTGGTAACCAGGCATCAACACCTAGTAACATGAGACCAACATGCAGAATCTGTAGCGACGCTACTCATACCAATGAAGCCTGCCCTATGTTACACACATTTCAGTAGCTTAAGGTTTAACACCAACATCCCATGGAAGAGGCTTCGCTTGCCCCCCATACACCAACGAGAGAGAAGGAGCATCCTCCAAAAAATCCGCAACCACCTATAACAGAGATTCTGCAACCACCGAATGATGACGACACACAACATCATATACGATTTATTTCCTCATCTGTAGGAACCATGATTTGTGCATTATGCTCATCATTTTTTGGTGTCGAGACTGCAAATTCCACCCAAACAGTGGTACCAACTCCAACAATGAAAAACCATCCAATTTTCACCTTCTCAACCTCTCTAGGTTCTACAGCTTCAACCGACGAGTCATATTCGTGCTCATCCACTAGCACAACCAAGTCTACATCTCAAGACTTGGCCCACTCCCAATGAAACTTGGATAATCTTTTCCACTCATATGAAGATATTCTCAAGGCCACGATGGAACCAGAGTGTCCTTGGGATGCCATGCATCATTGTTCATTTTTCGTAGCCAAATAAAAATTTTCCTCTAGCAGTGAGAAAACCCACGACATTTATGCCATTGAAACAAAATACTTTCTCCCCCCAGGAAAAGTGGATTGGTTTAAAAACACCATCCCAACACCTGATGCATTTGAGGAAGGGAGCATGTCCAATATATTACCCACCATAAAGGTGAATATTTCAAAAGATCCTGGAAAAGCCAAGGAAATCTCCCTCGGGGTAGCATGCTCCCCCAAAGAAATAGTCACATACACATCCCTATTCCAAGAATATAGAGATATTTTTGCATCGGACTACTCAAAGATACCAGGCCTTAGTCCCATAATAGTGGAACATTATATTGACACATGGTGATACGCCCACCCTATCTGCCAAAAATAACGACAATTTCATCCCTCTAAGGCACCACAAATTATGAAATAAATTAATAAGCTTAACATAGATAAATATATCTACCCAATTTCCTAAACATATTGGGTGTCCATCCCTGTACTCCTCATGAAAAAATAGGGCACCATTCATATTTTTATTTATGTTAGGGACCTAAACAAAGCATGCCCTAAATATAATTACCCAACACCATTCATCGATCAAGTCATCGATTCTTGCACCAATCATGAGGCCTTGTCATTTATGGATGGGTTCTTTGGGTAAAACCAAATTCAGATCCGTCATAAAGATCATTACAAAACAACATTTACTACCACTTGGGGGACATTCTAGGATTCATTGTTTCCCAGAAAAGGATTGGAGTAGATCCCCTAAAATTCTAAGCCATCAAAGAGGTACCTCCACCAAAAAATTTAAAACAGTCACAAGTCTTATAAGGTAAAGCCAACATCGTACACCTATTTGTACCAGATTACACCACTTGCACACAAGTTTTCCTATGTCTCCTTCATCAAGACATCCCTTTCTGATGGGATGATCAAGCTCAAAAATCATTCAACACTTTGAAAGATACCTTATCCTAAGCTCCTTTGATTAGTCCCCTGACCATAACAAAGATTATACCCTATAATTGTTAGCCTTAAAACGAGCCATAGTCGGGGTATTAGTTCAAGATGGACCAGACAACAAGAAGCACATAATTTATTACATAAGAAAGAATTTATTTGGACCTGCATTAAATTATGAGCCCAAAGAAAAAATATAGCTAGCCATCGTACATGCTATACAAAAATTTTAGCATTACATCATCCTTAGGACCACTACGGTAGTAGTAGCCATCAACCCCATACAATACATGCTTACTTGTTGCATGATGAACCAAAAATATGCATGATGGGTGGTTATTCTACAAGAGTTTGACCTTCAGTTTACCACCACCAAGAGAAACAAAGCACCCATATTGGCTGAATTCATCACAGATCTCCCAACAGATAATTAGGAATCTCTGATTAATGAAGCCCTTCCCAACGAAAATTTATTTTTGGTGTCCATAGATGACCCCTGGTATGATGGTATCCTTCTCTTTTTACGAACTCAAAATTTCAGAACTCAGCTTATGTGTGATGATCAAATACACATATGCCAAAAAGCCCCTCATTGCCTCCTATTAGGAGATGTCCTATATCAACGAGGTATTAACACCATTCTATGTCGATGTATCGATCATCAACAAGCTGATAAAACCTAAAATGACTTTCATAGCAGGGCATGTGGCAAGCATCTATCAGGAATTTCCACCACCCAAAAGATCCTCCACGATGGTTATTTCTGGCCCACCCTCTTCCACAATTGTATACAAGCAGTCAAAAAATGTGAGGGATGCCAAAAAATCTCTCATAAGGCATGTGCGCCACCCACCCCCTAACATCTAGTTATAGTGGCTGACCCATTCTATAAATGGTGCATCGACTTTATGACTTGTAACCCCCCGTCATCTGGCAACCACAAGTACATTTTAGTTGTCGTGGACTATTTTACGAAATGGGTAGAAGCAATGCCCACATTTAATAACACCATTGAAACCACTTCATGGTTTCTCTTTAACCACGTCATATCACAGTTTGATTTTCCCAAATAATTGGTGTCAGATCATGGTAAACATTTTGAAAATGAAATCTTTCAAGAACTGTCCCAACTCCTTGGTTTCTCTCACAAGTTTGCATCTCCATACTACTCCCAATCCAACGGGAAAGTAGAAGTTATAAACAAAGTCCTCAAAACCATGTTATAGTGTATGGTAAACACTCACAAAACTAACTGGCACCACATGGTGTTTTCAGTCCTATAGACATACCGCACCGTCGTAAAAGCATCCACAAGATTTATACCCTTCCAACTCGTATATGGTATAGTAGCAGTACTTCCTATTGAGTGTGAAATCACCATGCTACACTCAGCCATCGAGCTTCTAGAGGAAACCAAACCACTGGAATAAATATTAGTCCAACTAGACCTTGTCAATGAACATCAATGAGAATCCTTTCAAAATAACAAAGTCCACAAGAAGAGGGTCAAGGCCTCATTCGACCACAATATCACCCCTCGGACATTTAGCGAGGGAGAGTTAGTTCTCTGCTATGATTTTTCCCAAGAAGCAATAGGACCGGGAAAGTTTGAAACCCTTTGGAAGGGCCCATACATCATCAAGCATTGCCTCCACAAGGGGGCATACATACTATCAGAGCTCGATGACACTTGCCTAAAAAATCCCACCAATGGTTTCTACTTTCAAAAGTTTCACCCATAAAATGTATGAATAAGCATGTATGTACAATGACTTATTGTTTATCATGATCACCTAATCATAGATGTATTTTAAAAATTACTCTCTCATCTAATGTAAACAGATGTCTCTTCTAACATATTATCAACATGGGTTCGCTGATGGCGCATCTCGATGGTCACAAAATCTCGCTGCTGCAGCATGGGCCATATACTCTCTTGATAGAGCATCTCATCTCTTCAATGGAGTTTGTATCAGGTCATCCACCAACAATCAAGCATAATATGATGCCATCAATGGCCTCTTGGTCGATGCCTACCACCTAGGTATCTGTCACCCACATGTATTCCTTGATTCCAAGCTCATAGTATCACAGTTAAATAAAATGTTAGAAGTACGCGATCCATGCCTTTTTCGTAAATATTTTCATGCACAAAGGTTAGCTAGACATTTTGATCAAATCACATTTACACATATACCCAAAGATCAAAATCATATAGTTGATCGCATCACTAATCAAATCCTATACTGGCATGCATCACACATATATAACCATCAAGATATATAAAAACATCAACACAAGATACATCTAGAAACACAAACGAAGAAATACACCAAGAAGTATAGATGCATATATCACATAATGAGAGCCACCAAAAATAGCCTTGTAATACATCAATATATATATATGAGTACAAAAATCATTGGCTCGCGACTAGGAAGGATAAGCCACCAAAAAATACAAGGGAGCATCCTCATACATGGGTGTTTTCCCTAGTCCATACATCATCTCAGCCCAAAAACAAAGATACATAACCAGTCTCCCTAGGGCCCTAGAGGCACCATCTGCGCATTAGGAGCTGGGATGGGACTAATTGTAGTCGCCACCATAGCAATACAGTGAAAAGTCGTCTGATGCTCCCGCTCTTGGGACATTTTTGTCTCAACCATAATGTATGGAAGGTGAGCCCACACCTCAAAGGGCATACCTTCAATAAAGGTCTCTGCTCATATCTAGGAGTCACGGTACTTCTGTAACTTCTCCTCTACAACACGTGATCATGAGGCACCCTCCTCGGCTCATGCGACCATTCTCTCTATATCCATATCTCCCTCTCTGGAGGGCCCACCAATCTCCATCTGAGGTCATTGTGTCGGTCGCTCTAAGCCATCCCAAGGAGCATCCAGTGGCCTCAGAACCTGAGGTCTCTAAGGAACAGGCATGTCCCGTGCAACTCCCATATGTCTTGGATTGTGGCCAACCATAAAGGTCAGTGGACATCCTTGCGGCCCCGCATCTACAAGTAAACAAAGCATAGTGTCAATATCATCATGAAACATAAATACATAAAAAAACATATGTATACAAATGCAGAATTAACAAACATATACATGATCACCCCAAGGCAACACCTGGAGGGAACACCATCTCTAGAACTCCCCGGAAGTCAACCCTATGGTACGGGTAGTCCAATATTAGCTTGGGGTTGGACTCAAACCAATGTTATACCATGCCGATCCATTACTCACCCAACTCTCCTTCACCCTACCACAACATCGCCTGTCCCCAACAACACATGCGAGTCTCTCGAGGAGTCCTTGAAGGTACTGCAAGAACAAGGCGAACCATAACCACCCTCTTGTAGAGTATGCTGCAAATCGCACTCCCATAAAAAAATCTTCAGCGACAATTGTTGAACCTGGGTAAGTTGCAACACCATCCCCTACCACACTAGTTGGGCCCAATCAAAGAATGCCCCCACCTGAAGTCACTACAAAACTGAAATATGCGACCCCAAGCACCGATTAGTGGATGCTGACCCCACAAGTCTAAAGATCATAGCTGGCACTACTCACTCGGCTAGATCCTCCACCACTGTGATCCTCACGCAGCCATTAGAAATAGGGTCTAGACTGCAATTCCCATCAACCCAAACCCCCATGCCAGAATCCCCTCCTGGAAGGGGATAAGGAAGAACCTCCCCTCCCGGCATCAACCTAGTAACAAAGTAAATTTCATCCTCCGCTAGTATCAGGAGGTCTATATGGCAGATAACCATCTCCTAGTTATCCGCATCCCAACAACTTACCAGATATCGTGTGAACTTATTATGCAATCTCATCAATGGGTTATGAAGAAATGTCAGGAACCCCCACTGCACTAGCTTTTGCCTTGCACCAGCATCCTGTGTCATAGCATTCTAGAGAGGAGTCCACTCTTGCTCTCTAGATCATCCTACCACCAAGTTTACCACAAGTTAGAAAGGAGAACCCCTCAGGACCTTAAAAAATCAAAATGGGGGTAAAAAACAAGTTTTCCCCCACCGCATGCCTATTTCCCAAACAAGCGCATGGTGTGTGTGCCTGTTCTTCAAAACAACACATGGGGTGCACACTTGTATCTGATATAGGTGCACACCTGACGTGAAAAATCTTAGGAAATTCGTGACAAACCCCGGAAGGGTTCATCGTACAAACTCATAACTTAGATCCATGCAACACGTGTCTGAGCATCCCTTTCATGCGGTGTCTTCATGCATAACTTCGGTTATGTGTGAAGATCATGCAGCTCAAGGATAATCGCCCGCATGCTCTTCAAAATTGGCCCTGAAAAGTCGTACAAGGGACCCCTGTATGGACTACTAAACTATCATACTCAAAATCATAGAGGATAGGGCTCAAGTTCTTACCTATCTCTGGCGACACGAATCCCAGTTCATAGGCTGACCACAACAGCAAGAAACGCTCCAGGAAAGCTCTCTGACCTCCACAGCTCAACAATGAAAATGATTGATATTTAGGCCCCATGGCACTATCTATCACCCTTTTTGCCTGTGATCTCCGTTGATAGAACCGAAAGATACGCGAAGATCACTCCCACAACATCTTCATCATGGAACCCTCTATTCCCCTAAACACAAAAAGTCATCTTCTAGAACTACCGCACATGTCAGGTACTTCTCCAGCTCTCTAAGTCCATAAACATTCATTTCATATGTATGTTTTTAATGATTCTTTCACTTCGGGTTTGGGTTGTATCCATTGCAGGAATATGACACATGGTCAGCTTCAACCAACACCTCGACAAGCGAAAATAAAGCAGGTATCATTTTCTACTCAACATGATAGACTTTCCCCTAAAAAGCTTTGCATATCCTAACATAATTTCTTTGAAATGCACCATAAGGTCCAACATCTCAACCATGTTTATCACCATCTAACACTTGTACATGATAATCATTCATGCTAGTCCATAGGACCCCCTCCCCCCCATGGCTCCCTTCATCATTGTAGACCCTTCTTCACAAAATGGTGCCATGACCACTCACTCCATCCTGGGAACCATCTCACATACATATATGAAAGTTTAGCCCATTTGTACCAATTCACCCACCCACACAACATGGAGACCAACCAATGGGACCCTCACCCTTAGTAGATACATTACACCTTCACACAAGTTACTATCATCATGGGGCACTCGTCTCCATGGTTGTACATCCAAACCAACCCCTATACTTTTGGCAAGTGTATAAATATTTTTTCAAAAAAAAAAAAAATCTCCCATTAAAATTTGATTTTTACAATTCAAGGTCCTCACCCACCTATATTCTTCGATCACCTTTGGTCACAGCTCATCAACAAGTCACCCTCATTTTTCACGTCCATTGAAAAATCACTTACACTCATCCCGGAAATCCTACCGACTCCAGGATCATCAGAAAGCATGTTTTTGATCGCTGCCATTTTCATCTCAAGCTCTGACCTCAGAATAGCTATATGTATCCTCCAATATCAATAGCCCTCACTATCATGACTATCTGACCCAAGTTATTACAATATTTTCATATCTCACATTGATTTCCCGACTCACCATTTTGGGAAGATGACACCCCTTTCCTGTGGACTTCAACAAATATATTCCAAGAAGGAGGTAGTACCTTGGATACTCCCTTGCTTAATAGGGATATTCTTAGGTGGCACATTGAGAACCATTATTTCCAAGTGATGTCATCGAGACCCCGACTTCACTAATCACCTCATTCAGCAATGCTTATATGTGGGGGAGGTACCTATCACCAAATATCTGTGACCCATCAACAAAGTGCTTCACCAAGATATGCATAGGAAAACAATATTTCACCTATTTGACCAGAAAGTGCCCCTGAGGGAGTCAACAATTTCTTCATCGTCAACCATCAGCACGTCAACAACCACCACGTTCAATGAACAAAAAAGTAGTTGTTGTCTAATTGTAATCAGTTCTAATTATCCATAATAACAAGCATGGGACATGCCGACCTCGTATAGGCACACCATTATTGTATCTTTTTCACCATAGCATGGCTATCATTCCTACTTTGTCAAGGGGTTTTTCTATACTCATCTCCGAAACAATCTATCCTCTCTCTCAAACATTTAATCAGATTCTCCAAAGGAAATGAAAATATGATGTATTTCGGCTATACATTTTCTCCTAACCTCATACATCAAGGAGGAACTGTTAACACCAAACAATCGTACACCTGATAATACAATCCAGAAGACATAAAAAGTGTCCACCAGAATGCATAGGTGGACATTTTTCCAACCGAATACATTATAAAATATTCAAAAATCAAAGGTTCTCCTAAGCTCCAAATTTTATAAAGGAAATCAATTAAGGTCGCCTGTATTGGTCATAGAAAAGGTGACTCAATAGTCTAGGACCACTCTACACACTTTCACCCAATTTCTTGATACGAATAAGCCTAGTATAGTCGAATTCGAGTCACACTGGAGAAGTGCATCCCTCAATGGAATCCTCTTGTCCTAATCATATCTATTTATCATACATGTACCAAGAGAGGGAAGAGGGATTCAAAAAACTCTATATAAACAAGTCATGGGAGAGCGAAAAGAAGAGACATTGTTATGCTGGTCAAATTTCTTGTAAGCAAACAACCATTTCATTGTTGAAACTAAGGAAGTGAAGAGCACTAGCATGTTGGCCAAATTGCTTCTAAGAAACCTAACATCTTAGTGAGTGAAGAGGAATCCACCCTTTGGAGATTATTCACACTTATTTGAGAGAGAGGAGAAACTTGCAAAGAGTTTGAGGAAAGGAAACCTCCTTGCTGAGGAGTTTTGAGCTTCCTAGCTCAAGGAATTCTCTTCAAGTGTTTTAGTATTCTGATTGTATTCAACCTCTATCACCAACAATCAATAAAGGGAGATTTTTCCATATATTATTGATGTGTTTTCTCCATTTGAGCATTATTTTGTTCATCCACTTCTTTGTTTAAGTTTATGTTTATGTATTCATTGTATCCATTATTTGCAATGTTGTGTTTATTTAATTTTGTCCACTAACAACACCAATTTTGACTATGATCCATTGCAGGTAACAATCCACTGCTAAGGGGGTGTTTTTTCATACACTGGTGCTCCAAAAACACTACAACAAACATTTTTTCCTCCATCATCGCACCTGTCCTTTATTCTTCTTCCTGCTTCTACTTCTCTTCCTATTCTTTCCTCCTCAACTCTTGTTCTTCCTTTGATTCTTGTTCTACTTGCTATGATCTCAGTTTTGCTATCTGCAAGCTCTACTTTTCTCTCTTCCTCCTCTTTTTTGTCTATGTCCTTTACTTCCTTTTGCTTCTGCTGACAATGCTTCTTGCATGAAGATTGAATCTTCTTTCACTTTGTAGCTTTGTTCTCCCTCTATTATGTTAGCAACTTCCTATATCCCTGATACTATACTGGATTGTTGCCTTTTGTCGATGCTGCTAGACTTGCTGCCATGTTATTGTTGACTCCTTTTCTATGATCAGTTGAGTTCCCACATATATTGGCAAGTTAACTGGTGCTTGCTCAATTGCTTCCCCAGTACTGCTTTCAGTGGTCTCTTTTGAAGCAACTCTCTTTGGTGCCATGGTACAATTACTGTTGGATAGAAGTGCTTCACGAGTGTGGTACCTGTGGGACAGAAAGGAAACTCATGCCAAGAAAACATTAGCTCTTGCAAATATAACTTCACAACATGATCAAGTAACAATCACAGCATCTAATGAGAGGGATTACACAAATTAAAACTGACAGGGGTGATTGACTAAATATGGGAACTATGCATTGCGCAATCACAACAGTCAGTGTGGAAGCTTGATGACTGGAATTGCGCAGTGCAAATTTTAGTCTAAGCTAGGGCTTGTGAGAGACTACGCATTGTGCAGTCTCAGTGTCCAATCTAGGAGTCTGGCTCATAGAATTTCATAGTATGCAGTTAAATCTAGCCCAAGATAGGCTCTATGAAATTTCATAAGCCAAGGCAGAGGCCTTGAGCTCCCAAATTGCACAATGAATGCATTGAAGTGTGAGATCCCAGCAAGTGGAGCCTAGATTTGCCCATGTGGTGTGTGAAAAAAAGCAAATCTGAAGGATGGTGTGATGGTGAGTGCATATCTGACTAAATGACAATGCATGGACATGAAACAAGTGTAGGAATCAATCAAATTGAATGAAAGAAAAGCATATGAAGAGAGTCGTCAGAACGACAACCATTAGTGCAAAAATGGGAAAGCACAAGCGACACTTGGGAAAGGCAATCTAAAACTTGAAACAACACTTCCACAAGCTAAAAAAAGTTAAAAATCTAGCATTCATTCAAAGAAACAAATGAAACATCGCTCTCACAAGCTAAACAATAAAAAGCAACAGAAAAAGTAGCAAAAGACGATAAAAGTGAAACTCACCCAAAAAAGCGATGACAATGCTCTAAAGGATCCTTGATCTCCTCGAGAATGTTAGAGATTGATGATCGAATGTAAAAATGATCTCTAGAGGCGTCTATTACATAAAATTGAGCAAATTGGAATTTATGATGCAAATTCTTGAGATCAAGGAAAAAAGCGACACTTGGCGAAAACTTCTAAGGATAGCAATGTGCCACCTTCGGGAAACTAATAATATATATCTACTTCCTAGGGATTCTTCTTTCCCTTTCATTTTATTTCTATTCTGGGGGAAACCTTCCATGCATTTCTTGGAAATATTGCACAGTTTTGGGCAGGACTGGGCAACTCTCTAGCTCATGCACTATGCAGTTTCTGAGCTCAGAGGGTTCTGCGCAATTTTTGGGCTGAATGGCTCTAGGCTACCTCTCATGCTTTGTGTAGTTTCCCAGATCAAGTTTGGCTATCATCTGATGTTGCAAAATTATTGAGCTCAAGGCTCACTTTCATCTTGGACTGCACAATTCCCAGGAGCAAGGCTAGTTTCCTTTAAGGATTGTGCAGTTCTCTAAGGAAAGCCTGGAACGGGGTGAAAACCAAGTCAAGGGAACATATTGTGGGTTAGGCAATAAACCAAGTAAGAAAACACAAGACAAGATGAAAAGGATGAGGCTCAATCAAAGCACAAGTACCTGGATCAATAAAAGATGAGCTGTTGTGATTTAGAAGGGAGGCTCAAAAACAAAGCATAGGCAAAATTTTGGATAGTAGTTGTAGTCGCTACAACATTGGCGACACATTGGTAGAACTCTAGCTCTCAGTATGAATTGTCTTGTGCAAAGTGAGTCTAACTCTTACGGAAGTATTATTTAGTTCTTCGATTACCATAACTTCTTCACTTAGCTTGAGTTAAAGATGTAGTCCATACCATTCTCCTTATTGGTAGCACATATACCAAGCCAAATCAAACTGAGTTGTTTCATTTTTGGATGAGGGCTATGTAGATGCACAAGTAAATAGATTGTCAAAGTTTTAGTTTTGTCCTTGGTGTTACTCCGCTGTCAGCAGGCCTCGACAGTACCCTGACAGAGTCACTTTAGGAATAAAAGCATTGCTCTGCTACTAGCAAGCCTGGATATTACCCCGATGGAGTTACCTGCTTCACCTCTGTGCGTAGGAAGACTTTCTCTTCTTGCGCCCTTTATTTTATTTTCCATTTTTTTTATTTTTCAAAGAACTATGCATAGGCACTTATTTATTTCATGAGGCGGAAGAGAGATATCGACTTATTGAGAGGAGAAGACTTTTACCCTTCATAAAAGGATGTTTATATATGCATCTGACATACTTTTTAAGGCTTTCCCCCTCTCCTTACTCTACTTGACTGAGTTGACAAGGGTTAACAGTATATATAAAACTGATTAGATTAGGCAGTACTAGTTAAGAGGGAAAGCATCATGATTTCACCATGACTCTCTTTGAAAGGAACATATTTTCAATCAGGGTATCATCAACTAGAGGAAATGCAAGATTCACATAAAGAGAGGGAATAGACAGATAAAGAAGTGTTGATAGTTGTACAATTTCCTCTTGGATTTCACCCTACTTGTCTAAGAAGCCAAACATGGTTTCATGTGGAAAGTAACCTACAGGTGCAGAAGAAAGTAAACAAAGGGAAGATGTAAGACAAAACAAAACAAAGTAAGAAAATCAAGAAAAAACATAAGAAAGAAAACACTACTCCTACTCCTAACCTAAGCAAAGCATAGGCCAATTCACATAAAGTAATACTTCCAATGCAACCATCGATGCATTGGTTGGCCCTTGTAGGTGAGAGCGTGATTGGCAAGAAAGATATGCAAGAAAACCAATAGACATGAAAGATAAAACAATGTAAACAAAAATATTCGACGATTGTATTCATCCATAGAAAATTAAAAATGAAAATCACATGGAAGGCACTCTGTGTATGTATCAATGTGTCATGTTACATTGCGTGTGAAAGAAAAAAATGTACACACTTTCAAACTTGAAAAATGAGAAAACATAAAGAAAGAAGAAAATATTTGTTTTGAAACAGTGCTTTCTACGTATGAATCCTCCAATGCATGAGTAATAGGATTGTGTCATTTTGATGGAGGATGAAAAAACTATGAAATACATTGATCTTGAATGTGAACAACAAAGTGATGAGCAACCTCAACAAATTCAACAAATTTCTGATTAGAAGTGGAAGTAACATCAAGGCTACGATAACTTGGCATAACCATCTGCTCAGGCTGAAGTGGCCCGACATCTTGAGGAGTTTCCACTTCATCAAATATGGATCATCAAAGACTGATGGCCTAGAAAGATCAACAGTAAGAAAATCAGAATCGTGATCAGATGAATGAATGAAAAGATCACGATAGCCACGATCATAAAATTCAAGATAAATAGAAACATCCTCATGATTTGATGAATCATAAAGAGGGGATAATGAAAAATGAGAATATTCACCCTCTGTGTTTCCGGAAAGGTAAGATGAGACATTGGGTGGATCTGGGAAGATAGATTTTTCCTCTCCGCAATCAAATGAAAGATTGGCATCCCACGTGTTTTGTGAATGATCGGAAGTATAAGCATCTGGAAATGAATTTTCACAAGATGGAACAGAAATGGCAGAACCATGGAATATGTCAGGATAAAGCAGACAAGGTGTGGAAAAAAGGAGATGATCCTTCACCATAGATTCTTGTTTAGACTCCCACACATACTCATAAAAAATGATAGCATCAGTTGGTTGTTCAACACCAACTCCATCCAAAAATTGATCACCTTGAACATCACATGTGAGATCCAAGACGGGTGAACACACCACACAAAAATCCAAAGGATCAAAGGAACCAAAGGATGGAGGCTGAGGAGATAAGACCACATGAAAACCATCAAGCTTGCAATCCAAATCTGCACCTAAAATCTAAGCATGTGGGGTAGGAGGAGATGGTGACATATCAACAAGTGGATTCTCAACTTCTCCCACCTCGACCTACGGAGCTAGAAATGATTGATGAAAAGGGGATGGAGGGTCACTTGGGAAAACAACCTTCTCTGTCTTAGATTTAGAAGCTTTGACACCGATGTATGTTGGGATAGGTTTGAAATATTCTAACTTGTGTGGATTCTCAAAAATGTGAACATGATATTGAAATCCTTCCTCCAAGAATTCCCAGTCAACTTCATCTTCAAGAAATTCATAACGGTAGTGAAGAAAATGATAGTGAAAATCTTGGAAGAAATTCATTAGATGATTTTTGACATTTTAATTTTTTTTTATTAAGTGCTTTACGATCATAAAGAATGAGATCACGACATAATTCTCTTAACAAGTGATAGAAAGAGCGTATAGATGTTGCAGGCAATGTGTGACAACATTGCTTTGTGATTTGAATGTGAAAGTGAACAACCCACATGCAATGTAATCTGAGGGGACATCATTCCTGTCACAAAAGCCAGCAAAGGCAACCATGTGCCTAAACAAGGGTGTTCCATTGTCGCCATTGAACTTATATTTGGACAAGTGATCAATAATGCTCGTCGGCGATTCAAAATCAACAGTGTGAGAGAAACATGTCGAGGTTATGATTTCAACAAAAGTCATGAAATATGTGCATAAATTCAAAAAAGACTTCAAGGCCTCATCTTTTCATCTAGCGCTCCTTCTAGCGCCAGAAATGTTGACAGTGTTAAATATGCCAACATTCAAGGGATCTCCCCAATATGAAGTCTCAACTAGACCTCAAACCGTTTGCAGTAGGATTCCCAGCAGTGGGTGGTAGTGTAATGCCTTGACCGTGGTAGTGCGCAGAGGTAAGTAAGATAACTTTGGGTGAGAGAAAGTATGTGACCCTGTAGAGAGTCAAGTGCTCTACTTGAAGGTTCTAACACATGGAGGGGAAAAGGAAGTGCACCCCTTAGAATCTTGTAATAGTATGCAACTTGAAAGGAACACACTAGTGAAATGACATCACAAGATAAAATGGGGAATAGTCCACAGATTAAAGTGACAAGTTAATCCAAAAACACACATTCATCAGGATTTGTACAATTGCATACAAAGTAGTTCATAATAAAATACATAATTTAAACAACATACATTTCTAGAGCAACCAGAATAGTCCAACTACAATAACAACATATGCATGAAAGCGTGTTGTCTCTGATATTATTATTATAAGTGAAAGTTCTATCCATACTACACCATTGACAACCACTAGCCCCAATATTGGAACATTACAGTGAAGAACACCTGCTCCTCCAACTAAGTATATTCAATCTACGCCATGGAGAAGCCAAGGCTCGTCACAATACTCGCAAGTCTTTTCTAAGCCTAAGCCTAGCCAAAATATTGGCCCCCAGAAGCTTGTTCTATGAGTTATGAGATTCTATTTATAACAAAAGGTGGGGTGACCCTTAGCATTCGCCTTTGTGACTCTTTGAATTTCCTTATGACTCTTCAACTTATTTACAAATAACTCATTACATAACATGATGACCTTTCACATTCCACTAGTGACACTTGGAATTTCACTTACAACATATTTACAAATAATATTTCATTCTCCACATGTACCCATGTGAGAAAAAATAGGCTAGAGACACTTAACAAGACAAAACAATATGACTTTGAAGTTTGGGGGAAGACCAACTTGAAAACCTCCACTTGGTTCTTATCAGTCACATATTTATGCCAAGTTTAGTACTACATGATGATGTCCCCAAACTGCTTGATGGTGTATTTTTGACAGTGGACTCTTACCTCCAAAGCATCCAGGTATATGGTATTCGAACCTATGTCCAACTTGTTCTGAAGCATGTGCAGCATGGTGTTGACCATGACGGGACCACCAATGTACTTCTGCATGTTATGTGTGCTGAGCTCCAAGCATTCCCTGGGGACCTATCGTATTAGCTGCTCCACGTACTCATCGATCTCTAGCTGACTTGGTTCTTTGGTTTAGCCTTGGTGAGGTGACCGATTGATGGGATCCTATGTGTTCTCACCATGACATCCAAACTATTGTATGACTGTCCATATGCGGCCTATATGTGGCTAATGAATTGGGCAAGCTACTCATAGTTCTTGATCAACATCTAGAATTTTGTTTTCTCCATCTCTTCTTATGGATTCATCTTCTTTGCTAAGTGAAGTGGGGCCCCCTTGTGCTGCATTATCCACTCTTACACATGGGCAATGGCATCATGTATGTTCTTAAGAGTTTGAACAAACTCTTTGCTCTGTTGTTGTAGGCCATGCACATAGATAATTTCTTTATTCACGGTGACAAATCCATCATAGAGATTATTCCTGGCAAGCAACAATTTCTTTGCAAGTGGTTGATTCTTGGCCAACAAGAACTTAACATTTGAGCTTGTTTCTCCTACATAGGCCATGATGGCATCGAAAATCATAGTTGGGTGTTTCTTGGTGTCTGACACTATCACCATTTCCTTGATGAATGTAGGTTATGCAAGATCATCCAAAAAGTGCTTCCTTCACACCTATAAAAAAATATTTTGAAACTCGTCAAACGAAAAATTGTACACATCCATGATTGGATCATCCTCAAGGAGAATAGTATTCCTTTGCTCACTCGTGACTAGTTCTAACACTAAAGGTGGTGGAGACTAAGACATTACCTCTGGTGCTCTTAGCATAAGGTCAGAATCTTCATTCTATGGCTCCTATTTCAACTCCATGTATTTTACTTTAATCAGTTTCTAAATTTTTTGAGCAAGCTCTTTATCCTACATCTGTTCACTCTCTTCTTCGATTACCAGTTGTTGCAGCTCATTGATCAAGGATTAGTATTTTAGCTAAAAAATGAAAGTTCTCAAAATTTCTTCATACCTAAATTACTAGATATAGTTCATCTCCAGGATTCCAGCACCGTGAATAGTTCGAAAAACTGACATCATATGCAAAAGTTAGAGCTTCAGAAAGTTTGGTTAAAAAAAAACCCGCGGGGTCAGCCCCCACCCCATGTGACCAAGCGCCCGAACCAGGAGCTATGGGCCAACTGTTAAGCGAGATTAGTGTGCCACTAATTAGTTTATAATTTGATTAATCCGTAATGAATTTTGTGGAATTTATGGCGGAGCCACTAAATCCAGAACCACCAACAAACTTGGCGGACTTAACTGGAGTCTCTCGAGATTTAGCGGAGGTTTTCTAGGAAAAACTGTTTGAGCCATAACTTACTCGATTCTCAGCCACATTTCGAAAAAAAATAATCATTTCTTATAGATTTGAATGTTTTGAACTCATTGGAGTAGGTTTCATAGGTATAAGAGGCCATCTATAGGTGTTTTTGGTAACTTGAATATTTTTTAAGCCTAGGGCCACTAGTTGTTGGAGGTCATTCCCATAGCAGCTGGTAACAAAATTGAGTAAAATAATAGTCATTTAAGATATATTTAAATGTTTTAAAATCATTGGAATAGGTTCCAAGATCATTGAAATCATGTGACATCAATTTGATCACTATTCAAAGTAATACAAAGGCCCACACTATTAAGCTAGACCAAGGAGATGTAGCCCAGGAGGGGTGAACTCCTTCAACAAAAAATTGTGTATTGAGCTCTGTTATTTGTGCTTGTTGTGTTTTTATATGCTTCTATTCAGAAATTTAAATTCATGCTTTTAAGTTCATGCAAAACACTAAATTTCACCAAGTTTGATGAATTGACAATCACATGCTCATGGATAAACTCTTAATGGATAAGCAAACCAAAGCAAAGAAATTTTTATATCTGGAAATGATACTAGCAATATCAATCTTGTAGGTTGATTACAAGAATTTATTACTTATGCTTGACTACATGAAGTTATGTGTATGTGTAGTTGATTAAGCATTTCTTATGCAGGTTGATAGTTACATTAGGCAATGTGTGCAATGGATTAATGGTTGTGGTCATGCATGTATGGTCTTGGTTATAGTTATACATGAATAGTAGGTCAAACATGCCTTGTGAAGTCATGGTATTCAATTTAGGTCTTTCGGGTGATATTGGTATGTTATGATTCTAATATGTTGGCTAAGATAGAGCAGGATATGCAGAGCATCATAACAAGGTTGTAGCATTGGACTTTGGGGTAAGAGCAGATTGTCATACATGTATTGTATGTTTGGCATGTAGGTATGTAAGTCAATGATTTTTATATGCATTAGGTTTATATACATTAGGTTTATGCACATGTCTTTTGATGTTATGGTTACATTCATTATTGATTTTAATTGATTAGTGTAGTTAATGCACATGTGTGAGATAGTTAAGAATGATAGTAATCTGTAATTGTATGTATTTATATTGTTGTTTTATATTAGATAACCTAATGATTATGTTATATGTTGTTGATGAGTATGTTATAGGTTAACTCGTTGTTTTCATATGAAAATTAAGTTATATGTTGTTGATGAGAATGATAGTTAGCTTAATGATTAGGGTTATAGAATTTATACCTTGTTGTTATATGTATCATGCTAAATTGGATTGGCCTATGCATATGGTTAGGGTTACAATATTATTTAGGTATGAGCCGACATATTTTTGATATGGTGTTGTACTAATCTAGATGACTTTTCATATGTGTGTGAATGATAATTGTGAATGAGTTATGATGTAAACATGTTAGCTAGTGACTATTCGGGATATCATGATCTTATGTATGTTTGAGTTTATATGTTGTGAAGTTATATTGTGCTAACTAGATTGATTGTGCAGATAAGATAGCCTCCCCTGAGACATAGTAAGGTAATAGTTTGCTTATGTTGTATATTTGGTGCTTGAATGTTTGATTATGTTGTCTAGTTGATTTATTTAGCATGATATGTTGCAAGTTGGTTGAATGTTTGATGAATTGCATAATAAGAGTATGCATTCAAATGATATTGTTTTAAGATGATTGTGCTAATACATATGAGTTGAGATAGTTGATATGTACTTGAGTATGATAGGTGATAGTTGTAGCATTATATATTATGACTAATGACTATGAATTGACTATGTATTATGACATGATTCTTAGTCCTGGTAAAGGTTGATTTCGAATTGATAGATATGATTGTCTTGATTTATTTAACATGGTATGTTGCAAGTTGGTTGAATGTTTGATGAATTTCATAATATGAGTATGTGTTCAAATGATCTTGTTTTAAGATGAGTGTGCTAATAGAGATGAGTTGAGATAGTTGACATGTACTTGAGTATGATAAGTGATAATTGTAGCATTATGTATTATGACTGATGACTATGAATTGACTATGGGTTATGACATGATTGTTAGTCCTGGTAAAGGTTGATTTCGAATTGATAGATATGATTGTCTTGATATGTGGAACATGTGGTTGACATGTGTGAGCAGTTGCAGGAAACATGTTTGGTATTAGTGTGACAAGGTAATAGTTGATGTGTTTATATAACTAACAGTTGGGTGACACGACAACGCATAGTAACGCTCAATTGCAACAAGGAGAAAGGTAGAAGAAAGGAATTGGGCAAGAATTTTTTGGCTAGGTTTGGAAACCCTAATTCCAAACAAATTAGTGAATTGCATACATGGAGTCTTCTTAACCTTGATTTTGTTGACATTATGTGTATATGTGCTAGATTCATGAACATGTACTTGACAAGTATATTAGATAGTCTCTAGTTACAGGTGGATCTGTCAAGATAATTGGAGTCCCTTGAGAGATGGCGTGGATGTGTTTAGTTACAAGGCAACAAGATTGGCACGACAAGATAAGGTAACTAATGTATTGTTATGTTCATTTATGCACTGACATTGTGTGTTCATGGAAATATAATGTAGGGAGTTGCATGGCAAGAGAGATGGCCATGAATCTTAAAGAAGGCTCAAGTTGAGCTTTCCTTTGGAAGCACTGGGAACCATGGGCATTGAGTGATGGTGACTGTTGTTATTCTTGTTCTTTTGTGATTTTTGCGCTTGATTTGCGATTTTGCGTGTGTGTGTTGCATTGTTGCGGTGTCGTATTGTTGTTATGGGTTTCCGTGATCTTCTTTTTGTTTGTTTCTTGGGTTGTCTTTTATGTTTTGAGTCTTGGGAATTGGTTGGGAAAGAGGAAAGTTAGTGGAGCTCGGGGACCAACTAGTCCAACCATCCATTTACCACTATGGACCAACTAGTCCAACCAACTTCTCTCAAGGACTCCAATTACCAAAGGCCTAGGAATCCCTTCGCTGGTTTTGGCAGGATACACGGTAAAGCCTGAGGGAGCAGTCTCATTTTACGGCTTAGTGATCCGAGGTTGGATTTTGGTAAAGCCTTAGAGATAAGGAGATGGAAAATTCCTCAAGGATAGTGATGGATTCTGGATGGCATTCCAAGTTTGGTTCGCTTGTGATCGAAGCATCGGTTTTGGTGCGATAACAGTTTGATGAGGTTGGAGGTGGTTTAACCTTTGGATTCCCTTGATTTTTCTTGGATTGGTTGTTGTATGAGATCACACATTCATGCTTGGAATATGGAATGGGGTTGACTGGCTGAAAGAGAGATTTGGTTCAGCCATGTCTATGATCGGGTGGTACGTGGAAGTCCCGAACCTGGTTGGATTTACCTATGATTAATAAAAGCTATGTTCTCTTACTTTTGCACTGATTTATATGTGGATTTAATGGTTGTCATATCTCTGATATTTACATGGTTTAATGATAGTTATAAGCATGGTTAGATGACTTTTTTATGTCATGGTTATTTCATGTATTTACTTTTAACTATTAAATGGATGGATGCAAGGCCTAATTGATGATGTTGTAGCTTTATGGAGAAGGAGGTGATCCTTATGGTTATTTTTCATAAGTGGCTTTATTCATTTATTCTTTGTCTTATAGGTTGCATATTTACTAATTGTTTAAAAAATGTATGTCATGGTTAGGCTTGGTTAGGTCAAGCCTTTGATCAAGTTTTGTGTTAGAGGCTTTGCCTTGGTGTAATTTATTTCCTTGGAAAGTCTCATCAAGTTCTAGGCATTGGTTTAGAGACTAGCCTTCAAAAATTGGCTTAAATCTCACAGTCTCTGGCACAAAACTAGTCAAGAGAGACTCCAATCTCTCCCTTGTAGGCACTGTGGGAGAAACTATAGATTTATAGTCACATGCATGCCTTGTCATGGGAGCGACTCTGGGTATAATTCATTGAAATTCTAGGTTAACTCAAGGGATGGGCACCTGGAGTGTTGGATTAGCTCCTAGGGGTATTGAAGCACCTGAGGGAGGTCTATAAGGTGTTGTTTTGTCGATTCCACTTCCTTATGGTAACATAGGAGGTCGAATATGATCATAGTATCCTCTCTTCTCATGTTTACCCCAGTTGGCATGGTTACTTTGGGTATACTTGGGAGGGGGGTGTTACAAAATAGATTGCAATTAGTCAGCTCTCCTCATGAGAAACAAATCCACATATCAGCTTACATTTGACTCGTTTAGCAGTAGTATTTCCCCTTCAAATCGTCCTTAGTCAAGTAAAACTTGCACAAGTATCTCATATGCTCATATAGATGAAAAGGACTGATATTCACTATGATTTTGCCTCATTCAGAAAAAACTTGCACCAATAACTCTTAAGCTCAACTATACGAAGGGAAGGATTGATATTCACTATGATTTTTGTTAGCATGGGTTCTGAACAGGCACATTCTGGACCTCTCCAAGTTGATATACAATCACCACGTCCTCAGCAGGGGCCACATACAATCAGAATAAATAAAAAGAACTTGTCCAACCTTTAGCAATGAAACTCAACCCTGTGAACAAGTCTTTGGCCCAACAACAGAATGTATCACTCAGCCTTCATAGAAGAGTAATCATACCACCTTGCTCCCATTATTCGAACTAGTGAAGAAAAAAATAAACTCACTCTCCCAAAACTGAGGAATCTCTAGCTATTGTGACTAGAGTAGAGATAAAATCTTAAGTGCCACCTCTCGAGCTATTGTGACTAGAGAAAAACTATAACTGCAAGTTTGAAAGTAGGTAGAGGAGGGAAAAAATGTCCAACGAAAGATGTGAAGGTTTTGAAAAATGAGAAGGTTTCAAAAAATGAGAAAGTTTCCAAAAATGAGATAGTTCATTAAAAAGGAAATATAAAGGGATGATTTTCCCTCCTAATGGGATATATACCTTTTTCCCTCCATTGTGATTCAATGTCAAAAATGTTGTTATAGCACTCACTTTTCTAATTTTTTAACTTATTAAAACTAGAAATTGCATTAAAAGGTGCAAAGGAAAGCTGATAAGAGTAGATGGAGGAGATGTTGTAGGTGAAAACAATGCATATATCACCTCTACTCTTGGTTTTTGCACCATTAGAAGAAACCATATATCACTTGCACTTGTGTTTTCTTTTGCTACTTTTCATCCACACATATCTCCTTCATGATGGAGAGACCTACATACTATTTTTCATGTATGACATTTTGCTCTTTTCTTGACCAGATAAAACAATAAAAAATCTATAGGTAGTTAAATTTTTAATCTCTATTCTATAGAGGGTAATTGGTACACCATATCTAAAAGTGACATCAATATGTTAAAGTGAACCCACTCAATAAACATATGGATCCATGTGGATTGTGGGCCTACCTCAGTTGTTTCCCATTTATTTCTCCTGACATGGCTTGTTTGAGCAGTAATGAGGAAAATTCACTGGATCATGATATACCTAACCATAGAGTTCTATTTTCATGGGTTCGCATAGGTATCGATGGATGCATGTTATAGAATTCAATTCATGTAAGATTAATTTGTCTTTATTTACTTGATATATATTTAAAAAAAATATATATCTTTTAATCTTTGAAATTTTAATCTAAATAATAAGAGAGTGAACATATTTTATACACCAAAATTGTGTGTCTTCAATTTATTTAACAATGTAATAGTACATATATAAATAAATAAAAGTTTTTTTTGAGATAGACGTGCTATCTTGGCACATTAAAAACTTGTTGAGGAAATTTCAATTATGCACTAACTTAAAAAATCTTGTTAACCAAAATCTTTCATCAAGCCATGATCCAACAACCTCCTAAAAACACATAAGAAGAATACACATGTTGAGACCAACTCTACATCACATTGATCAATACATTAACACACCACAACCTTTTCATGTATGATCATAAGCATGACATAATATTCTATATGATAGGTAGGAGTTAATAATCCCAACTTTCACCCTTAGTGAGTTGGACATGTCTTTATCTTTGTTAGGTAAGTCTTCATCATCATCTTCTATTGGTTCAATACATCAAAGACACTCTAGTTGATCAATAAAGTATATATATGATCTAACTTGGAATTTGTGTCTCATTCCTCGATCATGTAAACATTACCAAATTGTTAGCATCCACATAATTGAGTGGAAATCTAACAAAATACATGGGTACCTAACTATTGCAACTACTAAACCACTAATATCTCCTTTGAGTACATGGTTCATTCATATTTCAATGAACTCCACCTAAATGTATAGGAAACTTCAGGTTTTTAGGGCTATCTCGCCCCCTAAAGTTTACAACCAACACAATCCACTCATAGAGAATTCAACTGACACATGGCCCATACTTTATCAGAGGTTGTACATTATATTAAACAAGTTATCTAGATCATCAAGGATGCATGGATAATCAATATGCCTTCTTAGAAGAGTCATACAATGATATTCCCTTTACATAATACATAGATAGATATGGTTACATAATATTTGCATGCTCCATGTTATGGAGGAAATAAGTACAAGCTTTTATAATATCACATGTTATTACAATATTCCTCCCAAGTACCAACTCTAACTAATATCAAGCTCATAAACATCAATGACCAATATATATAATCTACACACACCATGTTAGACTTCCTCCAAATATAAGATGTGATTCATCTTTCCATATGGTCCTGGTTTTGATTCAATATAATAAAAGGTGTACCTTGTTTGTCCATCTCCAACCAATCTCCATTGCTACCACAAGGAATATCATTTCCATGATTTTGGATGAAATTCCAAAAACTCTTTATTATGTCTAGAACATCATTATGTCCTCCTTGCTGCAAACTCATAATTCCAACTAAGAAATATCTACCATTAACACTAGGCGTTAAACAATATTGCTTCAATTCATCTTTCACCACTATAAAAACCAACCACTAGTTATTCATTGTAGAAACTTTCTAACATCTATATAGAAAATTATTCATATATGCTCCTCCACTATGATTTACTTATAGTATTGTCATCTCAAACAACATACAAATTAGAGACCAATCATACATTTTGGCCACACATTGGGACTGCACAAAATAATTAGGAACTTATTGTACTCTAAGGCCTAACATCAACCTAACTATAAACATTGAACGATAGGGAATTTTATGAACATACTTCCATCTATCAAGACACTTATGTACCCAAATAATGTTCCCAGTAATTCTCTAAGAAAATGTTATAGATATAAAATGCATCCAAATTGGTCTTGCACTCTATACCTACTAATCTAAGGACTTATGACACCACATTCATTAAACAACCTTTCATCAATGAACAACTAGAGGAGATACAACCTCTTGTTATATTTTCCTTTTAGCTACAACATGCCATATCAAGCAAACGAAATAATTCCCTTTACATCAAAAAGTGTTTCATTGCAAGGCTACAATAATCAACAAAAGATAATGGTACATGTGACTAAAGAATTTTCTCTACATATTTCTCTAGGGTCATGAATGTACTTGGTGTCTTCATATACATCTTCAAATTATGGATTCAACATTCATCTTGGATATTCATATGTTCCCTTTTATTTGTTAGAATCATGAAAATTAACAAAATGATTGCACTCCCATATTGGGTTAATGAAGCTTAATACACTTCTTATGTTTTGACTTCAAGACATTTTTATAACCGCCATCAAAGTTATACATAAACACGTGTAAATGGTATTTGATATAAGGATCTAATCATTCTATAAAAAAATCATAGGGCTTTCCTACAATATTGTTTTTTCTATTAAGCTAACCATGCCCAATTATTTTCCATAATGGAAAGTGGATTCAGTTTTTTCTTTAAGTCACCCACCCAACGGATGTGACTTCTAGGACTCATTGAAGAAGTTCATATCTACCACAACCTAGTCACACAAACTTATAATTTATTTCAATAACATATATACAGGGAGTACATGTTCTATTGTATTCCAATCCTTCCCCAAATCCAAAATACAACTAACAATAGAAGATAAAGAAACAGATGAAGAGAGAGTACCCGAGGGTAGTGTTTTCGAAGTAGTGGCTAAGTGGAGTTGTGGATGATTAGATCTATGATTCATGGAAGCCCCATAAACAATCATAAGAACAGTCACAGTGAGGCCTGGAGTTGGATTCGTCGAGATAGTAGGGGCATCTGAGATAGTTGCAGAAAGGACAAGAGGAGTCATTTCCATCGAGAGAAAGCCTTTCTCTTTCGTCTGGGAGATGAGGGCTTGTACTTTCCTTTGTTTCCATTGAACCCTAGTGAATAAATTGTAGCAGTATGGTTTTGTTTGTGACATCTATGGCATATGAATGGGATGCCCTCGTAGTCTAAAGTTTGAAGAGAAGTGATGCCTTGATGTTGGAGTTCCATTTCACCCCATAAGACATATATGATATCCAAATTTACTGATACCCTCACCATATTCATCTCCATGTAGTCTTTGAAAGTGAGGTTGGCCTCCAAGCATTCCCCTAACTTGTTTCCAATTTACTTAAGAGCCCGATCTAATCGAAATTTTACTTTCAGTCTTGGAGGTTGAACCCAAATGGGGGCCTTGTCTAGTCCCCCTTGAGTGGGATCAGAAAGAGCGGTCCAATTCTTAAAAATTAAAGGGATGGAGTTGACACTACAAACCATATTCAGATCCCAATGAACCTCTTCAGGCTTGTTGAAAAATAAAATGAGCCAACTTCTTACTAGTACCTTGTAAGTTGGCAATGAGTTGATGTGAGACCCCCACTCCTTTGTCATCCATTATTATATTGCCTTCCCACTAAAACAATGACCATGAGAAAAAACCTCCAATGTAAACTCATACATTTAAATGACTTCCCGTGTCTCGATCTTGTCACCCAGAATGAAGGAGAGTGTTGATTTTCCACAACATTAGAGAATCTAGGTTAGGGTCTTAGAATCAATGACACTATCAACTCTAATGCAACAACAAGCTACTTTTCATAGTGGAATAAATTTAGTAGTAAATCAACACATGCACAAATATACAACTTTTGACAATTTTTCAATAACCCAACTTTGTTATATTGCCAATCTATACTACAACAATTTAGGACTCCCATACTAGGGATCATGGCCCTCATACAATGCCTGATACAAGGAATAAAAACTAGGTTTTGGTGTAATTTTACAACCAATATAAACTGAACAAGACAACACTTGACCTACTTTCTGATGTCAAACCCCTCAACCCTTTCATTCCACGTGTCTTGAACACATATATCGGTCATTTTGCTCCCGATTTGCAGCAACACCAATCTGCCTCTATTAATGATCCCACTCCTTTAGGCCCTTGAACACGACTTCATTTTTCCCTCTATATGATCATTAGTCCTTCAATGAATCAACACATAGGGTCTTCTGGTGAGTTGTTAATAACTCCATTTATGAACAACTCCTAGACTACCCATTGCTGCTCCTCAACACTTAGGGACTTCTTCTCACTATTACCTTCATGTGATATACCAATGACAACAAATTAGGGCATGGATGGCTTCCCTCTATCATTGCAATATGTCCTTCTCTTCAAGAAACTTGGGATAGAAAATCTACTCCTTTGGTTGCCTTCTTTTGTCCTTCAAAGGCTGGTCCATGATATTTTCCAAATATGCCTCTCTTAGAAAACCTATAGTCCTTCAATGTATGCATTTTGGGCTTCCTTAGACATCAACTTGTTTCCCTCCAAACAACCTTAAGATTCCATGTGCTTAACTAGGGCACTCAACCACCTAGCAAAACCATCAACTTAGGAGAACACTTACCTTTGATTAAGGTCATGTTCCTCTATTGTTGCTCATGGACCTGTGCAAATATCATACCTAAGATTTTTGTCCTGGTTAGGGCACTAGACGAGCCCTCAAACTACCTCAAAATTCTTATTTTCCATTGATAACAGACCAACCTTTGTTTGCTACTACTTAGGCCACCTTAGGATGTTGTTCCAACTCCTCTTTGACCGCAAACTAGCCCTAATCTAGGGCTCAGCCCCTCGAGTAATAGACCAGTAGACTTTGGCCATGTTTCCTTAAGAATATTAGCCTCAAACCATGCACTTTTATGTCCCTCAAGCTTTCGGCTAGCCTCCTACTCCTACTCATACTTGTGCCAAACACAAACAAACCCAAAAACAATCCCTTTTCACCCTCGACCTTGTCCTCTTGAGATGCGACTACTTCAAATGCTCTCCACAATGATGATTTGCACTTGGGTTGGTGAGAATGAGCCTCCTTCTCACTCTTATTTATACCTTTCTCTAGGGTGACATCTAGCCCTTCAAGAAGCCCATTCTCCTGCAAACAGAGAAAATAATGCATTCATATCTGATGTCAAGGGACCTTCCACACATTCCCAGATCCAACCTCAATTGATTTTCTTGCCATGATTTTTAGGGTTTCAAAGTCCACATATTTTTTTTTCAAATTATGTCATGTTTGTGCAAAAGCAAGTTTCAGGGTCGAAGCCTACAGGGTAAAGGGTAAAATAATATAGCTATTAGGAAATCAATAAATTGAGAGAAAGCATTGACCAAATATACCTCATGGTTCTAGTAAGTCCAATGTGCACGAAAGGACCTATTGAAGATCAAAGTAGTTGTGACCCTCAAATTATTGACTCCCACAACCAACTTCCTACTATCCACGAAATCCAAAACCCTTGGCTTTCTCAAATTGAAATCACAAAATTTGAAAAAACAAAATGAATCGAGAGGCTTTATTACTCACCCTTCCTTAACAATTCTAGGGTCAGACAATTGCGACAATATCATGAGCTTCAACACAAAATTGGGTAAGATTCTTATCAATACCATGACCACAAACAATGGCACCAATACCCAGTTTCTGACTACAGTGTCTAGCACCAAATCCTCAACCATTGTTACAAATCATTGCGACTAGCACTTAGTTGAAAAGAACACAAAATCTTCCAAAGTCAAATTTATGATAACCAAGGGATTTCTATTTTCTTTTAAGGTTGTGTTGATTTCTATTTTAAATTAAAAGCATGTTAGGGGGGATTTCATGGCGATGTGAACTTCCATTGTTATGGAAGTGGTTCATGTCCAACTTTTATGAAGGAATTTTGATAGGATGAGTTTAAATGTTTTTCAATTTGGATTTTTTCTTTCAATTTCACTTGTAGTGTTGTATTTGTAACAAGCCTATATCTATCTTAAATTTGGATTTACCAAGCATTGAGATGGATTGATTCTCTTTTCACTCTAAAAGAGGTTTTCACCTCAAGAGATTTGATCTCTCTCGACACTTGGTAAATCCAGAGTTAAGATGGATCTAGGTTGGTTTAATTATTAATTACACAAAATTATAACTATAATTATAATTATTAATTTTACTTTTTATTCTATTCTATTTTATTTTTATTTTATATTTATTTTTATGTAATTTGATTGCGTCAATCTTTTTTAACAAGATAGGACAGGACATTACAACATCTTTTCCATACTGGGAGAGCACATGTATCACCTAGAATACACCTAATCAATGTGTCCTTACTGAACCCAAGCCAAACATCTTCCATCGTGTGGAATTTCAAAGTGCTTGTCTCACCATGAGTGATGTTGTATCATCACCACCCAACTATAGGAAACCTACTATCACGCCCCCCTAGCCAAGCATATTTTAACAATCGACTACCTAATGTGAGGCCATGTTATCATCCATATAATCTAAGACATTGATAATTGATGAAGATCATACTCCTCCTTCATCAAGAATTCATGTATCTTCGATGCACTTATCAATAATATTTCCTTACCACAAATAAAGCACATAGCTAATCACATTGCCAAGTGTTATGGCTCAAAAAGCCACCCCTTAGGGTCAAGAAAATAAGCATATCCTTTTCTAAGTCAAAGGATCAATTTGTGACAGGTGAAAAAAAAATTAAAAAAATAAAAATTGTTTTGAGGGATCAATGCTCCTTCCAAGTGGTATGGACCAAACTAGAAGGTCTAGCAATGCTCCTTCCTAGTGTTGGAGGCTAAAATAGAAGGCCATCAAATCCCTCTCTGCATTAGAGCTCCGAAATAGTACGAGAATTCGACTGGATAAGCTTAGATTCGGTCCAAATTAACAACTTTGTTTAAAATAGTCATTTTTTATTAAAAAATGATTGATTTGGTCTATCTTAATCATCGCCTTAATACAGTCAAGAAAGTGTCTAGGTGAAATGAAGTTCAATCATGATGGGAATCTATATAAACAGAGCTCTTCACTAGTCACAAGAAGAAGAAGGAACTTATCCCAAATTATGTCAGTGTTGCAACCACGATAAACTTGTGCATCCACACCAGTGAGCATAGAGGTTATGGAGCAGATCAAGGGTAGAGGCTTGGAGGACCCATCGATGTATTCCAATTCTACCAAAGAGAAATAGTAATGAATACTTTCCCCATTATCTATCTTTCATGCTCTATTTTATTTGATGTGATTGATATATTATGTTTATAAGTGGATGTAAAAGTGGATGCAAACATGGGTGCAATAGGTGAAACAAAATTGGATGCAAAAAATGGATGCAATTGAAGTAGATGAAAAATTAGAGACAAAACAAGACACAAAACCCAATCATAAACCCAACTCAAAAGTGGATGCAAAAAGAGATGAAATACTTGATGCAAAAGAGGATGCAAACATGGATGCAAAATTGGAAGAAAACGTGGGTACAATACTAACTGCAAAAAATGGCGCAAATTGTGGCACAACAAAAGTGGATGTAATGATAGATGCAAAAAAAGCCAGCAAAATTTGATGCAAAAAGGGATGTAAACATGGGTGAAATAGTGGATGAAAAAGTTGATGCAACAAAAGTAGATGCAAAACGAGACACAAAACTTGATGCAAATCTTGACTCAAAAGTTGATATAAAAAGGGATGCAAAAATAGATGTAAAATTCAATGAAAACCTAGATGCAAATGAGGATGCAAACATGGATACAAAATTAGAAGCAAAAGTGGGTGCAAAGGGAGGTGCCAAACTAGGCGCAAATTGTGGCACAACAAAATTGGATGCAATAGTGGACACAATAATAGATGAAAAAGAGGATGTGAATATGGATGCAAAACAAGATGCAAAAGTGGATACAAAAGTAGATGCAAAACTAGACACAAACTTTGATGCAAAACTTGGCGCAAAGGGCATGCAAAAAATGATGCAAAAATGGATGCAAAATATGATTTAAAAAAGGATGCAAAAGAGGATGCAAAAGATGCTGCAAAATTGGATGCAAGTGTAGACACAAAAAGTGGATGATGCAAGAGAGGATGCAAAAGATGTTGCAAAATTGGATGAAAGTGTAGACACAAAAAGTGGATCTAAGAGAGGATGAAAAAGTAGGTGAAACAAAATTAGGTTCCAAACTTGATGTAGAACTTGGAACAAAACTCGGTGCAATGGATGGAACAAAACTTGGCATAAAACTTGGTGCAAAACCTGGTTCGAAACCTGTTGCAATACTTGGTGCTAAACTTGGTATAAGACCTAGTGCAAAAATTAGCGCAAATTTTGCATCAAGTTTTGCACCATATTTGGTAAATGGAAGCAAATAGCACCAAAAATGGGCTCTAGATGCAAAAAAGGAAGAAAAAATGGATGCTAACCATAGGGTTTTGTTTTAGTAAATGGTGTCTTTGAAAAGAAAGGGAGGCGTGCCCAGTGAGTGTGCAATTGCAACTATGTCAAGGTTCTTATACTGTAAAGGGGAGAGAAAAGTGATCCTCTGAGTGAGAGGTAATAGTACCACCCATAAATAGAGACACATGAACTAGAAGTCTCCGTCCAACATCCAGTGGAATAGTCCACAGCAGGTGCGACAGTCGTTACAACAAAAAGAAAGGAAATATTTGTCAGTATCCAGTGGAATAGTCCACCAATATGGGATAACAATAACAACCATTGTCTAGATATCTTTGGCAAAATCACATAATCAATCTTTTGTCGACGCGTTTCGAACCAACTTGTCCTGACGATGAACCACACTGGTTGGTTCGAAACGCGTCGACAAAAGATTGATTATGTGATTTTGCCGAAGATATCTAGACAATGTTATGGATCACAGAAGTCTAAATTCCTAAATAACAACCATTACAACACATTCTCAATAATATAAGCACTAAAATAACTGAAATAGTTCAACTATCTTAGTACATGTGAAAGCAAACATGAAATACAAACATCCACAAAATAGTCTTACAAACATTAATAGTTCATGCATGAAGAACCTGCTGGCATTAAAGGCTTTTATTATTAAGAAAAAGTTACAAGACACATGTTTACAATGTACATCACTAGCCCCAGTAGTGGGACATTGGAGCCACTCCTTTCTCCTCAAAGATCTAGCTGATCTCTCTAATGCCTTGCGAGAGGAGCCAAGGTGAAAAAATCCACTGCTCATATAATGAGGGGGGATACATAACCAAGGGGTGATGCTTCACCCTTGTGACTTTTTGAATACCCTCATGACTGTTCAACTTCTTATGAATTTTCAAATTACATGACTCTTCGTATTCATGTGTATCCTTTAGACTTCCACTTTACAATACATTTGGATATAATACACATGGTCCACAATAGTGATGTGGCATATGAATACTCATGACATGACATGACATGACACTACTGGCATGGACTACTTGATGATGTGGAAATGTCAGGTCACTGTTGTTGCTAAGTGCTAGATGTCTTTGTTGAAAATGCAACAAGATGATGGATCTTAGTGGAAAGGAGTCGCCTTCACTAAGTGGGCCCGTAGGCTATTTTTGGCGCAAAGTCTATTTTTGGACTATGTCTATTTTTAGACATATGGATCATGGTCTATGAGTTGTAGGATTCTATTTGTGGATGATTGGTCATGTTGGGAAAAATAGATGGAATTCTATTTTTGGTTCACAGCAAAGAGATCAGAGTCTATTTTTAGACTACCAGGCTAAAAATAGAAACAGTCAAATATTATTAGCCCTTAATAATCTTTGGACTCTAAACATTATCTTATTCTCTTGGAGCACTTCAGTTTGAGCTACAGATGTGGCACATGCAGCTGAAAAAAGGAATCACGTGGTTTCTTATGTGTTAGTTGAGCTATTGCATGGAGGACTTCAGTTAGAACTCATGCATGTGAGTTCTGTGGAGTTGGATGTGGAGTTGATGGAGTTGTGTTCAGTTTGACTTAGTTGAACTAGTTGTAATTAGTCTAACTAAAGAATACACTAGTGATGAGTTGTGTGAATTGATTGTTAATTAATTCACTAATTATTAACTCATAAAGCAACTGAAGAACACATCAGTTAACTCAGTGCATGGACAGTTCAACAGAGACAGGTGTTAGAGGTAAGTGAAAGGGTGAGTTGTGACTATCAGTTGTGCATGAGATTTGCACATGCAAGGATTGAGTTATGCCAATGAGGATTGCACAGTGTGGGCCAATATCAAGGCAAGTGTAGCTTGTGCTCACATGATTCTCTTGCAGGATTTTGCAGTGGAGGTAGGCAAAGCAGCGGAGAAGATTTGAACCTGTGACTTGTTTGGATTTGAGCTAGTTTTGTGTGTAACAGGTGGAGATAGTACTGAGTACTCGTGAGGAGTATTGTACTATGTATTGTTACATGTTCTCAATCATTATAATATACAGATAGTGTGGGGTTTTCAGCTGTATGCTTTCCCCGGGTTACATACTGTGTTAATGCGTGCATGCGATTGATGTTTCATTGTTTTTCATGCTGCTAAATTGATGATCAACGTAGAGGAGTTTATGTATTATGCATGTATTCAGCAATAGTGTATAATCAGGATAATCTCTGTGAATAAGTGTCATATTATTCAAAATTTCTACAGTCTTCTTGGATATGCTTTCTCTTCTCCTCTGCATGGCTTGATAATGCAGAGTTTTCAATGATCTTAAGTCTTGGACGGTAGTTGAAAACTTATGTCCCTTTGATTCCCCTTGATAGATCCACTTGTGAGTTTAGCTGCAAGAGAGTCTTTAGGCATGCTTCTCTCCTCCTTTTCCCTCTTCATTATCTCGCAATGACTTGATAGTGTACCTATTCTTGCAATTCACTCATGATAGGATGTCATCAATCTGAAAACCCCGCTAGTCTAAGATGATGCATTATTATCCATGAAATAAGCTCGGGACAAGTCACAAGCTAGAAGAAAGGGATCAGTGACTTCGCATTGCGCAGTTCTAGCAGATGGGGGGAGACCTTGATCACTGAGACTGCATAGTGCGTAGCTTAGGTGAGACTAAGGGAGATTTATGCACAATGCCCACTAAGGAAGAATTTTCGTAGTGGCCATTGAGGGAAAAATTTGCGTAGTGGTCACTAAGGGAAAATCTTACGCGGTGCCCACCGGGGGAAAAATTTATGCATTGCCCGTTAAGGGAAAAATTTATGTAGTGGCTACTAAGGAAAAATTTTGCGCAATTCCCACTGAGGGAAATTTTTTTGTAGTGCCCAATGAGGGGAAAATTTGTGTAGTGGCCATTAAGGGAAAAATTCACATAGTGGTGACTGAGGGAAAATTTTTTGTAGTGGCCACTGAGGGAAAATTTTGTGCAATTCCCACTGAGGGAAAAATTTGTGTAGTAACCATTGAGGGAAAATATTGTGTAGTTAAACCAGGTAGTGGAAGCTATGGGATGGGACACTAGAAGGAAAAACTGTGCAGTTTTAGGAGCCAAGGGGGACTGGACAACAAAGAGGCTTGAAAGGAAGATTTGCACTGTTTCTTAATGCAGTGAGCTCTAATTGAGGCAAGGGAACTGGAAGAAGCATCTGTGTAGTTTTGGAGGCCAAGGGAGGTTGGGCTCTCTATGAATTATGTAGTTCTAGCAAGCAAGGAAAAATATTGAGGGTTGAAGGTGCGAAGTGCGCAGTTCGAGGCAAACTGGGAGGCACAACTACACAATTCTGGAGGTCAAGGGAGGCTGCTAGACTCCAAAATTGCACAGAGAAGTAGCCCTGGAGGAAACTAACTGTGAAATGTGTATTTCTAGGAAGTAGGGTCACATCCAAGAGGGTTGAGACTGCACAACACGTAGCTTATTCAGGACCTAATGAGGCTATGTTACCCGGTCAGGAATATTTTCCGAAAATGGCTAAGTGTAGGAAGGGAGATGGACTCGTGATGAAATTGAACTCTAATCACACACTTAGCATACTTTGATGACAATACAACATATATCATCGAAAGAAACAAACAAAGCATTCCCCTTTGTGTGAGTGACTCATGAAAAGATGCGACAAGTGCGACACTTAAGATAGAGTTTGGGACGACTGTGACGACACTTATGTGACAATGCTCAAGAATTTATGTACGGATGCGATAGATGTTTACATGGTTAGGAAAACTCATATACATAAATATCGACCTTTAAAACCACTAGAAAAATGCTCGCAAACATTATACACCATAGAAACATGCCAAATGATGACAGTTAATCCAACAAGAAAAAGGGGACAAAGAACTTCAAGAAAGCTCATGGAATGAGCTTGAGTGTTTGGAACAATCAAGGAAAATACTAAGGAAGTCTCCACAAATTTGAGTGCAAGCCAAAATTTTGGAGGGTGTTGCAGCAGCTGCAATAGGTATCCATATCAAAGCATATTATTTCTTCTAGTAAGATATTGACATTGTGTAACAATGGGTCAAAGAATTGAATCAGAATGACCTATGTGTAGCCATCCAAAAACACATCTCTGATCTGCCTTTAGGTATCATGGTAAATTCTAGCATAATGATGTAAACAATGAGATGCTTCATGAACCCTTCTATCAAGATATATTAGGTAAGGATATCAGGTCATATATGTTCAAAACGGGTCATTAACTTGACCCATTTACAACTCTATTTGTTAATAACAGCAATATGGAAGATGGTGCTCATGATAGATCCAAAGAAGTATATTAATCAAATCGTGGATCTTTAAGAACAAGGTGCATTAGTTGGGGGGATACGGATACATTGCCATATTACCTACCCTAGTGGTTCCATTGTACACACTATTTTGAACACAATGTTTTTTTAAGGTTACACATCTGGTTTACAAAGACAAATGTTTACTCGACTAATGAATTTGTGAGAGAATACGACTTGGAGGTTATGCTTTGTGAAGCTTTTGCACACCCAACAATTGAAGGTAGTAACTTATGGGGTTTTTGGGAACTCATGTCCAGGGAAAAGGGACACCTTCACCTTGTTTATTGGGATGGGACATGCAATGAAGTAGGAAATATATTCATTTTTCAGAAGAAAGAATGGACAACAAACATAAAGAGCATACAAATCATCAAGGCTACTTTAAATTTAAATGCTTTCATGGGACCTACAAAGTGGAAGTCTTAGTACATTCCAAAGAGATAAAACAAACTTTCACTATTGACATGGGTGAGTCTCCTATTCATTGTAGGTATTTGTTTGTAATCATTTTTTGTCTATCTCTTTATTATGGAAAATCATGTAAGTCATAAGTTGGAAGTGTGTTTATGTATTTCTTATGATTCTTATCCTCAACTATATATATATATATATATATATATATATATATATATATATATATATAGTAAAAAAATTATTGAACATGGTCTGTCAATAGGGTCATTGACAACAGATGGCATTGGTTTGTAAAATTGTTATGTAGGGGGCAATTGGCTCACTTATCCTTGTATGTATATTCATTGTCATAAATATAGCTTTTTTCATTTCACAAGGTGTTTTAAATTTATAATTACTCATTATTTTCTCGAAATCAAGTATCTAGATGGCGTTATATTTTCATTTTGAATGTAATGGTATGGTTGGTCTATCATAAAACTTACAAATAAATTAAATGCTAAAAATAGGAAGAAAACAAGATGAATAGTAAAATTAAAAACTCAAAAATCTATTGCATAAACTCCTTCAATATTTGTACACTTATAATTGTGAGTCAGTTATTCTTAATTATAAATAATTACCTTAAACATGATTTATATTAGAAACAATTATAATATATCATAATGATCGAAATAAAAAACACAATTTTTAACTCTAGTGGAGTTTCCCCTCGTTTAATTCCAACAAACCAATTTATGCTTTTGGCAATAGGGATTTTAGTTGTACATTTCACGTGGCTTACCCAAATTAGACTCGTTAGCATAGATAATTTGCAAACATTGGATGAAAGAAAAGTTAGTGGATCAAGAAGAAAAATCAAAATTTAGATGAACAATTGGAGCATTGTCTTATCAGGTTGAAGGTTTCTATATTTATAGGCCCTATGTTTGGCATTTTATCGATAGTTTTCTCTCATAGCCATGCAATGCCTCATAGAGTCACTACCTACAATTGGCTTGCTATCATAGGAGAATTCAGTGGGGCAATCAAATCATCTATCTACAAACACATTGCATTTGACTAGACCTTTACAAAGTCTAAATCATAAGTATTTACAATAATAACACAATTATATGATTTAGATTTAAAATGAAATCAAAGTTTATATACATACCTATGAATCATGATATTCTAAATATTTCTAGGAAATTTGAGCCTCCAGTGAAATAGCTAGCCTCGAAATGATGGACTGTAATGTTTACATTGTTCTCAAAGGTAAATGGATGGAACGGGGAGGTTGTAATGTTTTCCGTTGTTTTATCACATGATTTCAAAGTCGCATGAAAACTAAATGAAGATTGTGGAAACTCGTAGATGAAACTAGCAATGCCAAACCCATAACAATTAATTATTTAATCTCCCTTAATGAATAGCCTACTATCATTTATGTCATCTTGTCATAGGGTCAATATTATAGAGGGTAGCGGCTAACCAGCCTGCCATAGGGCATTAAATGCCCGGGGAGATGCAGGCTGGATAGCCCGCTAACACGCGAATTCGGAAACTGGGCACTAAATAAGAAATGTGAATTCGCGTGTTAGCGGGCTATCCAGCCTGCATCTCCCCGGGCATTTAATGCCCTATGGCAGGCTGGTTAGCCGCTACCTATCATAGAGCACACACCACAACACAATTGATTGAATAATTGTAAATTGGTATTGGATCTATTAGACTATTATCTTATGGATATTATATTATAATTGTACCTCATTCTTTGGTTGTAATTGATGTCTCCATTGTAGTTGTACTCTTCATTCATTTACATACATTGGATTGAATAATTGTAAATTGGTATTGGATCTATTAGACTATTATCTTATGGATATTATATTATAATTGTACCTCATTCTTTGGTTGTAATTGATGTCTCCATTAGAAATTGTACTTGTACTCTTGATTTATTTAAATACATTGGCTTGTAGAGATTGATTTGTGATATTAGTTCATGTTATATTAATATAATTAATTTCAATCCACCAAATCTGCTGATATTACAATTATGAAGCTAATTTTGATACATGATATTCTTATATAATTTATTTCAATCCACCAACTCCATTAATATTCCATTAATATAACGAATTTAGATTCGCCCGATTTGTTGTCAAGGCAATGCAGGGTGTTAGAGAGAAATGGAACATGCCCTTCAACAATAGGGTATTAATGACGTTTTTGAAAAAATTAAGTGGTTGAAAATATGTTATCTAAACTTCAAGACACATAACAAGAGACAATTACATAAAAATTCTAAATGTTAAATAAATTTAAAATTCCCTATGACGCCCATTTTTCCTGTCAAATTCCAACCTTAGTGGTTTCCATCTTAGGTTGGTAACAACTCTTTTCAATGTTCTTGGGATTTTATTTATTTTTAAATAAATAAATTAATTAATTAAGGTTGTATAATTTTCACTGTATTTTAAAGATTATTATGAAATTCAGTAAGTTGTACAATGTTGTATAGTATTCGAAAGTAATAATATTGTAAATGCAACTTATTAGGTCTATAATATTAAATATTTAAATCAGTGTAGTTATATATAAATTAAATAGCTCATAAATGTTGATATGTATCAATTTATAAATGTATTAAAATATATATATATTTTTTATTTTATTATTATGAATATTATTAATTTGTATATAGATTTTGTTACAAAATCATGACCCAATATCATGATTTATCGAATAATCACAAGTCACTTCACTTCATATGACCCATGTATATATTACAATTTTTTAATTAATCAATTTAATTAGAAAGGCAAAGAGGACATAACTACTTTGAAGATATATCTCAATCTTGCATTTGTGTGTATTACTATAAATATTCTAAAATATTCCATGGAGGTTAAACTATCTGCCTAATAATTATTAATAATTAACTTAAAATTCTAAAAAAAATATTCCAAAATCTAATTGCAATATATAATAACGATATAATACAATTTAATAGGGTTAAGAGAACATTATTTTAAATAAGTTAATAAATAAAAATTTATTTAAATTTTATGATATTTAAGTTTTTAATAATTATATTTAAAATAAAAATAAGTTTATATTAATTTGATATAAAATTAAAATCCTTGTTGAAATTATTGTCTATTATAAATATTTTAAATTTGATTTTTCATAATATTCCCTAGAGGTTAAACTATCTATTAATAATTAACTTAAAATTCTAAAAAAATATTCCAAAATCTTATTGCAATATATAATAACGATATAATACAATTTAATAGAGTTAAGAGAACATTATTTTAAATAAGTTAATAAATAAAAATTTATTTAAATTTTATGATATTTAAATTTTTAATAATTATATTTAAAATAAAAATAAGTTTATATTAATTTGATATAAAATTAAAATCGTTGTTGAAATTATTGTCTATTATAAATATTTTAAATTTGATTTTTCATAATGTATAATGATTAAAGTTAGTGTAACTTATGTCATTTTATTATTAAACTTAATATAATAAATAATTTTAAAATGGTAATTTGTTATTAGTCTCGGTTAAGCTTTAGAAATAGATTTGATCATTATTAGTTTAGCATTGACCAATACAACTTATAATGTTTAACTTTGAAAAAAAATATTTATTTTTCATTATTATTGCAAAATTTATTTTTCAAATATTTGATTAGGTCATAAACTTGAAGGTTTTATTGTAGCCTTTGTGCCATGTGGATAATTGCCTTAGATTTTTCTACCATAATTTTTGGATGCAATTGCAATATTTATGCCATCAATTTTATATATTTGTGGAGTGTTTTTTCATTGTTAAGATTCATAGGAAAATCAATCAAAATTAAAATCTTTGAAAATTTGAGCAAGTATTTGCATAAAAAAATGGATAGAAACAAGATGTAAATAAACATACTTATGAAGCATTATGCACACCATTATTTTTGTGTTGTTTATCACTTTAATAAGTAGGAGTAAAAATGTAAATGTCTTACTAGTGATTACTACCCATCAAAATTTATGCAATTCCTTGCCTCTTAGTTGGAATTTATTTTTCCATTTCATATTTCAATTTACAATTTGTATGGAAGCATAATTTTCATTTAAGTGGTAGGGACTAAGCTTTGCTACCCATTTGCTGCATTTCCCTTTGTTAAAAAAGAAACTTATCTCTTTTTAGCATGCTCTATTGATTATCCTATAACTGACCTAAGGGTGAAAGCATGTAGCTAGGTTACACTTTTTTGGCGAAAGAGGGTGTGTTTGGATGGAAATTTTGTTTCCTCGATCGAGCTTGTTGGGAACTAGAAAATAGTTGGATCGCAGGTTAAAAAAAACGCTTGATCGAGCCCTCTTTTTTTATAAATATCGCTCCCGTGATCTGCATGTGCCATTTTCACAAACTACAGATAAACTAAGAGTTTGACTGAGAGTGTGACAATAGCTCAACCAAGAGTATTGGAGCTAAATCAACCAATTGGAGCATGGAATATTTGAATCAATCTCGCCAACCACCACACCAACGTCCCGGAGGCTCAAATGAAGGTAGGTATTCTATCTTTTGTCTTTCTTATTTAATTTTTTTGAAAAAATAAATTAATTAATTAAAGAAAAACAACCATGTACAAAAACCATGAAAACAAAATAATTTAAAAAAAAACCATACAAAAACTACGAAAACCACAAAAATACCCTTCAAAGAACTTAGAAAATCACAAAACTAACCAAGAAAAAAAATCATTGAATAACTTAGAAAACCACAAAACCAACCTAGAAAACCATTAAAAAAACCCCTTCAAAACAATCTATAAAACACTTTGAAACCACCAAAAAAAAATATAGTTTTAAATTTGTTTCTTACTTACAATGTTTTATTTATTAAATGCATATCTTCTGATTTTGAATCTAATTATTTTAGGTTTTAAATTTTTTCTTTAGGAATTTTGTGAAATAAATTTCAATTTTTTTTTTCCAATTTATTGTTATTTAGAATACATTTTAAATTTCTAGCAAATTTGACTGAAAATATACCCAAAGAAACTTCAAAACAAAAAAAACATGAAACAATAACCAATAAATAAATAAGTAAATTAAGAGCTTGAAATTGACATGATGAATATGGTTGCTCATAATGACCCTCTATTTATAAAATAAATAAATAAATAATTTTATTTTATTATTTTAATTTTAATAATAAATATAATATGATTCTAGTTTTAAAAATAAAATATTAATCTTTAAATTAAAAAATCTTTAAAAAATTATTATTATTATTATTATTATTATTACTATTATATATAAATTTCTATATATAAAATATAACATAACATAATTTTATAACTATTTAACATGACATAACTGGTTATCTAACAATGACCATAACACACACACACAGATATATATACACACACACACACACACACACACATATATATATACTTTTTTTTTTGGCATATAAATATATATATATATATATATATATATATATATATATATATATATATAAGTTCATGTTTCAATAATGCATTATTGATAGATACATTAAATCGATCATGAAAAGTGCAACGGGTTTAGTGAATAAAAGCATTTAGACTCTTTTCTAATTTGTACCATATTGTTTCACTATGTAATGTGTTGTATAAGAAACATTGTCTTCGTGTGCTTGTTGTTGGGCACCAAATCTGCCTATCTTTTCCTTACATTTTCACCTATCCTTTCATCATTTTTGCACCAATGATATGCATTAATTGTGATAAACTTACAAGGTAAACCTCCCTTCTAATGTCTCTTGGAATATTTAATTGATGAAGTAAGGTCACAGGGTTTTTCCTATGCGAACTACTAAACTTTGCTATTTCCACAGATTTTGGTGAACAAGTATCGCATTCACAGCTCGGAATAGCAGTCCCATGTTTACAGCAATTGTTTGGCAATGCTACAACAACATAACCAACTCTCAGCTGCTCCCAGACTTATTTTGGATCTTTATTGTTCTCTCTCTCGATAATTAGTTGTTTTTATAACAGTTGTATATTTTTGGGCATTAGTTTCTAGATTTGGGGAATATTCCTTTCCCATGTATTTGTATAAAAGGGGATTTTATTCCTGTGTGAGGGGTTTAGCCGTGCAAAGACAAACATTATAACAATTCTTCATATATTAATTGAATGCGAGCAAGTTTGTTGTTCTTCTCTTAGCTGTGAGTTAACGCAGCCCTGATCCGAGAGTTGGGCCTGCTCCCTTGATCAGGTGCTGTGTGTTTTCCTTTATGTGTGTTATTTCTTCCGTTGTGTGCTGATTTCTTATTGTTGTTACAACTCTTTAATTAATTGTTGTGGATGCCTTTTTAAGTTCTACAATTTACTTCTAATTACTGTTACATCGATGCTTTGATTCTTTAGTTGTGAATCCTTGGTTTATGTTAGATTGTAACCTTTCCCCTACATATACCTTGTGCGTTACCTTGAAAAATGTATGCACCTGGATTGATAAATTAATGTGGAAAAGGGTGGAATAGTTTATTCACACTCAGACACCAACATTTTGGCACCGTTGCCAGGGAAGGCTAACAAGGTGCAAGACATGATCTGCATTGACGAAAGGATCAATCTCTCATCTTAGGGAGGGAAGTTCTACCCTGGTCTAAGTCTTGAGCTTAGTATTTTGATTTCTGTTGCTTTTTATCATCTTTTTTTTTGGCCGAGTCGCTTGTTTTGGTTAATTTTTCTAATTTTTTCTAAGTTGTTAAAACCCAATCTCTCATCCTGGGGAGGGAATGGTCTTTTGACACCTTGCTTCAGGTCCTAAGCCTTATATTTCCTTTCAGTCATTTTCTTTTCTTGTCTGTTAAAACCCAACCTCTTGTCCTGGGGAGGGAATGGTGTTTTGACACCCTGCTCCAAGTCCTAAGCATAGTGATTTAATTTAGATGTTTCCCTCTTACCAATTTGCATGAATAGAGATTCGAATAAAATGGGAAGAGGAAAAGCCCCGAAGAAAGGAGGACAGAATTTGGGAAGGAACACTTACATCCAAAAAATCATCACAAAAGCTGAATCAGAGGCATATTCTTGTGCTGTTGTGAGGGCAAGGACTCGAACGAAATTAGAGGGACAATCCACTGAATAGTGAGTGTTATCAGGGACAATACCTCCTGTTGATTTAACACAACAAACCCTTCCAACAATAGAAGAAGTATGCATCAATGTCCCTGATGAAGGAGTACTGCTGCTAGTAACAGAGGAAGAAGAAGTTGCGAGCAGAAGATCTGAGGAACCAGCCCATTCCAGTAGGGAAGTGTTGGAAATAATACTGAGAGGGGGGGTGGGTGAATCAGTATTATCAAATTCTTTTCAATCTATCTTCCTTATTTATACTTTGAATAATTCTTCAAATATTGATCATTACTTTGTATGTCAGTATCATAAAATAATGAGCAGGAACAAGAAAAGCAAATAGTCACACAAAATAACACCAGATATAAGGTGGAAACCCAATGTGGGTGAAAACCACCTGCTGCAATATGTCTCTATCTTCTTTCAATTAGAAACTCCTTTTACAATGATTTTGTACTGGTGCAGTCCTTTACCAGTACGCAGGCTACAACCTGCAGAGAGCTACAACCCTCTCTCATTCTTCAGCTTCTCCTGGAAGGGAGCTACAACCCCCTTAGCTCTTGTACTAGCCAAGATACTAGTACGTAGGTGCTGGCCTACTGAAGGCTACAACCTTCTCTTTCTTCTAGGGACCACGTTTCATAAATTTTCAGACTGGATCCATGAACATCAATCAATCATCAAGTATATTTGCATCAAACAATCTCCTTTTCCCAATTAGCATTGAATCAAGTAAACACTTCTCTGACAGCTGTACCCAGAACACAGTAACAGTAACCACACACCAAATTCTGAACCCAGAATACTGCAGCAATATACAGAGGTAGCTAGATCATAATTTAAAGATATACGCTACTTCAACAACCTGAAACCTGCGTGCAGATCTATAAAGGATAATTCCTTCTTTCAAATATTCAGACACTAATTAACCCAGATTGTCAGATTTATAGATCAAGCATGCGCCTCATATAATAGATCAAAATCATGCAAAGATACTATTATTCAAGCATAAAGATTATGACCCATCAATAGAACTTATCCTTCTTTATGCGCTAAGGTTCCTCCTTCATTTAGATCCAGATCTGCACCATAACCCAATCACAAATATTTCAGATCTAGCACTTATTAGATATTCAATTTATTCGATGATGCTTTGCCAAATGATCTCCTTCCTCTTTTATAGTCTTAGGCCTTCCACATTACCACGGTCCAAAACCATAGGATCAAAAAACTGTTGGACTAATACCATGAACCAACCATGAAAGTGTGTGAGATCAACACTTTTGGATGCAATACCACGAGCCAAAACCATAGGATCAAAAACTATAGGACTAATACCATGAACCAACCATGAAAGTGCATGAGATCAACACTTTTGGATGCAATACCACGGACCAAAACCATAGGATCAAAAACTGTCGGACTAATACCATGAGCCAACCATGAAAGTGCATGAACTTTTCTCTTCATGAAAGGGACTTTTCTCTGCATGAAAGTGCGTGAACTTTTCTCTACATGAAATAAACGTTTCTCTGCATAAAAGTGCGTGAACTTTTCTCTACATGAAATAAACTTTTCTCTGCATAAAAGTGCGTGAACTTTTCTCTACATGAAATAAACTTTTCTCTGCATATAAGTGTGTGAACTTTTCTCTTCATGAAAGGGACTTTTCTCTGCATGAAAGTGCGTGAAATTTTCTCTACATGAAATAAACTTTTATCTTCATGAAAGAAACTTTTATCTTCATGAAAGTGCGTGAACTTTGCTGCACTATAATTTATCATCTGAGATGAGTGGGTTGCCATCAAGTACAACATATGTATCATAATGCCAACAATATCCCCCTTTGGACTTGATGGCAACAACAACCAATCACTCTCCCCCTTTGACATCAAGGGCAAAGGGTTATGCTCCCCCTAAGAACATGCTCCCCCTGACTATAAACCAGATCTGCAAAGAAGAACCATAATCCATCAAACACCATAAATGACCATGAAAGAGATAGAGACGTATTGCAGCAATATTCAGACCAGCATCCATGATCTCCTTCTGTACTTCCTCCATAATGCCAACAATGCATGATATGCTCCCCCTGAACCTGTGCCATTCGATCTTTGACCAATCCGCAACCCAGCACATGTACACATATACTTCAGATGAACCTTGCATACAACCAACAATCAGAAGAGATTCAACAACAAGATGATGCATCAACAACCCCAAGCTTTTGCCTGAGGTATTCAAAGGTCTCCCTAGGCAATGGTTTGGTGAGTATATCAGCAACCTGTTCCTAGAAGGAACATACTCCAACTTGACCTTTTGTTCAAGCACTTGTTCCCGGAGAAAGTGATACTTGATTGGTATGTGCTTGGTTTTTGAATGCATGACTGGGTTCTTTGAAATGCTGATTGCACTTGTATTATCACATAAGATGGAGATGGGTGGTGTACAAGTGATTTGAAAATCCTGCAAGGTCTGCATCATCCAAAGGAGTTGAGTGCAGCAAGATGCAGCAACAACATATTCTGCTTCAGCTGTAGACAAGGCAATCGAACTTGTTTCTTGCTGAACCAAGATACTAATCTGGAACCCATAAAGAATGCACCACCACTTGTGCTCTTCCTGTCATCCACGCTTCCGGCCCAATCTGCATCAGTATAAGCATGAAGTGTGAGATCTGTATCTCTAGGATACCATAAGCCATAATTTTGAGTCCCTTGAAGATATTTGAAGATTCTCTTTACTGCCTAAAGATGAGTTTCCTTTGGATTTGCCTAAAATCTTCCAACTATTCCCACTGCATGCATGATGTCTGGTCGGGTACCTGTCAAATAAAGTAGACTTCCAATCATAGATCTGTAGGTTGGTTGATGTACTGCTGCTGATTCATCATTTGCACTGAGGCTACATCCTGTGACCATGGGTGTACATACTGGTTTTGCATATTCCATGCCATATTTCTTCAAAATCTGCTTGAGATACTTGGTTTGAGACAAGAAGATCCCTCCTTCCTTTTGTTGGATTTGCAGGCCAAGAAAATATGTCAATTCTCCAAGCAAGGACATTTCGAATTCTTTCTGCATCACCAAGGCAAAGCTTTGACTCATAGATTCTTCATTGCTGCCAAAGATAATGTCATCTACATACACAACAAGTATTAGCAATTTGTCATTTTCAATTTTTATATAAAGATTGCTATCTGCTGATCTTTTTGAAAAACCTTGTTGATGAAGATATTTGTCCAAACGATAGTACCAAGCCGTTGGAGCTTGTTTAAGACCATAGAGAGCCTTTTTCAGTCTGCATACAAGATTTGGATCATTTCCAAGAATGAAACCATCTGGCTGCTCAATGTATACTTCTTCTTCTAAGTCTCCATTCAGAAAGGCTGATTTCACGTCCATTTGAAATACTTTGAACTTTTGAAAGCTTGAGAGAGCAAGGAACATTCGGATGGCCTCAAGTCTTGCAACAGGAGCAAAAGTTTCCTCAAAATCTATTCCTTCTTGCTGCGCATACCCTTTACAAACAAGTCTTGCCTTGTTTCTAATTACTTCCCCATTTCCATTCAACTTATTTTTGAAGACCCATTTTGTCCCTATAACATTCTTATCCTTTGGTCTAGGAACCAACTCCCAAGTGTTGTTCTTTTCGATCTGCTCAAGTTCTTCATCCATTGCTTTGACCCAACATTCATCTTTGCATGCCTCTTTCACATTTTGTGGTTCAGTGGAGGAGAGTAATGCCAAATAGCTTGAAGCTTCTGCAATTGTTCTTCTTGTTTGTACACCTGCTTCTTTCTGCCCCAAAATCTGAGATTCTGGATGATTCTTCTGAACGTACCGGGATGGAGTCTTCTCTTCTATCCTTATCTATTCCTCTGGTGCTTCTTGAGGTTCTTCTTCTTCATCATTCTGTCTTTGAGGGTAGTCTTCATCTTCTTCGATATTTTCATGATTTACTTGCCTAGGAATGTATCCCTTTTCATCAACCACTACATCAATGCTGTCAACAATTCTTCCAAGTCTTTTATTGTAGCACTTATATGCTTTGCTTTGTGGAGAATAACCAAGAAGAATGCCTTCATCTGCTCTAGGTTCAAGTTTTCCAAGTTGCTCATCAGTATTCTTAATATAGCATTTGCTCCCAAAGATTTTGAAGTGCTTTACCGAAGGAGTCTCACCATACCAGAGCTCATGAGGAGTTTGAGTGTTGTTCACTCGGACATTTGTTTTGTTGAGAATAACAACCACAGCATATGCAGCTTCACCCCAGAAAGTTGCGGGAGTTCCAGACTCATCCAGCATAGCACGAGCCATTTGTTGGACTGTTCTGTTCATCCTTTCCACCACTCCATTTTGCTGAGGCGTTCTAGCTGTAAAGAATTCTCTTCTTATCCCATGTTCTTCACAGAAATCGAAAAATTCATTTGAGGTAAAATCCCCACCTCTATCAGACCTGAGGCACTTAATTTTGTAACCTGATTCATTTTCAACCAAAGCTTTGAAGGATTTGAATTTCTCGAATGCTTCGTCTTTGTGCTTCATAAGTCCTAACCAAACAAACCTGGAGAAATCGTCAATGAATAATATCAAGTATTCTTCTCCTCGAGGTGTCCTTTTCCTAAATGGACCACATACATCTGTATGGACTAGCTCAAGAGGCATGCTAGCTGATCCTTCCTTCTCTAGAAAGTTAGTTCTGGTTTTCTTTCCAAACTGACATGATTTGCATATGGTGTTGTCTGGAATTTTGATATCTGGAAGACCACGAACTGCCTGATATTTGCATGCTTTCCTTATTTGTGAAAAACTTAGATGCCCCAACCTCCGGTGCCATAACCAGTGTTCATTATCCTTGCTCAAATAGCATTGTTGTTGTCCTTCTTCAAATATGTATAGATTATTTGGAGTTCTTCTACCTTTGATCACTGTTTCACCTGTATCAAGATCACGAACACGACATCCGTTTGATCTAAATATCACCTCGGCTCCTTGATCACACATCTGGCTGACACTTAGAAGATTATGCTTCAATCCATCAACATACAAAACATTTCCAGCTTTGACCTTTTCTTTTAACTGAGCAGTGCCTTTTCCTTTTATAGCTGCAGGAGTATCATTTCCAAAAGAGACTTTCTTTCCCTTTTCTAAAGAAGAATATGATTCAAGTTTTTCTTTATCACCTGTCATATGTTTCGAACATCCATTGTCAATGTACCATAGATTTTCTTGTCCTTCTGCATAAAATGCTATCCCACATCTTTCTGTTTGTGGTTCCTTTATTCTCCATGTTCTGGTGCTTGAGGCTTGTTCCTTTGTCTGCTGAAACCTGCTCCTACATTTAGAATCTTCATGACCACAGTTATTGAAAATAGAACATTCAACTTATTTTCAAGAGCCGAAAAGTTGTTATAGGTCCTTTTTGTAATCCCGATCATACTTCTTTGTTTTTGAGCTTCTCTAGTCATGATTGTTTTATATGCAACACATTGAGCTGCTTTGTGACCAAAGTTATGGCAAGAGAAACATTTCCCATTGAAGAAACTTCTGTGATTATCAAATCTACCGGCCAAATGATTGTAATTTCTATTGTCATCCATTCTTGAAGCAAATTGAGAAGATTTTACCTGTGGCTGGTTGTAGCTTTTGTTCATCCTTAAGACAGATTACCCCTGGTTTACCTGATAGTCTTTGTTCGTTCTTGATGTAATTCATCCCTGCTTTACCTAGTGATCTCCATTGTGCTTTTGCTCATTCCTTCTTGCTGCATCAAGATAACTCTTTGAGGTGGATGCTTGAGATGTTTCTCCATTATACCCCAGACCTGTCTTGTTTAGCGGAGAACGTTGTACATTGATGATCTCATCCAGAGTTTCAGATCCTTTGACAAACTTAAGATTAATAGCCTTTGTTTTCTCAATTTCTTTTCTAAGGCCAACAATTTCACCTTCTAACTTTTCAAGATATTTTTATTTTTCATCAATTTGAAATTGTAGAGTATCAATGATCATATTCTTTTCTTCTATACATGTCTTAAGTCTAGAAATCTCTTCATAAAAACTATCCACATCTATAGCATCCATGTAATCATCATCTTCAAATGCCATTAAAATTTTATAGTCATTACCTCGTTCATCTTCATCACTATTTGATAGACCATCACTGTCTTCTTGAGTGTAGTAGCTTTTCTTATTTGCATTTTGTTTCTTGTTCCATCAGGCAGGTTCCTTTCCTTTGTCAATCTTATCCTTATGAGGACATTTGGTAGCATAATGACCTACTCTTCCACAAGTAAAGCATTTAAAAGGTAGCTTACCTCTGAACCTTCCAGTACCCTGTTGAATATTTCTGACAAAATTTGATTCTTCTTCTTCTTCTGGAACGTGACTTGATTCATAGTAGTCTCCTTTGCCTGAAGCCTTAAAAGCAGCTTCTCTCCTGTCTGATGGACCTCCTTTTCTCATTTCATAAGTAGTTAGAATTCCGTGTAGCTGAGACATAGTAAGAGTTCGTAGATTTTCCTTTTCTTCTATTGCAGACACTTTAGATTCAAACTTGGGGGACAATGATCTTAGGACTTTTTCAACCACAACAGCCTCTTTTATTTCTTCACCCAAGTTTTTCATGCAATTAACAATCTCATCTACCCGAAGGAAATAGTTAGCCACACTTTCATCATTATACATTCTGAGATTCTCATACTGAATCCTGAGGGTTTGAAGTTTTGCACGTTTTACCTGTTCATCTCCTTCGTAGCTCAAAACAATCTTGTCCCATATTTCTTTTGCAGATTTATATTGCATAACCTTCACGAATTCAGATTGAGATAGACATCCTAGAAGAGTATTAACCGCCTTTGCATTTGTTTCATATTTCTTCTTCTTAGCTAAATCTGTAGGAGTAGCTGATGGAAAAGTATACCCCGTTTCTATAATGTCCCATACTTCTGTGCCCAAAGATTGAAGATAGGCAGTAACTCTTACCTTCCAATATACGAAGTTTGTTCCATCAAAATTCGGTGGCCTGATTGATTCTTCCCTCTCGTAGTTGCTCATGATGTTAGATCTTCCTTCAAGCGATCAAGCTTCTTTAGAAGGACCTGCTCTGATACCAATTGTTGGAAATAATACTGAGAGGGGGGGGGGGGGGGTGAATCAGTATTATCAAATTCTTTTCAATCTATATTCCTTATTTATACTTTGAATAATTCTTCAAATATTGATCATTACTTTGTATGTCAGTATCATAAAATAATGAGCAGGAACAAGAAAAGCAAATAGTCACATAAAAGAACACCAGATATAAGGTGGAAACCCAATGTGGGTGAAAACCACCTGCTGCAATATCTCTCTATCTTATTTCAATTAGAAACTCCTTTTACAATGATTTTGTACTGGTGCAATCCTTTACCAGTACGCAGGCTACAACCTGCAGAGAGCTACAACCCTCTCTCGTTCTCCAGCTTCTCCTGGAAGGGAGCTACAACCCCCTTAGCTCTTGTACTAGCCAAGATACTAGTACGTAGGTGCTGGCCTACTGAAGGCTGCAACCTTTTCTTTCTTCCAGGGACCACGTTTCATAAATTTTCAGACTGGATCCATGAACATCAATCAATCATCAAGTATATCTGCATCAAACAATCTCCTTTTCCCAATTAGCACTGAATCAAGTAAACACTTCTCTGACAGCTGTACCCAGAACACAGTAACAGTAACCACACACCCAATTCTGAACCCAGAATACTGCAGCAATAGACAGAGGCAACTAGATCATATTTAAAGATATACGCTACTTCAACAACCTGAAACCTGCGTGCAGATCTATAAAGGATAATTCCTTCTTTCAAATATTCAGACACTAATTAACCCAAATTGTCAGATTTATAGATCAAGCATGTGCCTCATATAACAGATCAAAATCATGCAAAGATACTATTATTCAAGCATAAAGATTATGACCCATCAATAGAACTTATCCTTCTTTATGCGCTAAGGTTCCTCCTTCATTTAGATCCAGATCTGCACCATAACCCAATCACAAATATTTCAGATCTAGCACTTATTAGATATTCAATTTATTCGATGATGCTTTGCCAAATGATCTCCTTCCTCTTTTATAGTCTTAGGCCTTCCACAATACCATGGTCCAAAACCATAGGATCAAAAAACTGTTGGACTAATACCCATGAACCAACCATGAAAGTGTGTGAGATCAACATTTTTGGATGCAATACCACGAGCCAAAACCATAGGATCAAAAACTATAGGACTAATACCATGAACCAACCATGAAAGTGCATGAGATCAACACTTTTGGATGCAATACCACGGACCAAAACCATAGGATCAAAAACTGTCGGACTAATACCATGAGCCAACCATGAAAGTGCGTGAACTTTTCTCTTCATGAAAGGGACTTTTCTCTGCATGAAAGTGCATGAACTTTTCTCTACATGAAATGAACTTTTCTCTGCATAAAAGTGCGTGAACTTTTCTCTACATGAAATAAACTTTTCTCTGCATAAAAGTGCGTGAAATTTTCTCTACATGAAATAAACTTTTCTCTACATATAAGTGCATGAAATTTTCTCTTCATGAAAGGGACTTTTCTCTGCATGAAAGTGCGTGAACTTTTCTCTACATGGAATAAACTTTTATCTTGATGAAAGAAACTTTTATCTTCATGAAAGTGCGTGAACTTTGCTGCACTATAATTTATCATCTGAGATGAGTGGGTTGCCATTAAGTACAACATATGTATCATAATGCCAACAGGAAGAAGAAGTTGCAATGCAGGGGTCCGAGGAATTAAGCCATTGTGGCAAGGAGGAAGGAGTTGTAAGGGTATTCATGTCACTACGAGATAGGGGGAGTGTTGTTAAGGAAACTCAAACTTCCATGATAAAATCCCCTCCATCATTCCCTGCAGAACCTGCTGAAATTCCCAGTGACTATTGGAGAATATTAATGGCACCCCCATCCTCTACTATTGACTTCCCAATTGGGAATCTTGGGACTGGCACACCAACGAAGCCCATTCCTTTGACAGCTTTACCTAGCTTTCATGGGCTAACTTCTGAAGACCTCGACACATTCTTTTTTGAATTTAATATTGCGTGTCAGGGATATGACTACATAACCGATGGAAAAAAACTGAAAATCTTCCTTACTACATTAAAATCGATAGCCCTGCGATGGTTTATGGGTCTAGGAGGAAAGACTATCTCCACATGGGATGGGATGAAAACTGTTTTCTGGAGAAGTATTAGGATTACTGCAAATCTCGGGATATTGAGGAAGAACTTTTTAAGTTCATGTAGAAGGGAGACGAGAATATGGAGGATTGTGTGGAACATTTGAAGTACATGCTACAGAGGTCAGGTCATTCTAACCTGGATAAGAACATTTTTAAAATTATCCTTCTCTGGGCTTTTCGAGAGGACTCTCTGGAACTATTAAACATAGTAGGAAAGGGAGATATATCAAAAGAGGACTTTGATACTATCTGTGAGATATGCATCCAGTGCTCAAGGGGAGTTGCAAGGAATAAACAAGGAATTTGGTCAACAAAAGTATCTGGTGGAGGTGTCACAAAAGCAAAAATTGGAAACCTGTTGGATAACTTAAGGACTGATATCTTGAGTACCATGTCTACACAGATGGACACACTACAAGTAAAACAAAAACATATGGAATTGGAAAAGACTATGGATATATTATACCGAAAGTGTAGAAAGAAACATCCACCTAGAGAATATCCACTAAACGTCATGGAAGAATGTGCAATCTGCAAGTTGAGTCATGCAACAAGTTCATGCCCCTCCTTGCCAGGATTGAAGGTGGTCTTTCAAGGGACAGGCGAAGAGGTGGATCAACTATACTTCATGGGATCCAAAAAGCCATGGCAACCTCAGCCACCAACTGTAAATCAAGGTATGTTTCAGGATCCATCTCAGTATTTTAACAATTTTAATATGGGTCCTTAGTCCATGCCTTATTCACCTATGTGGCCTCAATATCAGTTTCCACCCTAGCAACAGTGGGCTCCTCAAACTAGTTCGAATTCTTCATGGGCCCGAACTGGTGTGGACCCTCTCCTCCTGGATAGTTTCCTCAATCAATACCACAACAACAACTTCAGTTTCCCTCTAACATACCTCCTGGTAATCCGCCTATTCGCCCTCAACTTCCTATCCAACCCAATCTGAATCCTAACAACAAAGGGGCTCAGCAAGCTGACACCCTCAACCTGCCTTCATACAATATCTCTACCGTAGAAATTTATGAAATGAACTTGAGATCCAGGTGGGTAGTAGATGCTCAGCCCTCACCTATTATTATTGAACAAGTTGGCAGTGAGGTTAAAGAACTAGAAACAATTGAAGAGAAATCAAACCAAGCTAGTAACAATCAAACACCTCCTCAACTACTAATTACTCAAGAACATTGAGTTGACCCACCCTATCCTGAAAGGTTGGCCTTGAGTAAAAAGATCCCTCAAGTTGAGTTTGACTTGTTAGGGGAGTTACAAAATCTGTTTGTTAAGATTCCCCTGTTACAAGCTATGAGGGATGTACCTATATATGCAAAAACTCTTAGGGAATATTGTGTTAAAAAACCTAGAAAGAAATCAAGGGACCCACTCACTATTCATGTGATGGGAAAGTTATCATATTTTATGCTAGGAAAGGCTATGCCTATGAAATATGGGGATTCGAGGAACCCAATTCTAACTGTACAAATTAATGGAGTGGAAATTCTGAATGTACTAGTAGATTTGGGTGCTTCTATAAATGTCATCACTGTTGAGGCCATGCATACATTAGGTCTTCGAAACCTCAAACATACACCTACTGTGTTAGAATTAGTAGATATATCTACAGTCAAACCGGTAGGAAAGTTAGAAGACATTACAATCTCAGTTGATTCATGGCATTATCCTGTGGATTTCCTAGTGCTGCAAACACAGTTCCCATTTGGTGGCCACCCCTTGATTCTGGGAAGACCATGGTTGGAAACTGCAAATGCTTACATTGGGTGTCGTTTTGGAAATATGGTTATCTCAAATGGGCGGACTACTAAAAACCTTGTGTTATATCCTCCTACAGAATCTAGCTCGTCAATGAAACCATCTTGTTGTAAGAAACCTCTACCAAAGGAAGAGCTTGAGTCTGAAGATAAAGAATTAAGACCAGTTCTTACTATTGGGCAAGCCCTTCAGCTAAAAACATAAACAGAGGATGATACAATTACTACCTTCATTCGCGACCCCTGTTCTGTTTCAGATTCAAACCAGCGAATTCTAGAATCTGTCTTGTGTTGTGAAACATAGGAAAGTATTTAAACAATAGATGGATTTGAAGAATTGCCTACAATTGTGTCCCATGACAACATTTCTGTAGAGATAGATCCAGGAAAGACCCTGAATATTAACCCAAATTTGTCAGAATCCCAGAAGAAACAACTTCTAGATGTTCTCCGAAATCAAAAAGAGACATTTTCCTAGGACTATACAAACATGAAGGGAATTCCTGCCAATCTATGTACCCATCATATATACATCAAAGAGGATTTTCGTCCTGTGAGACAACCCTAGAGGAGAATGAACCCCACTTTGAAAAACATTGTCAAGGAAGAACTTCAAAAGTTGCTGGATGTAGGATTTATTTACCCCATCTCGGACAACCAATGGGTTTCCCCGTTGGTGATTGTTCCCAAGAAAAATGGTAAATGTCAGATATGTGTAGATTATAGAGAATTAAACAAGGAAACACAAAAAGAACATTTCCCTTTACCATTCATTAACCAAGTCTTGGATACTTTGGCTGGGAAGAAGTTCTTCTCCTTCCTGGATGGGTTTAGTGGGTACAACCAGATCCAGATAGCTCCTGAGGATCAAGATAAAACCACTTTCACATGCCCTTGGGGAAATTTCGCATACCGAGTCCTTCCATTTGGTCTCTATAATGCACCTGCAACATTCCAAAGGGAAATTTTAGGGATTTTCTCTAATCTGGTAGATGACAGTGTTGAAATCTATATGGACAATTTTACTCCATACAGGGACTCATTTGAAGAAGGGCTGGCAAATTTGGAAAAAGTTCTTGAAAGATGTAAACAGATGCATGTCTCTTTGAGTATAGTAAAGTGCCACATGATGATGGAGGAAGGAATAGTTCTGGGACATTTGCTTTCAGCTGCTGGAATTCGGATGGATCCAGCTAAGGAAGAGGTAATATTGCACTTTCCAACACCTAAAACACCCACATAGGTATGCAGCTTTATCGGTTGCGTTGGTTATTATAGACGCTTTATATAAAAAATTTCTAAGATAACACATCCACTTTTTCAATTGCTGACAAAAGATGCAGAGTCTGTGTGGACAGATGACTATGATGCAGCCTTTGTGAAGATCAAGGAACTTGTCTGTAGAGCTTTGATCCTTCAAGGAACAGACTAGACATTAACATTTCATATCCATGCTGATGCCTCTCAGACAATAGTTGGGGCAGTTTTGGGACAGAAAGTAGACAAGGTGTCATATGTAGTTTACTATGTTAGTAAGAACTTGGTTCCTGCCGAGTTAAACTACACAGTGACTGAAAAATAATTTCTTGTTGTCATATACGCCATCAAAAAGTTCTGGCATTATATTACCGGGTATCCTACCTTTGTACACACTGATCAAGCAATAATTAGGTATCTGATGAATAAACCCATTACCCTTGGTCGTATTACAAGATGGCTGCTGTTACTTCAAGAATTTGACATCACCATAATAGACAAACCAAGAAAGGATAACGTGGTTGCTAATTTTTTGTCTAGACTAGATAATAATGCTGAAAGTACACCCATAGAAGATAGTTTTCCAGATGAACATCTTTTTGCAATTTCTGCTATCACTCCGTGGTATGCAGAGATTTCTAACTATCTTGCTATATGCAAGGTACCTCGTCACTTGTCATACAAGGAACAACAGAGAATTATTCATCATAGTACCCGATATTCATGGATGGAAAGATACCTTTTTCACACAGGGGTTGATCAGCAGATTCAGCGCTGCGTATCTGAGGATGACATTTATGAGATATTGAAGGCTGCCCATGATGGCCCTTGTGGAGGGAATTTTGCAGATAAAAGAATAGGCCACAAGGTGTTGCAAATGGGATATTATCAGCCTTCTATTTTTCAGGATGCTCGAGATTATGTCCAAGGATGCGACAATTGTCAACGCATGGGGCAGCCTGGAAAGTTTGATGAAATTCCATTGCAGCCCCAGGTAGTCCTTGAGACTTTTGAGAAGTGGGAAATTGACTTCGTTGGACCTTTCGACCCGCCTTCTCATCAAAAGGTTCACATTCTAGTCTACACTGATTATGTGACTAAGTGGGTGGAAGCCAGAGCTATTGTAAAAGCAACAAAATAGGTGGTTTGAGATTTTCTTTTTGAAGAGATTTTTGCTCAGTATGGTACTCCAAGGGAGATTGTTTTAGATGGAGGGGCACAGTTCATATCCCACATGATAGAAAAACTTATGCAAAAATATGGAGTCAAACATAGGGTGACATCTCCATACCACCCCCAGGTGAATGGACAGGTAGAAAGTACAAACAAGGTATTGGAAAATATCTTGACAAAGACTGTAGCAAGCCATCATCGGGATTGGTCTTAGAAACTTCCCGAAGCTCTCTAGGCATACAGGACAATGTGGCAGAACACAACCGGGTTTTCACCATTTCAGTTAATCTATGGGAAATCCCCCTTGTTTCCAATAGAATTTGAGATCGACACGCTCAGAATAGCTTTGGAAGTAGGATTGGACTTATTAGAGGCCTAGAAACACCGACTGGAATAGCTAAATGAGTTAGATGAAATCTGTTCAATGGCTGTCCAGAAAACTACTACTATCCAACAACAGAGAATGAAATGGCATGATAAATTTATCAAGAATAAGGTGTTTCATAAAGGAGATTGGGCACTACTCTATGACTCTCGTTTTAAAGATTTTAAAGGGAAGCTTTGCACTCGTTGGATGGGACCCTATGAAGTGGACATTGTGTTTGACAATGGAACAGTTAGATTGGTTACAATAGATGATACTCGTGCTTCCTTCTTAGTGAACGGACACCGTCTGAAATTATACCACCGTCTAGCTTCTAGGGATGCCTTCATCAAACATCTCTCTAATAAATCTGGTTTGATGGTTACTACTTACTTGTTTGTTTTTTTGCAGGAAATACTATCGAAATACAATAATGTGGAGCTGACAAATTTTTCAAGTAATAGTTGCTGCTGATATTTCTAGGAAATTTTCTAAGTATCGGATGTTGTTACTCCGCCACTACTATTACTCCTGAAAAATTTTCTAAGTGTCAGATCCTTTTACTCCTTTGGTGTTGTTACTCCACCGCTACTGTTGCTCCTGGAAAACTTTCTAAGTATCAGATGTTGTTACTCCTTGGGTTTTGTTACTTCGTCGCTGTTGTTACTCCTGAAAACTTTTCTAAGTGCCTAATGTTGTTACTCCTTGGGTGTTGTTACTCTGCTGCTGCTGTTACTCTTAGAAAATGCTGTTGTTACTCTTAGAAAATTTTCTAAGTGTCAGATGACGTTACTCCACCGTTATTGTTACTCCTAGAAAATTTTCTAAGTGTCAGATGTTGTTACTCCTTTGGTGTTGCTACTCCACTGAAGCTGTTACTCCTGGAAAATTTTCTGTGTGTTGGATGTTGTTACTCCACTGTTGTTGTTACTCCGTCAATTACTCTACCGTTACTCCACCACTAGGTAGGTCACCAGGTATGTCTTTGTTGAATTTTATAGATTCAATTAAAATATTCCATCGACGAGACATTTATGTGTCGTGGATGAATACATTTAAGTTGGGGGGGGGTGTTGTCATAAGTGAATGATGACGTATATAAAAACCAGATTAATGACATGTCATATATCATTATTAAACCTTGTGCAAACGGTATGCTCATAAATCCTGTATAATCATTTTGATGCATTGGAATTTGAATTACATACATTCGATAACCAATAAGTCTTTTCCAATTCATATGAATTAATTACCATAATGATTTTCCATAATCCTTTGCATTTTCAAAAAATCACCAGTCGCTTTCATCGCCTTTTACCCCGTGTTCCACCATGCTATTACCATTACTATTAATTTGGTTTCTGTTACTCTCTCCCCAAAATTTGACTGTGTCCAAGTGTTGTTACTATTTCTATAGCAATGGGTGTGTTGGTTGTGCGTCACGAGTCGGAGGATACCACCCTAGTCTGCAACAATAGAGAGGTGTGGTAGATTTTTGTCAATGCAAGCTGAGACATCTAATTTAACAGATTGTAGGGATTCAATGAGGGTATTACAGTGGAATTCACACTCTATTTGAATGAAAAGTGCTCTTGGGTTAGAGGTATAGAAATCCCTGTCATGAAGGAAGTTATTGTAGAAGTCAGTGGATTTCCTCAGCAAGGACAGAGATGGTTTTCACGAAGAACTTCCCTCTCAGAGTTCCTAGAATTATTTTTGTAGGCTGGCGAGGTCATCATTCAAAAATGTCGGGGGTATGACCAGAATTCTTTACCACACCCATGGGGTGATGTAGTAGGTTTTGTTATGAAATGCGAAGGATAGTTCACCACTGTGTTCAATTATCATTTTAGGGTGTTAGCTCGTCTTCAATTTCCATAGGCATAAGTATTTTCTTTGAACATGCCCTTATTTTTGCTGAAAAGCCTCCAATTGATGGCGTAGTCTGCTCAGTGTTCACGACAGATTTTAGCAGTCATCACCAATCACGGGTTGGTTTGATTACTGGTCATGCATGCATTGACTCGATTTCAAATTCCTTGGGCGATATTTCAAGAATCAACAAAAGAGGAAGTAGCAACTGCTATAGCTGCTAGAGAAGAAGAGCCGAAGAGAATGGAGGAGGAACCAACAGAGGAAGAATATATAGACCAAGAAGAGCCTAAAGAGATGGAAATGGAAGAGGAAGAACTGGAGCAAGAAAAGGAGCTTGAAGTGGAAGAAACAGTCAGTGCTACAGCCGAGGCTGTTACACAAGAACCAGCCTCGACTATGGAACCAATGGAAGAGGAAGAACCGAAGCAAGAAAAGCTTGAAATGGAAGAGACAGTCAGTGCTACAGCCGAGGCTATTACACAAGAACCAACCTCGACTGTGGAACCAATGGAGGAAGAAATCATGGACACGATGGATGGGATTGATACAGTGATACAAGAATCCACTTTCATTAATGAAGTGCAAAGGGAAACAATGCTAGCATCACCTGTTCAGGAAGCATCAGATATGGGTGGTGGTGCCACACAAGAACCACCACCAACCCATCCGGTCCTAAAGAATTTGGAAAGAATGAGCCCTGAGGTTGACACTGCCCCATAAGAACCAGTGTCAACTACGGGACAAGAGCTAACATAGGAAGGAGCCTTGGGCCAGAGCAGAATTGTGGTGGATGAAGGGAAGGAACTCAAGGTAACAAACAGGGCCAGTATAGACCAGGAAGAGAACATATTCCATTCTCATTTTTGTGTCACCATACTAAGAGGAGCAAGAGTATTTCATTCTCCCTGATGCTCAGAAAAGGAGGTTGTTGTCCCTCCCATTTTGAAGTTTGATGGTTTAGTAAAGGGGTCAGCCGCTGTTATTTTGTTGGTTGTTTATTATCAGTAGGAGAACAAGAACAACGAATGGATGAAGAAGGTGTTGTTCAGGCAACAGATGTCCCAGAGTCCAGAAGGGAGGAAGAAGTGAATGCTTCCAAGAAAGGGGAACCAGGTAAGGAAATCCTGGTAGATGGATCGATGGATACTCCTCCAAGTAATCCACCACCTTCTGGACCAGCTGCAGGGCTAGATGAATTGATTGTTAAGGAGGAAGAAGCAAATGCTTCCGAGAAAGGGGAACCAAGTAAGGGAAGCCTGATAGATGGACCAGTGGATACTCTTCCAAGTAATCCACCACCTTCTGGACCGTCTGTAGGGCCAGATGAATTGACTGATAAGCAAAAATGGATAGAACTGTGCAAGCAGAAGAGGCCAACCTTTAAAAATAGATATCAGCTATAGTTCAGAGACACGATGCAGTTGAAAACAGATGTTCGAAGGCTAAGAAGACAAGTGCATCAACTTAAGCAGTAGGTAAGAAAATATAAACGGTGGGCTGAGAAGCCTAAGGTTACAGTGGTCGAGGCAGCAACAAAGATAGACGATGTGCCTACAACCTCTTCTACCACCCAAACGGATTCTATTGAACACTTGTTCGACAACCGTGAATTTTCTTTAACAACCGAGTTTCAAACTTGGAAATCCGCCACGACCCATTACCAAAATGAGGTTAAAAGGGTCCAACAACAATCGTCCTAGGCTATCTTTGAGTATATAGAATGAGTGGACATATTACGGCTAAGGTATGCGAAGCAACAACTCAAAGTAGAAAGGTTGGAAGGACAATTGCTAGAATTGAAGACAGACAAAGAACAGATGTTCAACTTGGCACAACAAGTAATGGCATGTCGCCCTCCTACTTCTAGTTATGCCTTGTTCCTTCATGAGCAATTTCTTTTCTTCTGTTTGGAAAGTATTAAGAAGGAGGTCAATCATGAGATTGAGGACTCTGTACAGTTCCTCCATATACTGAGAATCCATGACTTGGTAACCCAACATCTGATGTGTGAGCTTTATCTGCATGGATACTTCCTGGGCATGGACAAAGAGTTTAACCCAGTCCCATATGTGGGGGACATTCATTTAAGGGCTCTTACCTCCTATACTATCAACCAGATAAATTGGAAGAAGGCTTCTAATACATTTGAATTGAATAAAAACACGAAATCTCTTATGATAAGAGGAGAGAACGAACGGTCTGTGACTATGTATTATAAGAACGTCGCCTTTTTAGGAATTGAGGGAATTAAAGAACGGATTTTGAGGACATACAAGTGGTGCATTGACCTCTATGTCAAACAAATAGTCACATTTCAAGATGAGGCCCTTGATAGTTTTCAGAAGAGATGGATGATGTCACCTACAACTATCTGGAACAGGGAACCTTTTGGGCCGCCAACTTTTGCACGAGCACTAAGTTGGGTGCTGCGATATGTGGCATGCATCCAAACATGCGAGGTCCAGTGGATGGGACTCTGGTTCAGGTTCCCATAATTTGGTTGCCATCAGAGCACTACACCCCAACATACAATGTACCAAATGATTGGTGGAAGGATGTTCTTCTCACAGAAGGATACAAGCCCCTAGGAATGGACATGGCAAAGGAGTATGATCTCGCCCAACTCCATTCTAACCACAGTTGTTCTAACCCAAACTTGCGGAAGCGGCGAGCTGCGTGAGGACATGCAGAAGACTAGTTTGTGGAAGATGTTGGGCACCAAATCTGCCTATCTTTTCCTTACATTTTCACCTATCCTTTCATCCTTTTTGCACCAATGATATGCATTAATTGTGATAAACTTACAAGGTAAACCTCCCTTCTAACGTCTCTTGGAATATTTAATTGATGAAGTAAGGTCATGGGGTTTTGCCTATGCGAACTACTAAACTTTTCTATTTCCGCAGATTTCGGTGAACAGGTATCGCATTCACAGCTCGCAACAATAGTCCCGTGTTTACAGCAGCTGTTCAGAAACACTGCAACAACATAACCAACTCTCAGTTGCTCCCAGGCTTATTTTGGATCTTTATTGTTCTCTCTCTCTCGGTAATTAGTTGTTGTTCTAACAGTTGTATATTTTTGGGCATTAGTTGCCAAATTTGGGGAATATGTCTTTCCCATGTATTTGTATAAAAGGGGGTTTTATTCTTGTGCGAGGGGGTTAGCCGTGCAGAGACAAACATTGTAACAATTCTTCATATATTAATTGAATGTGAGCAAGTTTGTTGTTCTTCTCTTAGCTGTGAGTTAACGCAACCCTGATCAGAGAGCTAGGCCCGCTCTCCTGATCAGGTGCTACGTATTTTCCTTTATGTGTGTTATTTCTTCTATTGTGTGCTGATTTCTTATTGCTGTTACAACTCTTTAATTAATTGTTGTGGATGCCTTTTTAAGTTCTGCAATTTACTTCTAATTACTGTTATAGCGATGCTTTGATTCTTTAGCTATGAATCCTTGGTTTATGTTAGATTGTAACCTTGCCCCTGCATATACCTTGCACGTTACCTTGAAAAATGTACGCACCTGAATTGATAAATTGATGTGGAAAAGGGTGGAATAGTTTATTCACACTCAGACACCAACACTTGCATCTAGTACATGTCATGTGTCAAAGTCAAACATTAAAAACTCAAAGTTTATTTTAGTATTCGTTTGGCATGCAATTTTATTAGTTTTGTATATAGGTTTATTTCAAATTTTTACATATATATTTACATATTTATGCGTTATGAATAAAATGCATTATTTAGAAACAAGAAAAATTGTTAAGGTAGATTTGATCATTTGTTTCGATTTTTTTAACATGGAACTCAATACTTTGGTGGATAAATTTTCAAAAAATGGACTCTAAAGTTTAGGTATTCAGGCTAGATTATTCTACATGAGTTTAGAAATGGTTTTTTTTCAATAATTTTTATTCTTGGATTAAATTATATGTATTATATGTAATATGTTGAGACATCCCATCTATGCGCCCAAACTACAGGTCGCCGTAGTGCGAGAGGTTTTTTTATATGTGGTCGGGCTAGTGATAGATCACGTGGCCCACTGAGAGTTCATGTTCCCCTCATAGATCCTGCCTCTGATGCCAGTTAGAGTGTCAAAGGCAATGTTTATGTATTTGTTGATGACCATGCTACACCTAGTGGACCTTCTTCACCTATTTTAGATACACCCCTTGGATTTTTAAATCCTCTTTAAACTTTATGTGTTTATGTCTTGAAATTGTCTTTAATTTTTAAATTGTCTTCAACTGATGTGTTTGAATTTAATGTATATGTTATTATGATTCTAGTTTGTTAATTATATATGTTAAATTATGTTTATAATTTATAGGCCCTCAGTAGGACGAAGCTGAGGATGAGAGTGCATCATCGATCCCTATGTTGGATGATGCTACAACTCATATCACATTAGATCATGTCATGACCAGTCATATACAAATCACAATAAAGATAAGAAAGATCCCTGCCAATTCACGGACTCATCTTGCATTGTCTTTGATGCTGGATAACGTCAATAGGTTGATCGAGATATACCAGAGGTCGGGCATGCTAGGGTCCTATAATATAGGGATCATAGTGTTTTTGTCTTACTATTCATTTGGGGGTCTTTTGTAAAATTACCTTATGTTTTAATGAGTCTCATAGTCTAAGGGTTCCTTGTAAAAAAGAGTCAGTTTGGTCAAAGGGACCTTGTAAATATTTGTGTGAAAAAGGAGTCTATTAGCCTTAATTCGAATTTGTAAGGCCATGAAGGGTCCATGAGGGGTCATGTCATGAGAGCTATTCATCATAGGTTAGTTTGATGAAGACATGTCCATCATAAGAGTTAGTTTGAGGAGTCAGTTATTGGTTAAATGTGTCATGTCCTTTTCATTATTGCAAAAAAGTGCCGCTCTCATCACATCCTTCACGTCATCAAGTGGCCTACTATCATTTCAAAAGGAAGCTTTCGGTGGTATGAAAGTTTCAAATTTTTTGTGAAGTCTCTCATTATTACCCCATTCGAAGTTGATACTAGCCCTGAAGCAAATTTAAAGGTCAAAGAAGTGAGTTGCAAGCTCAGATAGACATTTGCTACCCATTTGTTGTGCAAGTTGCAAAGGTCCCTCATTTTGGTGAAGTGTGGGATTTTTGTAGTTTTGAAAGCATGGAAAAGGTGTTATAAGGTGTATGTAGGTGATAATTATGCTCCTCAATCATTTTGAAGCAGAAAAATCAATTTCAAATCTAAAGTTCAGAGTCTGTTGCGCAAGTTGGAGTCAATTACCTTGAAGGTTTGCAGGCATTGGAAAAACTAATTCAGGGGTTCTACACCATTACGCTACCATTACAAACATACCCATTTTCTCTATTCTTCTAGGAAAGTTCTGCAACCATATCAACCATGGAGGTCTACCACACTTGCTACGAATTTGCAGCGAAATTGATTGTTTTTTCCATCATTTGTAAAAATTGTTTCTGACCAAATGGTGATGAATTTCAAAATACCAAAAGGGTTTTCTTCAAATAATGGGCCAAAGAACAAAAAAATCCTTCTTTTTGTCCACATGTGTCATATATTGGAAGATTCAAATGAATCTTTACAGTCTATTTTTCAGGTTTTGGCATTTCCTATTTTAGTTATGATGTTTGGGTGCAGATTGTGAGGAGCTAGAGAGGAATTTTTGGAAAATGAGAGATTTTTCTCTCAAGGACACTCTCATATACAAACACCTCCATAGGTTTGGTAAAAAATGTCAGGATGCAAGATATATGAGCTCATATTTGAAACCTATTTTTCTAGAAATCTGGTCCCTGTTTTGTAGTAGACTTGCTACACATTTGTTGCACAAACTGAAAACAATCATTTTGAAGGCTTGTAAGCATGGAATGAAGCACTCAGTGGGTTCTACATCAACATTGGGTAATCTTAGGCACATCTACATACTAAGTTTTGTACAGAAACCACTTGCAACCATACCAATTGAAGACTTATGCCCTCTGCTGTGTAAACATATCAGTCAATTTTATTTTGGAAAATTTTGAACTTTGGAACTTCTACAAGCAATTTTGGTTGTTGGATAAGTGTTGATAAGATTAAAGTCATGTAGTTTGAGTTTTTAAACAAATATTCCAACTTGGTTGTTTTTTTTTTCATAGCAAGTAAAGATGCATTGTATCTAGCCCTTTTGACTTATGTGGAGCAATTCGACCACCTAGAGTAGTAACTCGAATTCCTCATTGTATATAATGATGTAAAGACATGGAAAATAGTTATGGTTGGTAGTGTAAGAGGCTATACCACATTTTTATGAAATTTTGTATCTTTTCCCAAATGAATAGAAGAAAACAGATGCAACTTTGACAGGGATTCTTGTGTCAGTGTTTATTGGTATGCATTTCCTTGTGATCTGGTTTATATGTTACTTTCTGATCTATTTTTAATATATATTTTCATGGTGTAAACATTCTTCATGCTCAGTTTGAAAGGAGATATTTCAGAATTCATCTAGTGCTCTGATTTTATTCAGCTGATCATATGTGTTACTTTTCTTCTATATGGAAATATGAACTCATCAGTGTTTTGATGCTCTATTTGTCATCTTTTCTCATGTTTCACTCACCCATTTACTACAAAAAAAATCAATTTGATACCAATAAATCTACCTATCTTTCCCCTGTTCAAACTACAAAGAATCCCTTATTCACCTAGATCTAAAACAATGGTATGATTTGAAGTAGATCTACTTTCTTCCACTTACCTTCAAACAAAAACATAAATTCACCTTTTTGATCCTTATATCCAACCTAAGATCAATATTTTTTAGTCACTAGATTGACTGAAAGAAAACACAGTGAGAGAGCCCTCTCCAAGGCTAGTAGGGATGGATCCTAGCATAAAAGAGGTCTGTGGTTACCTCTGAGTTTTCTCTCCTCAGCCTAGCGAAAATTATGAAGTGCTAATCAGGCCCACATAGCCACATATTATAGTCCATACATAGGATTAGGAGGTATGAGCTTAGAGGCCTAGATACTTGGGAGGTGGTGAAAGAGGCCATCAAGGACATTGATGTTCGTGGGGAGTTGTTTGACATCCCTCTGGATCTCCTTGCTAGACATAGAGATATGATTCCACTGAAATATTTTAGGAATGTTGATGCAACCCCGTTTGGGTATGATTTTTTCATTGGAACTTGAGGCTGGTTCCCCCACCATGACCAAGTTTCCATTTATTTTTCCAAGCATTTATATATAGAGTTCGTGTTACATGTGATGTTGGATTACACTAATAACGGATCTTATTATTATTGGTTCAATTTGGGATGTACCTATGAGCATGAGGGGGCTCATAGGGACCCTAGGCATGTACCACCACCTCCGAGATTCTTGCCACTACCATCTTAGAGCTTGGTATTACCGACAGAGCTAGAGGATTTGTCACAACTCAGTGGTGAGACCAAGGACACTATTGCGGACAACATGCAAATGTCATTGGCTAGTGCACATGTTGCATTCAATGCAAAGATTAGGATACCACCACCATTGCCTCGTGACCTGCCAGTGCCCTTATATGATGATGAATTTCTTGCGAGTTTACCCTTTGACCAACTTTTGACATATACATGTATGTATCATGATGCCATTTGTGAGACTTGGAGGGTGCACAACCTGCGTGACACAGACTAGGTATATATATATATATATATATATATATATGAAACTTTTGACTCTTATTGTCAAATTATGCATAATTATTTATATTAAAATTTCTAGTTTGTATTAGATTGCATTTATATTAATAAGTTCATGATAACATGTAGACACATCCCAACTACATGGATGAGCTTATGAGGTCATCCGAGGGGACAGTTGATCAGCCAGACCATCCTCGACCAGAGCATGTTTCCATGGATTCTCCTCCACCTCCACCTCCACTTTATATGTTCATTAATGTGGAGGAGAGTCACTAGGCACAACCACATGGAGCAATAGTTGAGGTAAAAAAAATTACTCCTAAGCTTTCAAGAATTTCTTTTTTTAAGTTACACATATATGCTAATTAATTTGTAGACTAATTATAATTTGTCATTGCCATTGTTGTCATAGGCTCGTATGCAAAGTGTTTTTGATGTCGTTGTTATCAGGAGACATAAGTGGGATGTTGGGTTTAGAGGCATTGATGATGCAGGTCCATCGATGTAGGCCCCAATCATTGAGCCATAGGTAGGGGAGCACCAAACCCATATTCATTATTAGACCCCCATCCTATCTGACTTGCATTTGGACTCAACTGAGGTTAGTAGATTCATGTATATGTAATTAAAAATGTGGTTCAAAATCATTTATTTCCATATTGTTTATTTTGTACAAATAATGATCTAATTAGTTTGAATTTGAATGTGTTATATTGCAATACCAGCTTATGGACACTTACTTTGCATGACAAAACTCACATAGGAGTTATGGTGGTACTTAGAGTGTCATAGTTTGTATATTTTCATGTTGATTTCATAGGGAACATTCACAGGTGTGATACAAAATTTGTATATTTTCATACACGAACATTTTATGGATGTACATCATGGACATTGATTTAGTTTATGGATTCTTATTATTTTAGTTTATGGATGTTCATGTGATATTTGCAATTTGTATATATTTTCATATGGATAGTTTATTGATACATTTATTCTCTATTTTAGTTTATGGATTTGTATTATTATTGTTTATGGATGCTCATTATTTTGTGAAGTTTATAGATCTATTAAAATTATTTTGCTAATTTGATAGTTTTTCTATTTATTATAACTTTTATTAGCAAAATATATGTTCAATTTTGATTCCTAGTTTCATAGACTAAGAAAATAAGTATAATCTTAAGTTATGAAGCAAGTCACTTTGATACTTAAAATGAACTAAAATATATCATGTATCAATTTAATATTGAACATGGAAATAATTCTAATCATGCTTCATATTGGCTCGTAGAAAGTGTTTTTTAGTGCAATCAACATCTATGTTTGATCCAGGTGGATGTTCGTGGCAACCCACCTATCCCACTTGGACCCCCAGAAATGTCTCTTTCGGTTTTTCATTTTCCTTAATTGTAGCACAGTTTACTATTTTTAGCAATTTTTCGGGTCCTAAACTTACGGAGCCATTTTGAGGCCCTAAACGATGTTTTGTGGGAACACTGGGAGCAAAATGGGTCCATGGACTAATGTTTCTCATCCCAAAGTTGTAGTCTTTGGATAGATCTTTCTAACGAGGTATTGTGCGCGTCAAACAAAGATTGTATGCCAAAGTTACGACCCCGGGAAGTTGATGTACCATTTTACCCAAAACGAGGCCCATAGTTTGGCACCTCATCTCCTAGGGTTAGGTTTTTGGATGTTTAGGGATTTCCATTGTTTCTCAACAATAAATAGGCCTTTGAGCCACATTGTAAGAGAGTTCAGAGGCATGTAGCCACCACATCTCTTCTCAGAGATAAGCTACCATCGCCCTAGTTGGTTTATTTCCATTTCTGTTTGTAAGCATATTTTAGTATTTTACATTAATGAAATGTAGTATTATTTCTGATGCATCTCTATATTTATGGATATTTCTGTAATTTGTTGCATTCCTATTTAAATCTGGATCAATGGTATCAGAGTGGTCTGCTTTTTCTCTGTTTTTCTTTGCATGTCCCCAACGAGGTCAGGATATAAGGAGCTAGGGCTTGAACTGGCTGAACCTTTGCAAGACCAGCCTCACAAATCCTGATGGCCTCCCACGGTGGATGAAAAGAAAGATGAGGGGGCAGGAGATCCTATCAAAATCTTGCTCGAAGAAGCCCTCGAGCGACAAAGGAATGCAATGATGGACAACTTTGCCTAGATCCTTCAGCAGCTACCCAGGGGCACATATGCTTCCAACAACTACTCTAGAAACGCCACACCCTTTAAGCTACAAATTAACTTTGAAATCCCCATATTCGAGGGTCAGATAGACAAAGATGTCATCGATAAATGGTTAAATCTACTAGAAGGTTATTTTTCTATTCATGATTTTTCCAGAGGGGAAAAGATCACTTTTTCACTTCTCAAAGCAACCCCCCATGTCAAGGACTAGTGGGAAACCTACTGCAAGTAGAAGGATGAGTGTTGGATAAGGAATCCCCCCAAGGCATGTTTTGGGGCTCAAAGCCCAAGTTTTGACCAAATTTTTTTGTAAAGCTCTGCGAACTACGGGTGCAAAGAGTATGATAGAGTCGCAGGGTTGTCAGCCCTATTTTTGTAATGTAATGTCGGCCTACCCATGGTTCGCGGACCATGGGATTGTATAAATAGAGTGAGGCTCTAAGTGTAAAAGACAACGAAGTAGTAGAAAGAAGCAAGAGTCTAAGTGACTAAGTGCAAAGTGTGTCTTTGGGTCGTAGGGTAGGAGAAGGCTCTGCAACTAAGTGCGCAGAGGCCTAGTAGTCCGCAGCTGAGTGCGCAGGGTGGAGTCGAGTCTGTAACCGAGGAAGGGATTAATAAAGAGAAGTTTTGTCATAATTCCATGTATCTGTTCTTGGGTTAATGCATGTTTGATATAATTTTCAAATATACTGTTTATTTACTGCGCGCACCTGTATGAATGGTTTATATTGTTAATTATAACTTAAATCATGCAAGTAGGCTAAGATAATCAACTAACATTAGAATATCAATAAATTTTTGGGTAAGAAAGTAGAAGCGCAACGTTTAGCCCTTGAGTAGGGTTCTACGAAGGTAGTATCTCAGGCTGTGTGGTAGAAGAAAGTGCGCGAAGTGACTTGCGCATAGGATCAAACTGCATGTTAGAGCCTAGATTTACCTCAGGCTGAAAAGGTAAGATTCTAGGTCCACATCAAACCACGCTCAGCCTCGTAGCTAGCCCTACGAGGACAGGAGAGGGCTCTCTCCAGGTCAATCTCAGCAAAAGATAATCGATGGGGCTTGAGATGACTGAAATAAAAACTAATTTTAGGCTAGGTATGAAGTGCAAATATTTGATTTGATTTTTTGGGAGTTTTGTTGGAATCAAGGGAAAGGCAAATTTGGGTCCAGGGATGAGACCAAATTTTCGCAGAGTTTCCGGTTGGGGCAAGGTAGGCAGTAGTTTTGATGCTTAAGATTAAATGAATGGGTAGAAAATACTGTTGAGGAGCTGAAGAGGGCAAGAGGGTACCAAGAATCCTCTTCAAACTAAAGAAAACATTGAAAATTAAACAAACTAACAGGCAGAGCACAGCAAGCTAATGAATTCTACCTTTTGTCACTCATTTGTTTAATTTCAGAAGCGAAGAGAAAGGAAATGGCATATATGAAGCATAAATGAACTTACGATTACAAGAAGAAACACACCATCAAAACACAAAGCCACAAGGATCCCAACAAGTGCTGCAAACCCTGGTCTCAATTCCTTAGCCAAAATGCTGATATGAGTGTACAATGAAGCTCAATGCTTTCTCAAGAGTCCAACAATGCTAATGACTGAAAGACAACATAATATAGAAAAACATAGCTCATCCTTTCCTCTAGGGGTCGACCTCATGAGTTTAGGAGCTGATCCAACTGATTCTAAACTGAGAACTAGAAACTAGGCAAGATAATAACATGCCTCTAAAAACAAGGGAACTAATTCATTCAGTTTGAAACAACCTCTAAACTAATGAATCTACCTCGACAAGTGAAAATCAAACATATTTACATCATAATCCATAAATTTTCATCAGATTACATCATAAATTTTCCATTAGGAAAGTGAAAAAGTCAAACTAGGCGAAACTAGGCGAAAAATAGAGCAAAACTTGGTCAAACTGGCAATTTTTCCTCTATGCGTAGCGCCTGATTCTCTATGCATAGTGCCTGTTTGGACCCACTTTTAGAGACCTTCATGATGTCAAAATGAGCTCTAGGTGTGCTAAATGGAAATGTCTATCTGTCTACTTTCCAACCCAGGTGGAATTTTTCAATTTTCCCTCAATTTTCCCCTCCAAAAGTCCATTTTCCCAACACTGCTTCCTGTGTGTCAAAATAGGGGCAGTGAGGTCATTTTTGAGTGTTTTTTGACCTTTTGAGGGCCCAAAACCTACTAAAATTTCTTGGCCATAGGTATACAAGTGTAATTTTGCATGCCAAATCCAAAAATGCAAAGTTTTTGTGATTTAGAGCTCCCTAGCGAAAGCGAGCTCCACATGGCGTTGCGCATAGGGAGGAAAACTCTTTTTTTGTGCCAAAAATTTTCAAAAATACAAAAATTGCTCCAAATTTCTTGAAATTTAGGCTGAGTCATCTCTATCAAGTGCTGTGATGGGCCAAGGAATCCTCAGCCAAGATTTGAAGTTCTTCATCCTCTTTTTGCCTCTTTGATGCTCTCTTTAGCTTTGCTTTCAAATTCCTGATTCTTGCTTCGCACACCAAGTTTCGGGACAAGTAACGATATGACAAGTTTATAAGAATGTTCTTCTCATTTATTGCCTTCTCTAGCTTCCTCTCCAAGTGGATATTGACTCTCTCGAGCCAAATCTCTCAATCAAACTATATCTCTTGCTGAATGGTGTCATCTCATTTAGGCTTCTTTGGGCAACCTGCCGGTCTTCACAGATGTTTTGGCACCTCTATGAGGCCTCCAGGGTGCATGTACCCCTGTTGGTGAGTCACTGTGGGTCTCCTCCTCATACTCATATGAAGAATCATATGCCATCATTGCTAGTGAATGAACTGTTTTGGAGCTGTAGATGCTGATGTGTTTGACCTTTGTTTTGTCACCAAGGGAAAACAATGAAATGAGGGACTGTAAGGGGAGGGAAAAATACTGGAGAATTAAGGGACTGTTTGGGATAGATTTTAGTTTAGGGAAATGTGGGACATTTTTGGATTTTTTTATAAGATTAGGATTTGGGGATTTACAATTGGGATTTTGGGAAAGGAAACTTGGGATAGAGGATTAGTGAATTTAGGGGGTAGGGGAACTTAGGGATGAAATCAAGGGACAAATGGGAGAAGGAGTGATGGAGGAATGATAAACTTGGTAGAAAATAGTTAATCAAACCCTAGTTAGCAAGTTTCTTGGAATTTCAAATGGTAGGGTTTTATTTTTGTTGAACAATTACCATTCATTAACCACCATGATATAGCACCAAACTTGGATAAAAAACAATGATGGAGGGTCTCCCTACTTGTCACGAAGCAAAGCCGTGTGATTTTTGGTGATTTTGGTGAATCCTAGAAGTTTTTAGGCTCTCTGGCTGTATGCACCATGCCTCACCAATGCGCCGTGCCTGTGCAAAAATACATTGAGTTCTGAGGCCCAGTGCGCCGCGCCTCACCAATGCGCCGCGCCTCCTGCCTAGTGGGTCGTGCGTTTTCCAGAATACTTTTGAAGGCCTTCCCAGTGTCAAAATTGGGCACGGGATAGCTCGTTGGAAAGGTATTTGAGTCTAATTTCCAAACCAACTAGAATTTTTCAATTTGGAGTTCATTTTCCCTGTCAGAAATAAAATCTCCCAAGACTAGTCAAAATGTGCCAAATGAGGCTACCTCAAGGTAGTGTGCTTTTGCAGTCAACTTTTGAAGGTGTTTCTCAACTCCAAATTGAGCTCATGATAGCTTGTGGGAAATATATTTGTGTCTAGTTATCATTTAACTCATCAAGAAAGTCATTTGGCCAACCAAGCTAGGAGAAAACTTGATTTTCCCAAGGTTACTTCAGAGGTGCGTCAATTCTCCCGAGTCAACTGTATTTTTGACATTTCTCTAAAACCATGACACCTGTGTAAAAAGTGAAGGAAATGTTTTTCTTCTTTGGCTTATTTTGGACAAACACCTCTCTCAGTTTTTCTAAATTCATCTTTTATTTCTCAGAAACATCATTGGAGTAAAACCTATCCCGATGTGTGGAACAAGGGATTTGTCGAAATGAAGTGAAATGAAGGGGATAAGGAGCTTCTAAATTCTAGAGAAAATTTTGGGAAGTAGGGAGGGATGTTAGGAAGCAGGGGAAAGTGGAATTTCAAAGATTGAGTGAGGGGAAGGGGTCCAAAAGGGCAAAACACAGGCCTAGTCTAGAAAATTGTCAAGTTGTAGCAAAAAACTAGGGTTTGTGCAAAAATTAGGAATTTGGGGATCTCAGTGATGGAAAGTATTTAATAAGGTACATTAAGGATAGGGGAAGGTGTATGAACATCCCGATACAATTTTTGCTAATGATTTGACCATCCAAGAGAAATTACCTTCAAAACCCTAGGAGAGGGAAATGGACCTTACCTAGGCGCAACTTAAGCATGAAAAAGGTGTAAAATGACCCATTGGAACCTGACATGATGATGAAAACCCTCTGAATGATGGTACACTCAGCTGAATGGTGACATGGACTAACATTTGGACAACTTTGAAAGGAGTGAAAGCAAACCCTAGACCTAATACCTAGTGACCAAATTTTGCTTGAAGACTCACTGAAATGACAAAATTTGACCTTGACACCTTAAAATCACTTTGCAAGAGCATGTTTGATCACTGGAGGAAGGTTGCAAAGACTAACACTAACATTGGCTCCAATGGGGATGGTAGCTCCTAGGAGGTTCCAAGAACTACAGATCTTTGGAAAGCAGACAGTGCCTTCATCCATGGGGCAATGGAGTCAAAAACTCAAGCTGAAATGCATGACTGAAAACTGATGACTCGACGACACAAACTGACTCTCACTCAACTAAAAATTGACTTGATACTTAAACACAACCGACAATCTGGAAAATAGTGCTCAAAGTAGAGCTTATTCATCAAAACCTACTCTTAAAATTTCATTCATCACCTGATCAAGTGAAATGAAACAACCAATGCAATCAAGTAAGCATTCTGGCCATTGTTTGCATTCTCCACAAGTGCTTTCTTATGAACAATAAGAGAGAACTACTAAAAGGAAACTCTCATGGAAACTTGTGAACAGATCCGTTGAATAATATGGATTCTCTATCCACCTCCAAAAACACTGCATAAGGATCTTGAAATTCATGCACACTGGGACTTAGCTCATCCAATGGATTACTTTTCTTCTATTCATACCATGAATGAAAACTTTGATTTGAGCTTTGTGATGAGACTCCTGCTGAAAACGACAAAGAAACTAGCTGCCGGATCAAATTTATATCAGCATGTGTTTCAAGCTCACTTGTAGTCAATGGAGAAGGACTTTGACTGTAGACATCATCCAACACATAAGCTATTGGATCGTGAAAAACATGAAAAGACCACTGCAACCGATTTTCTATTAGCTCTGATGAGATTACATGATTTCCTACAGGCTGCTCATTTGAAGAGATACTTTGCAATTTACCCTTCAAAAACTGAAATGATTCGAAACAAAATGGTACAGAATCATCTTGCATCATTTGATCATATGTTCCAGCTTCCAAATCTTCATCTGCAACTTGACAATCAATGGGATTCGAGGGCTGCAACGCTGGATATGAAAAGTCTTGAACAAGGTTTTCATTGTCATCAAGATAGTCCAAATCAAGACTTGTCGAAAATTGATTTCTGATTGCATGAATGTTGTCTCTGATGAACTGAAACGAAGCAAAACAAAAAGGAAAATATCCTTCACTTACTTCAAAGTTTGCTGCACTTTCCTTGTCACTATCATAGCTGATATGCATCAGCTAAACATTGTATTCGAGCTGCTGAAAATGAACTTCCTCCTCCCACAAGCTAGCTACTGATTTGTCTGCAAGATTAGCTTCTGTTTGGAGAACATAATCATCATCATACTGATCAAACTGAGGCAAATCGTCAGTATAAAACACATCATCAAGCATACATGTCATATCAACAGATCTCTCTTCTCCAAGATGATCTATAAAACAATCATTATCAGATCTATGACAACTGGGATAAGAAATAAGATGTTTTGGATTAGCAACTTGTTCTTCTTCAATCAGCGGGCCATGGGTTTGAACATTATACTCATTCCTTGTAGTGATCCTTTGCATCATCTCTTCCACTGCACTTACCAAAATGTCAAGCTTTACTTCTAGAGATGTCGATTCCTCCGGATCTATGTTTTTCATTTCTTCTTCCTTCAACTTTGCCCTTCGGATCAGTAAATGAGCTTCTACATCTACTGCACTGTTCTGCATCTCTTCAAGTGTTGCAATGTTACTTTCTCTCAGCTAAAACTCCATTTCCGGATCAAAGGCACCCGGATAGTGCAAGAGAGCAGATCTAGGAGGAGGTCTTATATCAACCAGCATTGAATAATAAACTTGATTAAATCTAGTTGAAAATTGCTGTACTGTCTCCTCTAGCAATCTTTTCGGCTGTTTATACTCTTCTATAATTAAGAAAGGGTTTTGTCTTACCACCCACCTATCGAGGAAAACTTTGACGAACTGCTGGAAATCTGAGATGCTCGCATTAGGAATGGTTTTGAACCAACTATTGACTTTCCCTTGCAAAGAAAGAGCAAAAAGCCTAATACTAACATCTTCTTCATCAACTTCAAAAAGATCAAGAAAAGTCTCAACATTCTGCACATGTTTCTCAGCGTTGACATTCTTACATTCACCGTCAAATCTCGACAAATATAGGTAATAATTTGCAGGGAAAGCATGGAGAACAGAAGGTTAAAAAAGAGGTTTATACCTTTCCAGGACTATAAAAGGTGTAGGAGTATATACAAGAGCTATGGGATCAGTTTTGTTTTCTTTAGGCTCATCACTTTGAAGAGAGCCATCAGAAGATGTGGGAAAAGTAAGGAGGCCAGGATCAAAGGGAAACTCAGTATTTACACTTTTTGAATAGATCGAGTGAAGATTTTGATCACCTTTATCATACAAAAAATTCTGAAAAACTTTCAGGATAGCTTCAAGAATAACAAAGAAGTAATTTACAAGAAAGCAGAGTAGATCCTGAATACCATTCCACTTTGGATACCCGAACTTTGTGTAAGATCCTTCCATTTTCTCAGAGAAGAGTTAGTCCTCCAGTGGAGTCTCTACATTGAGTTGGAGTCACCAGGTGAATGATTTCAACCTTCTTATGTCTGATCGTTGTCCACCATCAACCATCAGATCTAACTTGATACATGTACTAGGGTGATCATTTAGATCAGATGTTCAGTTTATAAACTAGACCGGAGATTGACTGAAGTAGCTTTTATCTACTTGCGCTAATGCAAAGCAAAAGCATTTCGAAGGCTACCTGGCTAATCTTCAGGCTCCGTCTGTAGTCTACAAAGCCAAACAATGAAAATAAAATTTCTTCCCCAATATGGTCGCCACTATGTTAGAGCCTAGATTTACCTCAGGCTGAAAAGGTAAGATTCTAGGTCCACATCAAACCACGCTCAGCCTCGTAGCTAGCCCTATGAGGACAGGAGAGGGCTCTCTCCGGGTCAATATCAGCAAAAGATAATCGATGGGGATTGAGATGACTAAAATACAAACTAATTTTAGGCTAGGTATGAAGTGCAAAGATTTGATTTGATTTTTTGGGAGTTTTGTTGGAATCAAGGGAAAGGAAAATCTGGGTCCGGGGATGAGACCAAATTTTCGCAGTTTCCGGTTGGGGCAAGGTAGGTAGTATTTTTGAGGCTTAAGATTAAATGAATAGGTAGAAAAGACATTAAATGAATGGGTAGAAAATACCGCTGAGAAGCTAAAGAGGGCAAGAGGGTACCAAGAATCCTCTTCAAACTAAAGAAAACATTGAAAATTAAACAAACTAACAAGCAGAGCACAAGCTAATGAATTCTACCTTTTGTCACTCATTTGTTTAATTTCAGAAGCGAAGAGAAGGGAAATGGCATACATGAAGCATCAATGAACTTACGATTACATGAAGAAACACACCATCAAAACATAGAGCCACAAGGATCCCAACAAGTCCCTGGTCTCAATTCCTTAGCCAAAATGTTGATATGAGTGTACAATGAAGCTCAATGCTCTCTCAAGAGTCCAACCATGTTAATGACTGAAAAACAACATAATATACACAAACATAGCTCATCCTTGCCTCTAGGAGTCGAGCTCATGAGTTTAAGAGCTGATCCAACTGATTCTAAACTGAGAACTAGAAACTAGGCAAGATAACAACATGCCTCCAAAAACAAGAGAACTGATTAATTCAGTTTGAAACAACCTCTAAACTGATGAATCTACCTCTACAAGTGAAAATCAAACATATTTACATCATAATCCATCAATTTTCATCAAATTACATCATAAATTTGCCATTAGGAAAGTGAAAAATTCAAACTAGGCGAAACTGGGCGAAAAACAGAGCAAAACTTGGTCAAACTAACAATTTTTCCTCTATGTGTAGCGCCTAATTCTCTATGCATAACGCCTGTTTGTTACCAATTTTGGAGGCCTTCCCGATGCCCAAATGAGCTCCAGGTGTGCTTGATGGAAAGGTTTGCCTGTCTAATTTCCAACCCAGGTGGAATTGTTCAATTTGGCCTCAATTGTCCCCTCCAAAAGTCCATTTTCCCAACACTGCTTCCTGTGTGTCAAAATAGGGGCAATGAGGTCATTTTTGAGTGTTTTTTGACCTTTTGAGGGCCCAAAACCTGCCCAAATTTCTTGGCCATAGGTAGAAAAGTGTAATTTTTCATGCCAAATCCAAAAATGTAATTTTTTTGTGATTTAGAGCTCCCTAGCAAAAGTGAGCGCCACGTGGCGCGGCGCATAGGGAGGAAAACTCTGCTTTTTGTGCCAAAATTTTTCAAAAATACAAAAATTGCTCCAAATTTCTTGAAATTTGGGCTGAGTCATCTCTATCAAGTGCTGTGATGGGCCAAGGAATACTCAGCCAAGATTTGAAGTCCTTCATCCTCTTTTTTCCTCTTTGATGCTCTCTTTAGCTTTGCTTTCAAATTCCTGATTCTTGCTTCACACACCAAGTTTCGGGACAAGTAATGATATGAGAAGTTTCTAAGTATATTCTTCTCATTTATTGCCTTCTCCAGATTCCTCTCCAAGTGGATATTGACTCTCTTGAGCCAAATCTCTCAATCAGACTCTATCTCCTGCTGAATGGGTGTCATCTCATTTAGGCTTCTTTGGGCACCCTACCGGTCTTCACGGATGTTTTGCCACCTCTATGAGGCCTCCTGGGTGCATGTACCCCTATTGGTGAGTCACTGTGGGTCTCCTCCTCATACTCATATGAAGAATCAGATGCCATCATTGCTAGTGAATGAATTGTTTTGGAGCTGTAGATGCTGATGTGTTTGACCTTTGCTTTGTCACCAAGGGAAAACAATGAAATGAGGGACTGTAAGGGGAGGGAAAAATAGTGGAGAATTAAGGGACTGTTTGGGATAGATTTTAGTTTAGGAAAATCTGGGACGTTTTGGGATTTTTGTATAATATTAGGGTTTGGGTATTTACAATTGGGATTTTGGGAAAGGAAACTTGGGATAGAGGATTAGTGAATTTAGGGGGTAGGGGAACTTAGGGATGAAATCAAGGGACAAATGGGAGAAGGGAGTGATGGAGGAATGATAAACTTGGTAGCAAATAGTTAATCAAACCCTAGGCAGAAATTTTCTTGGAATTTCAAATGGTAGGGTTTGATTTTTGTTGAACAATTACCATTCATTAACCACCATGATATAGCACCAAACTTGGATAAAAAACAATGATGGAGGGTCTACCTACTTGTCACAAAGCAAAGCCGTGTGATTTTTGGCGATTTGGGCGAATCCTAGAAGTTTTTGGGCTCTCTGGATGTATGAGCCGTGCATCCGTCCCAATGTGCCGCACCTCACCAATGCACCGCGCCTATGCAAAAATATACTGAGTTCTGAGGCCCAGTGCGCCGCACCTCACCAATGCGCGTGCCTCCTGCCCAGTGCATTATGCTTTTTCTAGAAGACCTTTGAAGGCATTCCCGGTGTCAAAATTGGGTGTAGGATAGCTCATTGGAAAGGTATTTGAGTCTAATTTCCAACCCAACTGGAAACTTTCAATTTGGAGTTCATTTTCTCTATCAAAAATCAAATCTTCCAAGACTAGTCAAAATGTGACAAATGAGGCTACCTCAAGGTAGAGTGCTGTTGTAGTCAACTTTTGAAGGTGTTTCTCAACTCCAAATTGAGCTCATGATAGCTTGTTGGAAATATATTTGTGTCTAGTTATCATTTTACTCATCAAGAAAGTCATTTGGCCAACCAAGCTAGGAGAAAACTTGATTTTCCCAAGGTCACTTCAGAGGTGCATCAATTCTCCCAAGGAAACTGTATTTTTGTCATTTCTCTAAAACCATGACACCTGTGTAAAATGTGAAGGAGGTTTTTTTTTTCTTTGGCCTATTTTGGACAAAAACCTCTCTCAAGTTTTCCAAATTCATCTTTTATTGCTCAGAAACATCATTGGAGTAAAACCTATCCCGATGTGTGGAATAAGGGATTTGTCGAAATGAAGTGAAATGAAGGGGATAAGGAGCTTATAAATTCTTGAGAAAATTTTTGGAAGTAGGGAGGGATGTTAGGAAGTAGGGTAAAGTGTAATTTCAAATATTGAGTGAGGGGAAGGGGTCCAAAAGGGCAAAACACATGCCTAGTCTAGAAAATTGTCAAGTTGTTGCAAGAAACTAGGGTTTGTGCAAAAATGAGGAATTTGGGGGATCTCAGTGATGGAAAGTATTTAATAAGGTACATTAAGGATAGGGGAAGGTGTATGAACATCCGGATACAATTTTTGCTAATGATTTGACCATCCAAGAGAAATTACCTTCAAAACCCTAGGAGAGGGAAATGAACCTTACCTAGGTGCAACTGAAGCATGAACAAGCTGTAAAATGACCCATTAGAACTTGACATGATGATGACAACCCTCTGGATGATGGTACACTTAGCTGAATGGTGACATGGACCGAAATTTGGACAACTTTGAAAGGAGTGAAAGCAAACCCTAGACCTAATACCTAGTGACCAAATTTTGCTTGAAGACTCACTGAAATGACAAAATTTGACCTTGACACCTTAAAATCACTTTGCAAGAGCATGTTTGATCACCGCAGACCACTTAAACTCATCATATGTCTCCAGGGTGTGGAAACCTGGTTCTAGCACCCTCCCATACTACTTCGGGTGAGACCTCAGTCTGCACTCCGTGGACTGTTGCCTAAAGGGCCATTAGTACCAGGATTTGTTTGGCTAAATCACCTTTGAACTTCGTTCAGGCCCCAACAAGGCAACAAATGGTTCCGTTGCTGGGACTAGGATCTGCATAAGAGATGTCTGATGTCATATTACTGGAATCCGACAAAGAAAGGAATTGAAGAGTTGCTGGACAGGAAGATCCGCATGTTCGCGGCGTAGGAAAACAAGGATCTAAAAGTATCAAAGGAAGAGTGGTTAGGGTGCTACTTATATACGGAAATCCATGAAATTTTCTTTGCATTCTTCCCCTCTGAGTTGTACAAGTGGATCGCGAAGTTAGCAGATAGTCAGGGAAGGTGTAGGCTCGCCAAACCTATTGTGTGGACTCCAGAGCTGGTGCGCAGGCTAGAAGCATCGAAAGATAAAATCGCGTGCCCTATGGACCATTGGCTCTATCGAATTATAGGATGGTTTATCATTGAGTTTGCGGTAGATACTTCAGTCAGCTACAGCGAGGCGGAACGATGCTCCTTCAAAGGACTGTGAGGTAAGTACGTTAAATCTTTGAACACTTGGATTAAGATGCTAGTGTGTGAAAAGCGGGTTATTGTTATAGACATATTTGGGCACTATAACCCCAATCTTATATGTCGATAAAATAAGGGCTCTTTAACCCATAAAAGTGTTGTTTCATACCCTAAAAGATCATAGTCAACTGATTACATCATTCCCCAGAAGTTCCACCTGAAAAACTACTCAGAATTGGCCAAAACTGGACCATACTGACTGCTCCACTGTCAGGGTGCAACGCATACTGACTCCTACACTAGCCAGGTGCGATGCATACTGAAGAGGTCTTCTGTGGGGTGTGATGAGCAAGAATGGACAAATGGCTGAGATAGTTTGCTAAGTGGATGATCATGGAATCTTCTAGAAACTTCTCCTATGACACTTGCCTTTCTGAATTCACCCAAGGATGAGTAAGAGATCCAAGAAATCTCCAAGTGGAACCAAGAACTACAAGTGGAATGACACTAATCAAAAACCCAGAGATGACTCACACCCTTGTAGACATCTATAAATGGATCCCTCATCTGAGAGATCTAGAGGCTGGAATTTTGTAATTTGTAAGGAAGTGTTGATAGTTTGTCTTTGACAAAGAGCATTGTATTGTTGGGTGATCTTAATTTTCATGAGGTGAAGAGGGCATTGATGCTGGGAGGATGATGCTGGATCAGACAGCTGGGTTGTAATTCTCCCTTCTATTTTAATAAAGTTCTTTGAGTTTTCCTCCATACAATTGTGTACTTGTGAATCTTGTTATTTGTGAATGCCATTGTATGTTCAATGTATTTCTGATTCTGCATTGTTTATGATATAATATATCGAGATGCTTTGATGGTGCTTTGTTACTTTGTTTCTACAGGTATTCTCTAAGCGGGACAAGTAGGAGAGGAGTTGTAAGCTCTATCAAGGGGGAGAGAAATCAAGCAAGGAGTCAAGTAGAAGATCCAGGTTGGTCACTTTGCTTCTCTCTTATCTATCATACATAGAGGAAATCGCAATTTCTTTGATTGTTTGTTTCCAAGATAGCTGCCAATCTTAGTGGGAATATCAGATCGAAAATACAATAGTTTTCCCATAAACAAAATGGTGACTCCGCTGGGGATCGAATAGTTTGTTTGTTTTTTGTTGATTGTTTGTTTTATAAACTATAGACGAAGCCTGAAGTTAGCCAGATAGCCTTCAAACTGCTCTTGCTTTGCAATTACAAAGTAGATGAATATTGCTTTAGTTAATCTCCGGTTTAGTTTATGATTTGAACATCTGACTTACAAGCATTCTAGATGCCCTTTTGGTAACTCAGTAACCTTCCAATATCATACCCCTATACTTTGTTCTTTATTGTTCATAATAGCTCAACTTAACTCACTGAAATTAGTTGCAAATTTGAGCCAAAACCCACCTCAGTTGCGCTCCCTGGCCCATCACATTGTCTGTAACTAGAGGCCAGTATGCATCGCACCTCCCGAATGTAGTAGGTGAGATGTATCCCTGTTTCTCTGAAGCACAGGAGTGATGACTAAGTGATCCTATTTCTCTCTTTGAAATTTGGAATTTTTGTCCCTATTTTCAGCTCTGTTTAGTTGTTTTGCTACTTATGAACAATATCTCATTGCTGAATCCTCCTTGCATTGCATAGACCAGCCTCCATTGATTAGGACTATTAAATGTTTTTATGTATTTGTCCATCATTTATAGTCCTTTGTCGAAAATTTGCTTAAATCGATCTGTCGTTTTGATGCAAAAAGTGTCGTAGCCGTCATTTTGTGTCAAAAAGAGAAGTGTCATAAAGTCTTCCCTCTCTAGATAGTCAATTGAAATTTTTGAAGTGTATTTGATTTGAATCGTTAATATTTTAAGTTTTGAAAGCATATTTGTATTCGAAATCGAAAAGTGTCATTTAGTCTTCCTTTCATTTTGAAAAGAAATTGCCAAAATGTCACTTTGAAGAAAATATTTCAGATCTATACTCAGTTTTCCTTTTTGTCATTCCTCACATTAAAGGGAACGAAAAACAAATACATACATTTGCATTTGCATTTAGACTGTGTACAAAAATTGATTTAGGAAAAGTGCATTTAGTGTGTGCTCTTTGCTCTCTATTTGAAAGAATCGTAATCTTCTTTCCTTAGTAGCTAGGATTTTCATTGCTAAAAAATAAACAACAATTATTTATCATTTTAGATTGCATATTTAGGAATTTTACATCTACATCACATAGTGAACCATGAAAGACAAACTTCTAAACAAGATCAACTCTAAAATAAATTTTAATGAACTTAACAACGCTTTGGAACCTAACGCAACACATCTAGAAGTCTAGGCTAGAGACATGTTCCGACGTCGTAAAATCTAGTAACTATTGTTTTCATCGAAGGTTGGGTGATTCCTCCTCTTTGATATGACAAGTGCTAGTACAGACTTGTGCTCCCCGTACCGTCGAGTATATATTGGGAGACCACAATAGGCTTACATCATTTATCCATAGGAAGCCATGTATGCCGCCCTATCGATCGCAATGCACTGAACACAACATTCAGGAAGATTGATTGCCGTACATAAGTCCTTGGTAATTTCTCTTTAATTTACTACCAAGGCGTATATTGTAGTTTTGCAATTGGTTTGGTAATCCTTCTGTCTAGATTTCCAGAGTAGTCACTTTCGTTCCTTTTTGACTCCTTAAAAGAAAAGGTCCATATGAGCACTTGTCACTTCAGGCTCATTAAAAATCGAAGGGGACTACAGTCATCTTTAGCTTTTTCTCGACTCTTAAAAATTGAAAAAGCAAAGTTGTGTCAAAGCGTCTTTAAAATTTATTCAATTCGGAATAACATCCTTGTTCCTTCATTGATCTTAGGTTGAGGTAATGGAGTCCACCAATCAAGGAATCCCTCTTGAAGGGAATCCTAGTCCATTTTCTTCTTGGGGAAATATTGGTGCTCCATATATGGCAACATTGTCCCTTCCAGGAATCACAATTGGTCTACCGGTATGGCTTTTCTCAACCTCTGTCGTTCAAAACACCATGATTCCTCAACAATCTAATCAACAACCAGTTGATACTGAAAGTGACCCTTCACCTTCTACTTCATTTGTTTCTCCCTCCCCTTCTTCCTCTTTGCTTGGTGAAAATAGTGATACTAGTAACCGAGTGGCTAAGAAAAAGAAGAAAGGGAAGGATAAGAAGAAGAAGAAGTTAGTTAAGCAAGGGGGAAACCATGAATCATTTGGTGAAAATCCACACATTAAGTCTCCTAAATATCCTTGTCTAATTTGCAAAGGAAACCATTTTCATCAAGATTGCCCTTACATTTTGCGGATCTTGAGAGAATGATCTCCCCATTCACACCGTCTAATGTCATCAACCTCTGGTGATCATGTTGAAAGCACACCATCAACTAGTGAAAATTAAGTTCCTAGAAAAAAGGGAAAGGTCAAAATTCCATGTCAATTATGCGAAGAAGACCATCACCTTCACCAATGTCCTTTCTTGGGTGAGGCCAAAAGAGTCTTGCATAACCATCCTACTTCAACGCAGCGATTTCCACCTGGATACATGAAACTCTCACCAAATCCTTCGCTAGTTGAAAATCCGACTGACACAAATCAATCGTCAATCAAAACACCTATCATTGAGAGCGAACTTTCTGAGTCCATACTGGACCAAAGTTAGCAGGTCGAGATGGTAGTCAACCTAGTCTTGCCTTTAGAAGGTCCACCTTCAGATGATACAATTTCCAAAGAGAATGAGAACGATACTGTTCAAATTCTTTTTGTTAATACAAATTCTAATGAACATGGGGCAATCCACCCATTCCTTTACAACAGGAGGAAAATTCCCCAGTTCAAGGGGTTCATTCAACCGTTTATTCGGTACCCCCTCTAAGTAGTCTAGTCATTTCCTTCGATTGGAATCAACTAGCATGACCCCGCCTTCCATCTAATGTACCATTCCAGATCATAGTACAAGTTTACAAAATGATCGTGTTTGGCACTATCATATATGAAGGGGCTTCAGTGAGTATCCTTTCCTCAACTGCTTGGAAACCACTTTGTTCACCATCGCTTATGCCTGTTACACAGAATTTGTCAGGCTTTAATAAAGGAACCAGTCGATTGTTAAGGATCCTTCCAAAGTTGCCGATAACTTTGAAAAGGAAAATTAGTGTCTTTTCGATCTACTAGTCCCACTAAGATTGGCAGCTATATTAGAAACAAACAATCAAAGCAATTTGTGATTTCCTCTATGTATGATAGATAAGAGAGAAGCAAAGGGACCAACCTTGATCACTGCTTGACTCCTTGCTTGATTTCTCTCCCCCTTGATAGAGCTTGCAACTCCTCTCCTACTTGTCCTGCTTAGAGAATACCTGTAGAAACAAAGTAACAAAACACCATCAAAGCATCTCGATCTATTATATCATAAACAATGCAGAATCAGAAATACATTGAACATACAATGGCATTCACAAATAACAAGATTCACAAGTACACAATTGTATGGAGGAAAACTCAATGAACTTTATTAGAAGGGAGAATTACAACCCAGCTGTCTGATCCAGCATCATCCTCCCAGCATCAAAGCCCTCTTCACCTCATGAAAAGCAAGATCACCCAACAATACAATGCTCTTTCTCAAAGACAAACTATCAACACTTCCTTACAAATTACAAAATTCCAGCCTCTAGATCTCTCAGATGAGGGATCCATTTATAGATGTCTGCAAGGGTGTGAGTTATCTCTGGGTTTTTGATTAGTGTCATTCCACTTGTAGTTCTTGCTTCCACTTGGAGATTTCTTGGATCTCTTACTCATCCCTGGGCGAATTCAGAGAGGCAAGTGTCACAGGAGAAGTTTCTAGAAGATTCCATGATCATCCACTTAGCAAACTTTCTCAGCTATTTGTCCATTCTTGCTCATCGTACCCCACATAAGGCCTCTTTAGTATGCATCTCACATGGCTAGTGTAGGAGTCAATATGCATGGCACCCTGATAGTGGAGCAGTCAGTATGGTCCAGTTTTGGCCAGTTCTGAGTAGCTTTTCAGGTGGAACTTCTGGGGAATGATGTAATCAGTTGACTATGATCTTTTAGGGTATGAAACAACACTTTTAGGGGTTAAAGAGCCGTTGTTTTATTGACATATAAGATTGGGGTTACAGTGCCCAAATATGTCTATAACAGTTGCCCCCTAAAGCATGAAGTTGTAAGTCTTTTGATGTTGAGTGAAATGCTTTATCATGAGGATCTGAGGTATTCAAACTGGAAGGTGACCTATATAAGATACAATAAAATACATTATCATCATATTTTTTTCATGATCTAGCTGAGGCGGACATTCCCATGCTCAAATTTATAAATTCATTTTCATGTACATAGAATAGATAATCGTCTGCAGTTGTAGACTGGTGATTCTTTATATGTAGAGTCATCATCCCTTAGCTTGGATGATCATCTATGCAGCTTCTGTGTACATTTGATGTCTTTATATTCTTGAATATATCGCAGCCCGGATGGATGAAACTAGATCTAGGGTCTTCAATCTCATTCAATATTTGCCCGATGTATAATTCGATCCATGTGGAAAGATGTTTTGAAGTCGAACATGGAAAGACATCGCCTGATTACCATCCAATAATGTAAGCTATTAACATGCGCGAGAGGAATCACCAATAATGATGATGACCCTTAAGGTACTATAGTACAATTCACGTGGTGTGAATATATGTTCTGATGTCAAACACCATGCAAAATCTTTCGGTCGAATGCCATTGATGTATACCTATCGCCGGAAGTGAGAAACTTGCCATTGAGGCATGGAAGATGCAAAGTACTGAAAGGGTTGTTTCTAAGTCAACTTCTTGGATAATGAGCTGATGTCAACAATAAGTGACCCGTTGTAGGAGGGCCTTAATGTATCCCACATCAATGACACGAAACGAAGAAAATTAATTTTTTGGAGGTGAAAACGATCTGATGATACAAGGTTCAGGAATGGCGGTCATGAAAAATGAAGGGTGAAGATATTGCAGTGGATGAGGCGTTGACTGGATGGTGAATTCTCTGAATGACTTCTCTTGAACATATCGGCGACATTGAGATGGATTGGTAGCGTTAACCCCAAAATATGGATGATACAGTGGACCAATGGTGATATGACCGGTGAATGGAATAACCCAACCCGACTCAATCATGGTGACAGAGTGAAAGTGTCATGTTCAAGAGCGACCTGCTGCCAATAAAATTCTTCAAGTTTTCTTCCCTTTTAACCCAGTCATTGTTGACCAGTACCTCTTTATTTTTGTCAAGCTTGAGGAGGATAACATATGCTTGTTCTATAATTTGTCCTTCAGGCAAACTTGTCGCTATGTTTTAGCGAGCCTAGTGACAGTGAAACTCATTCTTGTCTGGGTGAACAAGTTTTTCACTATTGTTTTAACGAGTTTAATGACAAGGATAACTCAGTCCTTTTCATGTTTAGAGAGTTTGAAAAGGGACGAAAAGGAAACTCCAGCAGTTCTTTTTCATAGCATAATCCCTTGAGTCTGAAAAAGTATAAAATAATATGCAAGGGATGAATTTTTTATCACTTTAGCGAGCCTAAAAAGACAAGCTCTCGATCTTTTTGTGGGATAATCCCTCAGGTCCAAAAAGATTAAAATGTATAGGAGGGATGGCACTTCCCCTTACTTTAACGAACTGGAAAGGCTAATAGCTCGACAATATTTTCATATTTAACAAGTCTAAAAAGAGTTTAAAGGAGACTCATCTTTTAGGAACGAGTGGCATTTTAGTGTAGCAACTGGTTCTGGGTAAGCTTGGAATTTTTCAAAACATGGTGATGTGAAGAGGGTGGCTAACAGGACCACTCATCGCAGTTGTTCCTCAAAAAGGTAAATAATCAAGTGGAAGCGTATGATTGGCCAAAAGAATGGAGGTGATGGTAGGAACACAACCAAGGCTCAAAAGGCTAATAGCAGGGCAATCACAGAGGTCGTTTATGAAGGCAGGTTTATTTTTTAATGAGCTTGAACCTTGCGTTAACATATGCTCAGTGGCGGGTTCATTTTTTAATGAGCTTGGACCTTGCGGAAACATTGCTCATACCAGTAGTTGAAGATGTCTCTCATTGGTAGGTTCATTTTTTAGTGAGCTTGAACTCTATGATAACATATGCTCATTTTTCTTTTTGTGTAAGCTAGAAACGACCACACTAAAAGCTAGAAAAACTAAAAAGCTAAGGAACTAATAAGGTTAGGTAGGATGGATTTGTCTTCCGTCTAGACAACACCCTTCCTTTTGTTTGTCTGTTGTGCATACATTTCCGGACCAACCGCCTAACCTAAGAAGTTAAAATTAAAAAGTTAAAAAGTCTAAAAAGCTAAGAAAATGAAATTGGTCATTTTTTTTCTTGCATAAAAAGGTTTGCATGCCCCCAAGCATCGAGGAAAAGAGAGTTTCCAGTAACCATATGTAAGTCACTGTGGTTAAGCAGGATTTTTTCATCCACAGAGCAGACAAAACACTTCCTTGGCTTCGTCCGCAGCACAGACAAAGGTGAATGGTGTGTTGGACCAATCACTTAACTTATAGGGAAATTCATATGGTAGGATGGTTTCGTTTATAGATTAGACAAAACACTTCTTTGGTTTCGTCTGCAGTGTAGACAAAAGTGATTGGTGTTTTAGACCAATCACGTAACCTACAGGGAAACCTATCTTTTCATCTGGGTTCCTCTTTTGAGTGATGTGTTTCCTGCATGAAGGCAAAATTGTCCAGCTTATAAACCAGCTTTCATTTCCTAGTTCAAACACAGCTCCAAGTCAAACAGCATCCCTGAATGGTCTCTTTGCATCAAGAGTATCTCTTCAACCTTCATTCCATCCACCTGATCGCGGCGAGTATTCTAGTGAATGTAACAAAGCTTAGGGGGCATGCACCCTAGCCTCCCTCGACAGACGAACCCAGCTGAAAAGATAGGTTTCCATGTAGGTTATGTGATTGGTCTGAAACACCATTCACTTTTGTCTGCACTGCGGACGAAACCAAGGAAGTGTTTTGTCTACTCTGTAAACGAAACCATCCTACCATATGAATTTCCCTGTAAGTTAAGTGATTGGTCCAACACACCATTCACCTTTATCTGCGCTATGGACGAAGCCAAGGAAGTGTTTTGTCTGCTCTGTGGATGAAACAATCATGCTTAACTGCAGTGACTTCCATATGGTTACCTGGAAACTCTCTTTTCCTCGATGCCCGGGGGCATGAAAACCTTTTTATGCAAGCCGAAAAATGACCAATTTCATTTTCTTAGCTTTTTAGATTTTTTAACTTTTTAGTTTTAACTTCTTAGGTTAGGCGGTTGGTCCGGAAATGTCTGCACAGCAGACAGACCAAAGGAAGGGTTTTGTCTAGATGGAAGACAAATCCATCCTACCTAACCTCAGTAGTTCCTTAGCTTTTTAGTTTTTCTAGCTTTTAGTGTGGTCGTTTCTAGCTTACACAAAAAGAAAAATGATCATATGTTATCGTAGAGTTCAAGCTCACTAAAAAATGAACCTACCTATGAGAGACATCTTCAACTACTGGTATGAGCAATGTTTCCGCAAGGTCCAAGCTCATTAAAAAATGAAACCGCCACTGAGAATATGTTAACGCAAGGTTCAAGCTCATTAAAAAATAAACCCGCCTTCATAAACGACCTCTGTGATTGCCCTGCTATTAGCCTTTTGAGCCTTGGTTGTGTTCCTACCATCACCTCCATTCTTTTGGCAAATCATATGCTTCCACTTGATTATTTACCTTCTTGAGGAACAGCTACTATGAGTGGTCCTGTTAGCCACCCTCTTCACATCACCATGTTTTGAGAAATTCCAAGCTTACCCGGAACCAGTTGCTACACTAAAACGCCACTCGTTCCTCAAAAATGGGTCTCTTTTAAACTCTTTTTAGACTTGTTAGATATGAAAAGATTGTCGAGCTATTGGCCTTTCTATTTTGTTAAAGTAAGGGGAAGCGCCATCCCTCCTGTACATTTTAATATTTTTGGACCTGAGGGATTATCCCGCAAAAAGATCGAGCGCTTGTCTTTTTCAGCTCGCTAAAGTGATCAAAAAGTCATCCCTTGCGTATTATTTTATACTTTTTCGGACTCAAGGGATTATGCTACGAAAAAGAACTGCTGGAGTTTCCTTTTCATCCCTTTTCAAACTCTCTAAACATGAAAAGGACTGAGTTATCCTTGTCATTAAACTCGTTAAAACAATAGCGACAAACTTGTCCACCCAGACAAGAATGAGTTTCACTATCGCTAGGCTCGCTAAAACATAGCGATAGGTTTGCCCGAAGGGAAAATTATAGAACAAGCATATGTTATCCTCCTCAAGCTTGACAAAAATAAAGAGGTACTGGTCAACAATGACTGGGGAAAAAGGGAAGAAAACTTGAATAATTTTATTGGTAGCAAGTCGCTCTTGAACATGACACTTTCACTCCAATCCATCTTTTGGGGTTAACGCTACCAATCCATCTTAGTTTCGCCGATATGTTCAAGAGAATTCATTTAGAGAATTCACCATCCAGTCAACGTCTCATCCACTGCAATATCTTCACCCTTCATTTTTCACGACCACCATTCCTGAACCTTATATCATCAGATCGTTTTCACCTCCAAAAAAATCATTTTCTTCGTTTCGTGTCGTTGATGTGGGATACATTAAGGCCCTCCTACAACAGGTCACTTCTTGTCAACATCAGCTCATTATCCAAGAATTTGACTTAGAAACAACCCTTTCAGTGCTTTGAAGCTTGCATGCCCCAATGGCAAGTTTCTCACTTCTAGCGACAGGTATACATCAATGGCCTTCGACCGAAAGATTTTGCGTGGTGTTCGACATCGGAACATATATTCACACCACGTGAATTGTACTGTAGTACCTTGAGGGTCATCATCATTATCGGTGATTCCTCTCGCGCTTGTTAACAGCTTACATTATTGGCTGGTAATCAGGCGATGTCTTTCCATGTTCAACTTCAGAACATCTTTTCACATGGATCGACTTGTACATCGGGCGAATATTGAATGAGTTTGAAGACCCTGGATCTAGTTTCATCCATCTGGGCTGCAATATATTCAGGAATATAAAGACATCAGATGTACATAGAAGCTGCACAGATGATCATCCAAGCTAAGGGATGATGACTCTACATATAAAGAATCACCAGTCTGTAACTGCAGACAATTATCTGTTCTATGTACATGAAAATGAATTTATAAAGCTGAGCATGGGAATGCCCACCTCAGCTAGATCATGAAAATAATATGATGATGATGTATTGTATTGTATCTTATACAGGTCACCTTCCAGTTCAAATGCTTTGGATCCTCATGATAAAGCATTTCACCCAACATCAAAAGATTTACGACTTCATGCTTTAGGGGGCAACTGTTATAGACATATTTGGGCACTGCAACCCCAATCTTATATCTCGATAAACCAAGGGCTATTTAACCCCTAAAAGTGTTGTTTCATACCCTAAAAGATCATAATCAACTGATTACATCATTCCCCAGACGTTCCACCTGAAAAACTATTCAGAACTGGCCAAAACTGGACCATACTGACTGCTCCACTGTCAGGGTGCGATGCATACTGACTCCTACACTAGCCAAGTGTGATGCATACTAAAGAGGCCTTCTGTGGGGTGTGATGAGCGAGAATGGACAAATGGCTGAGACAGTTTGCTAAGTGGATGATCATGGAATCTTCTAGAAACTTCTTCTATGACACTTGCCTCTCTGAATTCACTCAGGGATGAGTAAGAGATCCAAGAAATCTCCAAATGGAACCAAGAACTACAAGTGGAATGACACTAATCAAAAACCCAGAGATGACTCACACCCTTGCAGACATCTATAAATGGATCCCTCATCTGAGAGATCTAGAGGCTGGAATTTTGTAATTTGTAAGGAAGTGTTGATAGTTTGTCTTTGAGAAAGAGCATTGTATTGTTGGGTGATCTTGCTTTTCATGAGGTGAAGAGGGCTTTGATGCTGGGAGGATGATGCTGGATCAGACAACTAGGTTGTAGTTCTCCCTTCTATTTTAATAAAGTTCTTTGAGTTTTCCTCCATACAATTGTGTACTTGTGAATCTTGTTATTTGTGAATGCCATTGTATGTTTAATGTATTTCTGATTCTGCATTGTTTATGATATAATAGATCAAGATGCTTTGATGGTGTTTTGTTACTTTTTTTCTACAGGTATTCTTTAAGCGGGACAAGTGGGAGAGGAGTTGCACGCTCTATCAAGGGGGAGAGAAATCAAGCGTGGGAGTCAAGCGGAAGATCCAGGTTGGTCCCTTCGCTTCTCTCTTATCTATCATACATAGAGGAAATCGCAAATTGCTTTGATTGTTTGTTTCTAAGATAACTGTGAATCTTAGTGGGACTAGCAAATCGAAAATACACTAGTTTTCCCGGAAAAAATTATGTGAATAAATTTATGTTTGGGGCTACACAAAGTGGGAGGATCTACAGAAACGAAGGTAGCGCAGAGATAGAAACTAGCCCCTTGATTTCACCTTCGCGAGAAAGCGAGGAAGAGCTCGCGAAGGTTTCACCAAGAAGTGCGATCAATTTGATAAGGCAATGAATTCCGCGCATACCACTTCCACCTACACCACCACGAGTCTTACCATCTTCACCCACACCACCTCCGCCACCACCACAATTCAATATGTAAATGCAATAAAATTGTCGGTGTTCAAAGGAGTAGGGAATGAAGATCTGGACCAATTTTTGTTTGTGGTAAAGGCTGTATGGGAAGCGTCGAGAGTCACAGATGACAACATAAAGAAAGAAACATTGGTCAGTGCTCTGTAGGATCGCACAATGACATGGTGCATTAAGCATTCCAATGACAATCCAAACACAGGGATCGCGGATATCCCAACTGCGCTAAACATGGAATTTAGCAGGCCAAAATTAGAGACATAGTCGATGATCGGATTTATGGAAATCACGATGCTTCCAGGCGAGACCCCCTGTGAGCTGAATCAGAGACTGAAGGGTATGATTCGTGAAGCCAACATGACCTTGATGGATGGGAAACACCGCGCATGGTTTATAGTATCGCTAATGGCACATCTAAGGATTGCGCTATCATAGCAGAAGTTATCCACTTAGGGTGAGGCCTTAGAGATCACAGTGAGACTGCACGAGACCCTAATACAAGATCCTAACCTGGGAGTCCAATAGATCCACGCGCAGTTGAAAAACTTGTGTCTTTGATGCATAGTTTGAAGCAAGACAGGACAGCTCGCCCCAAAGCATGCGAGGAAGTATGGTGCATAAAGTGCAAAGGCCAGGGACATGACAAGGACCATTATCCAATTTTTGCAAACTACCTGGCGGGAGGAGGGCCAATTCCATTGATACCATAGGCACAAGTACGACCAAGTGTGGTGCCTTCATTATGGTGTGCGATTTGTCAGATAAGAGGGAAGCATGCTATAGATAACTAACATCTATTACAAAAGTATACGCAGATGTCCCATCAGTTGTTCTGTAATTTCTGCAGGTCAATAGGCCACAATGAGCGTACCTGTAGAAGTTATGAACTGATGATGGATCAAACTCCTACCCATAGAGTTCAGACCGAAACACGAGCCCTCGATCAAAATGCAGGGATGGCACACACTGGATTTCAGGGGCGTGGACGAGGTCGAGGTGGAATGGGGCCAAGAAGGGGTCGCAGACAGCTAATTTGTTACAATTGTAGAGGGCCAGGGAATTATGCTCGTAATTGTACAAATCCGATGAGAGCATCATGTTTATATTGTATGTAATTTGATCATGAGACAGAGGACTGTCCCATGCTAAAGCAAGGTTGCGCAATAAAGGAACACTCCAACCTCCCCCGACGCAGAACCTACAAATGATGAGGTCTAAGCCGCGTGAGGAAGACCCAACTGTAAATGTCGTGCTCTGAAGTAGTATCACGACAGGAGATGACAAAGGCAAGCAACCCAAAGAGAGTGCTTGGGTTTGCAAGGCTCCAACGAAGGAACTAGAATTTGATTTGGAGCGCGCTAAGGAGACATTCATGGAAGCTAAGAAGAGCTTCACGGAGGCCTCCACTTCAGGTAGTAAAGACAAACTGGAACCAGAAATGGACCCATCAATGCTCACTACCTTTCTGGAGACATGCATGAAGCTGCTGTGCGACAGCAAGGCTGTGAAGGGACTGCAAGAACTCATCACTAGATGTGCTGGGTTAGGAGAACCGTGCGTAGTCCAGAAGCTCGGGAAGCACACAACGTGAACAGGAAGAGAGATGAGATTTACTGCACAAATCGTGGAATATGAAATGGATCAAGTGATTTTGGATCTAGGATTGGACGCGAATGTCCTGCCAAATCAGACATGGGAGCACATGGGCAGGCCCGCATTGCAATGGTCTCCTATTCAATTATGAATGGTGAACCAGCAAAAGATCCTACCAATGGGAAGATTGTAGGGAATAACAGTAGATATCGAAGGTGCGAGCGCGCTTGCAGATTTCGAAGTAATAGAGATTGTTGATGACAACAATCCCTATCCCACGCTACTAGGAATAGATTGGGCCACTGACATGAATGGAGTGATAAATATAAAGAAGCGCAAGATGATTTTTGAGAAAAAGTCACTACGCATAGTGGTACCTTTAGACCCTGTGGAAGGATCGCGCTACACAGAGCTAGTGTGTGACTATGACAGCGATGACGATCTAGAATGTATCTACAAGATAACCGTGTGAGAGCAGGACTGGGTGAATCCAACAACGGATGGTAGGACTTTGTGGGAGCATGAAAGCTCCTGCACCTCAGATTCAGACGAGGAAATAGAATGATGGCAGGACCGGTTACATGAGGTAACCACGCCAAACTGCAACATGATGATAAAGTCACTGCATTACATGGAAACAAAGGTAAGAGATCTGCCTATGTATGAAGGGTTGAGCGAGGTAGATGATTTCCTAAACAGATTTGAAAAAGAAGTGTAAGAATAGTAGCGGTTCGATGCTCTGAGATGGGTACTGCGCGCTACGCCCGCAAGGTGGTGGGGTACGCACCAGCAAAATTTTGAGGACTAGCAAGAATGTAGAAGGCTGATGTTCATGTGGTTTGGAAAGCCTCAGATGCAGATGAAAGCCAAGTATGATGGACAAAATAGCCCGCGTGCCCACCTCTGCAGATGGGTATAGGCATATGGTACACAACCTCCATGAACGCACACTGTCCTTGCAATAGGAAACTAGACTAACAAGCAGGAGTGGGCAAGATGATGGCACGAAAGACGAAGTGTGATAAGACCAAATGTGCTGAATATTATCCACGTGGAAGCATTTGACAAAGTATGTGAAGTATTGAACATGGTCCACCATGTGAGATGCACTAACAGGGACCTGCGCGTACCAGTGGTTTTATGGGCTTATAGGACCATGTGCAAAACCCTGGCACGCGGGCACTTCCAACGCTGAAGTATGAAGTAGATGCTATAATTCCTGTGGAGCATGCAAAGCCTAGTCCGTGTTGGGTTGTGTTATATTCTTTCCATGACTAACCTACATAGTGAACCAGGGGGTTAAAGGCGGGGGCGGAGCCCCCCCTTCATTGTGTCGATTGCACAGCGGGGGGGGCGACAACCCCCCCTGTCAGGGGGGTTTGAGGGGGGTGGGTAGCCCCCCCTCTACGGGGTACGGAGCAGCACCCCGGGAAAAAAAAATTTGAACCCTATATTAGGTTGGGCGAACCTACCTATGGTTTTTGGTCCATGGTATTAGATGCTTTGGCATGTATAAATATGTATTGTAACATTGAAAGGAACATAACGAAAAATCAAGCTGGTAGTCTTGGTTTTGGGATCCAGGGGAAAATCTTTGTGTGTATTTGTTTTATGTGTTATGCTCTCACGTTGTTTATTTTATGTGTTTTAGAATTCATATGCAGGTAATTCCTGTATGGGGTTAAAACATACATTTGGTATTGGAGTTGTTTTGGCTTCAAGGGGGCGCCTTTGTTACTGAGGGGTTTCGCTTGGGCCTATGGTAGACCCTGTTTAGTGGGAGATCTATGGGATCGATTCTGGTGGTGAAAGAAGATGGTGAGCAGTGGAAAAATAGAGATCGAGAAATTTAATGGTCAGAGTTTTGAGTTGTGGAAACTCAAGATGGAGGATTTGTTGGTGGATAAATATTAGTGGATCGTGGTAGATCCAGGTAATAAACCAATGGCAGTGTCCGATGAAGAATGGAAGAAGTTGGATCAGAAGGCGAAGAGAACAATACGATTGTGTGTCTCAGATTCAATATTGTTGAATGTATTAGGGGAAGCTACGGTGAAGGCTTTGTGGGACAAGTTAGGGACTTTGTACCAGTCTAAGTCTCTGGTGAATAAATTGTTCCTATGGAAAAAGTTGTATAACCTGGGGATGAAAGATGGAGACTCAATGACAGAGCATCTGAACACATTTAATATTGTGGTAAGTTAATTAGCATCTGTTGATATTAAAATTTCAGATGAAGATAAGTGCATCAGTTTATTGTGTTCTCTACCAGATTCGTGGGATAGTCTGGTTATTACAATAGGTAGTAATGCAACTGCCTTGCATTTTGATGAAATAGTCTCATCCTTGCCGATGGAGGAGATGAGACAGAAAAATATGGAGAGCCAGAATGGTGATGCCTTGTCTGTATGAGGACAGTCCCAGAACAAAAACAAAAATAAGTCATCGAGTGGGAGATCTAAATCTAGAGTGAGATCTAAATCTCCAGGGAAACCTGTAAAGGTGGTGTGCTGGAAATACGGAAAGGAAGGGCACTGCAAAAGGGACTCTAAATCTAAAGCTCCTGACAAAGGAAAGGGATCTGATAATGCTTTTTCTGCAGAGAGGAAAACCACCTTAGATGAAAGTGGGGATGTGTACTTGGCTTCTTCAAGTACACATGTAGATCATGAGACATGGTTGATTGACTCAAGTGCATCCTTTCACTTCACTCCCCATAGAGAGTGGTTCTGTGAGTATGATAAATACGATGGTGGTGATGTCTTCTTAGGGGATGATAGGAAGGCTAGAATCGTTGGTCGTGGAAAAGTAAAGTTGAAGTTGCAAGGTGGAAGGGTTAGAACACTTCGGGTGTTCTGCATATTCTTGCATTAGCCAGAAATCTGATTTCTATAAGCAAGTTGGATGATGCAGGTGTAAAAACAATGCTTGAGAAGGATACTTGCAAGATGGTTCAAAGAGCACTAGTATTGATGCAGGGAGTTCGGACTGGAACTCTGTACAAGTTTCAAGGTAGCACTATTGTTGATGGGTGCAACAGTTCTGTGGTTCCTGAAAGTGGAGCAAAAAATCTAGTGGTCTCTAGATATAATACCATGCTGTGGAATCAAAGGCTTGGACATATTGGAGAGAAGGGCCTTCGAATACTTCATGGTAAAGGTATGGTAGAAGGTATGAGCAATAGCTCTCTGGATTTTGATTTCTGCGAAAATTGTGTATATGGGAAGTAGAATCGGGTGAGTTTCCACTCTGGTGGTAAGAGGGAGAAACATATATTAGAGCTTGTGCATAGTGATGTCTTTGGACCTATGAAGGTTCCATCACTGGGTAAGTCTGTGTACTATGTGCCATTTATTGATGACTTCTCAAGGAATACATGGATATATTTCCTTAAGAATAAATCTGAAGTCTTTGAAAGGTTTAAAGAATTAAAGGCTTTGGTGGAAAACCAGACAGAGAAGAAGATAAAGGTGCTGAGGAAAAATAACGGTGGAGAGTTTTGCAATAAGGAATTTGAATAATTCTGTAAGAAGTGTGGTATAGCACAACAAAAGACTACTCCATATACACCTCAGCAAAATGGAGTTGCAAAAAGAATGAACAAGACGTTGATGGAGAGGGCAAGAAGCATGCTCAGTGGTGCCGAGTTAGGACATGAATTCTGGGCAGAGGCAGTGGAGACAGCATCTTACCTGGTCAACAGATTACCTTCATCAGCGTTGGAGGATAAGACTCCACAAGAGATATGGACTAGTAAGAAACCCTCTCTATCACATCTGAGGGTATTTGGATGTGATGCATATGTACATGTTCCAAAGGAGAAATGAACCAAGTTGGATAGCAAATCTGAAAAGTGCATCTTTATTGGGTATAAGGATGGTTTAAAGGGTTATAAGCTTTGGAACCCAGTAACAAGGAAGTTTGTGTACAGCTGAGATGTGGTGTTTAGAGAGGTGAAAGATTTTATTAAACATGAAGTCCAACCAAAGGAACCTGAGAAGATAGAGTTCGAGCTAAAGGAGGAAGAATCAGACTCTACAGTAGAGGAGGAATCAGAAGATGAAGAACCACAAACTCCGAGTGTAAGAAGATCAGTTCGAGAAAGAAGGCAACCAAAAAGGTATAGTCCATCTGCTTTCTGTTCAATTTTGCTTTATCTATTACTGATGATGATCCCAGAACTGTGAAGGAGGCAGTAGATTCAGAGGATGGAAAACTCTGGAAAGAGGCCATGGTTGATGAAAAGGCATCTTTGCACAAAAATGAGGCTTGGGATCTGGTGGAGTTGCCGGCTGGAAGGAAACCCATTGGCAGCAAATGGGTGTTCAAGGAGAAGACAAATGTAGAAGGAAAGGTGGAGAAATACAAAGCTCAGTTGGTAGCAAAAGGTTATTCCCAGGTGCCGAGAATTGATTTTGGTGATATTTTTTTTCCTGTTGCCAAGGTAACTTCTATTAGGTTACTTTTATCTACTGCTGCTACTTTTGATTTTGAAGTAGAACAGATGGATGTGAAGACAACATTTCTTCATGGGGATCTGGAAGAGGAGATCTACATGAAGCAACTTGAAGGCTTTGCGGTGAAGAGTAAGAAAGAACTGGTATGCAAGTTAAAGAAGTCCTTGTATGGGTTAAAACATACACCAAGGATGTGGTATCAGAAATTTGATACATTTATATGGGGACTTGGCTTCACCAGAAGCAAAGCAGATCACTGTGTGTATTTTAAATTAATTGGTGACCATGTTATTTATCTGGTCTTGTATGTGGATGATATGTTGCTGCTTGGAAATGACTAAGAAATTATCCAGGATTTGAAGACCCAATTATCCTCCAAATTCGACATGAAATATCTTGGTGCTACAAACTATATTTTGGGCATGGAAATTAAAAGAGATCGAGAAAAGAGGAAGCTCTGGTTAAACCAGAGGAAGTATGTCGAGACAATACTGCAGAGGTTTAATATGCAGGATAGTAAACCGGTGAAGGTTCCTATTCTTGTAGGTGTAAATTTATCTGCTGAACAGTGTCCGAAGACACAAGAAGAGGAAGAGGTATATGTCTCATGTTCCATATGCAAGTGCAGTCGGTAGCCTAATGTATGCAATGGTCTATACTAGACCAAACATTGCACATGCAGTGGGAGTATTGAGCAGGTTTATGTCAAAACCAGGGAAGGAGCATTGGACAGCAGTAAAGTGGGTTTTCAGGTATTTGCGTGGCACTAGATATTATGGTTTGTGCTACCAAGGAAGACCAGGATTGGACAGAGTTTTGGATATGCGTGGCTTTGTTGATGCAGACTGGGCTGGAGATTTGGATCAGAGAAGATTTACAAGTGGGTATGTGTTCAACCTATTTGTAGGTGCAATCAGTTGGATGAGTAAGAAACAATCTATAGTGGCACTATCAACTATAGAGGCAGAATACATGACAACCACTCATGCAAGCAAGGAAGCAGTTTGGTTGTAGAGATTGTGTTCAAGTATGGGGTTAGTACAGGGAGCTATAAGGATAGACTGTGACATCCAAAGTGCAATTTTCTTGGCAAAGAACCTTGCTATCATTCAAAGACAAAGAAAATTGATGTTCAGTATCACTTTGTGAGGGATATGACAGAAGACAAAAAGGTCTTGCTGGTAAAGGTGGACACTTTGAAGAATATTGCAGATGCATTGATAGAATCTGGGAGCTCTGAGAAGTTCTCCTGGTGTAGAGAAACAATGGGCATTTTAGGGCTAGAAAAATGACTAAGCTCTCCTATGGCCCCCTGTGGAAAGAAAACAACAAGTGGGAGAATGTTGGGTTGTGTTATATTCTTTCCACAACTAACCTACGTTAGGTTGGGCGAACCTACCTATGGTTTTAAGTCCATGGTTTTGGGCATGATGGTTTTTCTGTCCATGGTATTGGATGCTTTGGCATGTATAAATATGTATTGTAACATTGAAAGGAACATAATGAAAAATCAAGCCGGTAGTCCCGGTTTTGGGATCCAGGGGAAAATCTCTGTGTATATGTGTTTTATGTGTTATGCTCTCGCATAGTTTATTTTATGTGTTTTAGAATTCATATGCTAGAAATTTATGTTCAAGGTTAAAACCTACAGTCCACGCATAGCAACACCCGTAGATACGATGGTTTGTGAAGCCCAGAAAGAAGGAATCACACAGCTGCAAGAAACAGAACACATGGGACTTGAGGAAGAAATCCAACAGGGAAACCTTAGACTCCGCGAACTTGAAAAAGAAAGGGTACGGTTAAGGAGAAAAAGCGCTTTGATGGATGTGGAGGTCAAGAAGCTAGAGGACGAGATAAAGGAAGAGTTTCTCGCCAAAAAAACTAGGATGGTAAGGCAAGGTGCATACGATCATACTGACAAATTTGAGAACTATCGTCATGAATTGGTTAGTCTGATGCCTTGGCTTGGACCGCATATTTCTAAGCGTAGTGACCAGGGTAGCACATTGCAAATGGGGAAGTGCGCGATGCCAACCACAACCATAGAAGGTGGGGATTCTCCAAGAACCGTGATGGAGGACAGGATGGAGCTCTACACGGGTGGTGCGACCACCTGACTAGCCAAGGGAAGGATAGTCTTAGCGCTCCAGGTAGTTGGAAGGGAGCATGGGACTATAAACTATTATGCCCGGGGGCTGTGTGATATGGGAGATACGCGCAGAAGCAAAGAGTCACAGGGTCCACAATCGCGAATGGGGGGCTGCGCTGCCACGCAGATTGGCCAGAAACTGACCATTGAAGTCACTATTCATGATGGGATGCCTGACTTGAGGCCAAATGGAGTAGGCGGCAGGCATTTAAGACGTGATTTATGGGCAAGATTTGGGAAAATCTGCCGCCAAGGGAGCATTAATGAACCGAAATTGGGGGAAACGGTTGAATTCGAATTCAAAAAGTGCTATAAAATACAAAGGTCTACCCAGCAAACAACACTTGGTCATTTTCAAATTGAGTGATTGAGCAAAGCACTGAGTATTGAGTGCTGAGCGTTGATTGAGCCCCTGAATTCACGAGTGACAGATTGCAACACAACTATAATGACAACAACTAAGGATGGTCTGGGGATAGAAGAGGTAACCATCGGCGAGGCCACGCAGACCATACCTGGGGATGATATTCCACAAGGTGCTGGGATTGTGGCAGAGATCCCGAAATCACCACGTATGCCAAGACCCAAGAAGGATAAACAAGCAATGGCTCCCGTACGCGTGTCCCCGCGAAACCCGCTGTACAGTAAATTGTCAATGGAAGAGAAGGGGAAAGCTGTCACGATAGAAACAGATGAGGAAGAAGAAGATTTGCAGGCCCTTATCATCGTAGAGGAAGAAGATGAAGGCATGGAGGTGGATACTCAGCCTAGGCACTCTGCGACAAAACTACCCACCTATGTCCCTCTACAGAAAGGGAAGGCCAAAGTCCCCAAGGACCTGGACGAGACCAAGAGTTCGCTCCAGACCTCGCTCCTCCCAGATGGCATTATGTTTGAAGGCACGCACCTAGGCCACGTGCCGACCATGAAATTTGAAGATTGGGACCTCACTGACTGCGAGAAGTTCCCCCACCTAGAGACTGGAAACCTCATGAAGCAGCACATTATGGGGGTGGTAACAACATTAGAGCCGCAGAAATGGTTGCGCGGTGTGGAAAAGGCTGGGTTGTTGAACCTACTTTGGGTGCCACATTTCCACCACCCCCCAATAACCATTTTCATCATCAGGAAGCTGCTCTGCCTGGTGCATGATGGGTATTTATGGCTGGAGGAGCCCATCCCCATCACGGTAGACCTAATTCATCACGTTTCCTGGCTTCTGTACAAAGGAAAGGACCCTGCAACCATATTGGAAGGAAAGGGCAGTGATTTGGCCCTCGCGGAGGCCATGAAGACGAAGTACAAGCTGGAAAAGAAGAAGAGGGGTTACACCATCTCTAGCATCAAGGACAAAGCGGTATGCGTGGCAACCCAAATTCTGGTAGGAAAAGTTATGCGGAAGTGTCGCACAAACGAGGTACCTACACCGGTGGTCGCACTAGACGAGAAGTGCATAGAGGGGGTCCAGTTTAACTGGTTTGAATTCCTCTGCACATAATTCTTAGAGAATTTTCGCGAAGCCTAGGAGTAGGGTAAAACCTTCCACTATGCATGGCTATTGCTGTCCATAGTGCTTGTAGTAGGGGAATTGCTGGAGGACAGTCAATTCCCCACAATTGACAGAGATTTACCAGAGGCGCGAAGTACACTTCGCTCTGGGCCACGAAGGATGCAACAAGGATACGCGACACTAAGATCTTCTGGGTGCTCATGGAGATGACCATCTGAATGTGGATCAACCATAAGCCATGGTTGTCACCCATGGTTTACAACAGTCTGCAGAGTTTCGCAGAATTCAAGGAAAACATGCACAACATCTTTATCAGGGCGCATAAGGATCCAACGAAGTAGTGGACGAAGCTACCTTTTGTAGCCACGGACGACACCATTTTTAATTTCTTGGAGGCATGGCCTCCAGAATGCCTTGCCCCCGACATTGCAGAACTTGAGAGGTCGACAGAGCAGAAGAAGAAATACAATGCCAAGTTGCGCATCGCACAGTTGGCTGAGAAAAGGCGAAAGGAAACAACAGCAACTGAGGTGCGGGCATCACGGGAAGTGGCACAGAAAGCCGTCGAGCAGAAAAATGTCGCAGAAGTGGTAGCAGCAGCACAAGAAGAAACCGCGAAGGCGAGTGAGGGCCAAGCAATGCCCTCACAGAGATAAGAGGCAGAGTAAGCAGAAAAATTAGAAGGAAGCATGGACCTAGGGATCACGTCCACACAGTTGAAGTGCCAACACCCGACAGAGAGAGTAGGATCGAGGAAGAAGGTCAAGGCCTCGAAGTTGTCCATTGACCCAATCACCCTAACCAAGGGTGATCTGCATTACATCGGCGAGACGATGCGCGATGTTGCCAATGAGGCTCTTAAGGATTTCATGTAGGAGCACCAGACTGTTTTGGGGACCCTCAGAGTGCAGTTGTAGGACTTAAAGGTGCGCCCCCCTCAAGTTGGTACCCTTTGAACCAACCTCGCAGTTGGATCCACGGCAGCAGAGCAGGTGTTGTGCACATGGATGACGAACACAGTCGTTTTGCCGGAAGGAGATCTAATGGCATCAAATGAGGATGACAGGCTGTTGGTTAGCACGATGAAAGGTCTCAGGGTTAATCTTGCTGCCCTTCTATGCAAGGCATTATATCTATTACAGGATGGGATAACGGTAGAGCTGCGTGCCAGGGAGAGACACGCGCTCCAAGTCCTCAGTGAGCAGAAGATAAACATGGAACTACTTAGCTTGTAACGCAACGAATTGGTGTCGCAAAATCAACAGTTGGTGCAGGTGATAGGCGATGCTTGCTGCAGTGTCCTGGAGCTGGCCATCCCAGCAGATCTACTAGCAGAAGTGCAGATCCACAGGTTAGCAGTAGGATTCCACAAGGCTAGGGAAGAAACAAGAAAGGTTCAACAGGAGCTAAATTGATCACTGAGCTGTGATTACAGGCGCAGCCATCCACTCCCACGGAAGTTAGAGAATAGCGCGCTAGCACTATCACAATGGGATTGGAGGAAATCGAAGGTGCAACGAGAGACTACACCAACATGTTGGAAGAATCACTAGAGGTCCTCACAACTCTGCAGGAGGACCCCAACATCCAGCACTTAGAGACAAAGGTGCGAGAACTCCAACAAAAATATGATAGTGTCTAAGGAATTTCACAGACAGTGGTACTCACCCAGTGGCTTACGAGGATGCAACAAGCTAAAGCATTGAAGGAGTAGGTGGATGTGGCACGACACAAGGAGGCAGTTCTCAAAGCACGCTTCTAGCCTTGGATCAACGAGGCCTTCACCATCATAGTAGACATTGAAGGAAAGCTCGTGAACATACAAGGGATGCAAACATTGATGCAAAGAAGCACCCCAGACACAGAGGTCTCGGAAGAGCACATGCAATAGATCGAGAAAGCAGCAGCTCAGTGCATTGCTGATCTCCGCACAGTTCGAGAACAGTTGGAGGGACTCCATGCAAAGATCATCGTGCTAACCGAGTGACTCGAGGGTGAGTCACGATGTTTGTGTTGGGGGCTTGTTGGGCATACAATCCCTCTAAGGCATGTTTTTGGGCTCAAAGCCCAAGTTTTGAACAAATTGTGTTGTAAAGCTCCGTGAACTGTGGGCGCAAAGAGTATGATAGAGTCACAGGGATTTCTGCCCTAGTTTTGTAATGTAATTTCAGCCTACCCATGGTCCGCAGGCTATGGGATTGTATAAACAGAGCAAGGCTCTAAGTGTAAAAGACAGCAAAGTAGTAGAAAGAAGCAAGAGTCTAAGTGATTAAGTGTAAAGTGTGTCTTTGGGTCATAGGGTAGGAGAAGGCTCTGTAGCTGAGTGTGCAGAGGCCTAGTAGTCCGCAGATGAGTGCGCAGACCCCTCCAGCTGAGTGCACAAGACGGAGTCAAGTCTGTAACCGAGGAATGGATTAATAAAGAGAATTTTTATCATAATTTTGTGTATATGTTCTTGTGTTAATGCATGTTTGATATAATTTGCAAATATAATATTTATTTACGGCGTGCACCTGTATGAATGGTTTATATTGTTAAGTATAACTTAAAGCATGCAAGTAGGCTAAGATAATCAAATAACATTGGAATATCAATAAAGTCTTAGGTAATAACGCAGAAGCACAATGTTCAGCCCTTGAGTAGGGCTGCGCGAAGGCAGTATCTCAGCCTGTGAGGTACAAGAAAGCGCACGAAGCGACTTGTGCACAGGATCGAACCGCGGACCACTTGAACTCATCAGACGTCTCTATGGTGCAGAAACTTGGTTCTAGCACCCTCCCATACTATTTCGGGTGAGACCTCAGTTCGCACTCCATGAACTGTTGTTGAAAGCACCAGTAGTACCGAGATTTGTTTGTCTAAAATCACCTCTGAACCTGGGTCAGGCCCCAACAAGCCAACAATGAGAGTATGACCTCACTGTTTTCAGCTGCACCCACTTGGAATTCGTTCCAGGATGCCATTAAGGAGCAGTACTACCTTGTTATAAGCTATGAGGATATATACATAAAGTGGACCACACTGCGGCAGGGAAGGGACCAGGATGTTCCGGAGTTCACAAATATTTTTCATACCCTTCCAACAAAGTTGGGTATCAAGGATTCTGAGTTGCATTTGGTACTCAAATATTGTGACTGCCTACATAGATACATCTAGGATGAGATGGAGTTCCTGAACATCTCCTCATTCAGCACGACGTACGGATATGCTGTCAAGATTAAATAGAAGTTTAGACAAAATAAGTGAGAGTTTGGATCTGCGAATCCAAAGAACAAAGGACAAAGCCAAGGCGGGGTGACTCAAGACAACCTATCAAAGCTGCAAGAAAAGAACAACACCACGAAGTCAAAGAAGGACACAGGAAAGTGGTGTGAGTTGCATAAGAGCCCCATTCAATTTTAAAAGATGTGGAGATGTAAAATTTACAAATACAATTGTAGTTCGATTTAATTTTGTTGTAGGTTATCTACAAAAGCTTAGTCATAATGCACGTCGTCAAATTTGTTTTTTGCTTACATTGAAATCATTGGACAATGTTAAACTAATTACCTTGAAATTAGTGTACACCACATATTTAGTTGCATCAAATCAGATATCAACATTTTTCACTAAAATCAATGCATCTAAATGCAAGCAATCAAATAGGATGAGAAATCAACATCTACACTAAAATAAATGCATCTAATGCAAGTAATCAAATAGGATTCTAAATCAACATCTACACTGAAATCAATGCATCTAATGCTATAAGAAATCAAATAGAATTAGAAATCAGCATCTACACTAAAATTAATGCATCTAGTGCTAGCAATCAAATATGATTAGGAATCAACATCTACATTGAAATCAATGCATCTAATGCAATTTCAATCAAACAAGATTAGAAATTAACATCTTTAATGAAATTAATGCATCTAATGAAAGTAATGAAATATAATTAGAAATCAACATCTACACAAAAAACAATGCATCTACTGCAAGAAATCAAATAGGATTAGAAATCAGCATATGTACACCAAAATCAATGCATCTAGTGCAAGCAATTTTCTTCCCTTTCTCTCCCCCATCCTTCTATATCGATTTCTCCCTCCATCTCTCCTTCTTTGTCTCTCTACCTCATTCCCCCAGACACACACACTATCTCTCTCTCTCTCCTCATATCTATATATCTCTCCCTCCCTCCCTCTATATCTCTCTTATTCCCTCTCTCTCCCTTCCATCTATATCTCTATCTCGCTTTATCTCTCCTTCTTCATCTCTCTATTTCACCCTGTAAACATACACATTGTTTCTCCATATCTATCCATCTCTCTCTCTCTCTCTCTCTCTGTATATATATATATATATAGATATATATATATATATATATATATATATATATATATATATATATATATATATATATATATATATATATATATATATATATATAGATAGATATCATTTCATGCTGCAACTCTATTGACTATCTCCCTACCTCTCTCATTCTCTCTCCCCCTTCTGTCCATCTCTCCTTCTTTGTCATTCTGTCCCACCCCCAAACATACACAATCTCTCTCCATGTCTCCCTTGTCACTCCCCCCCTCTCTCTCTACACCTTTCTCTCTCTATATGTCTTCAACTTCTTCCTTCCCTATCTTTTCCTCCAGCTTCATCTCTCAAGCTCCCACTCCTTCTCGGAGAATCTCTCCTTCTCTCCCTCTCTCCATATTTGTGTCCCCCCTCTCTCTCTTACCCTTCTCTCCCACTCTCTCTCCTCTATATTTCAAAAATTTCAAAATACTTTGAAAATTAAAATATTATGTTTAAATAAAAAAATTTATTTTATTTTGATGTTGTACAACACAATATATATATATATATATATATCTATATATATATATATATATAGATATATATATATATATCTATATATATATATATATATATATATATATATATATATATATATATATATATATATATATATATATATATATATATATATATATATATATATATATATATATATATATATAGATATATATATATATTTATTTATTTATTTATTTATTGAAAATGCAAGATTTGAAATGCGTGTTGTACATTCACCTAGAGTAAAAATGATAATTTTTCATGGAAATTATCTAAAATTTTCCAAAATATTAATGTTGCAACTATCTCCATCAAAGTTACATAGAGCTCTTCATGTCTTCGAATTGAAATGGTTTAGGTTTTATTTCTTTAAAAGTAGCTTTATGTTATGATTACTTCATGATTTTAAAAATATTATATATTTTATTATGTTAGATTTATAAAAAAAGTTAAGTTAAATACAATTAACATATAGAGTCAGTTTGTATGACTCTTTTTGTGTTAATGGCTATTTTTTTTATGCCTATGGAGTCTATCAACCACATTTATTAATGTGGTTCTGCTATATATATATATATTAAAGTTAATAATATTATATTAATCCAAAATTAATAAATTTAATATTGACATTAAAATATATTAATATTAATTTTTTTTATATAAATATATTTTCATCATTTAATTTAATAATAATAATAATAATAATTTTTTAATATTAAATTTAATAAGGTTTCTACATGACATGATAACCAAAATTCTAATAAGATTTGGAATTTTAAAATGAGGTAAAATCTTAGCTTTAGATCATTTAGTTTTTTTTTATAGAGGATCGATAAGCATAATAGCTCGATCGAGCTATGTAGCTCAATCAAGCCATAACGCTCAATCAAGCCCCTATTAACCATGTATATGGCTCGATCGAGGGTTTATGAAACCCTTGATCAAGTTATTTGAATTTGAAATTTAGGCGCTCGATCGAGCGCTTTAAACACTCGGTCGAGCCTCTTAATTCCTAAAATCCAAATTTTCCATACCCCTTCTACAAAATTTCTAGCAACACCATTTTGTACCCTAGCGGACTTAAGGATAAAGTTGTCCTTAGGTGGCAAAGTTGATCACATTGGATTCATGAAGGAATCCTCTATCCAATGGAATATGAGTTCGCTATTTTTGAATTCATATGAAAAAATTCATCTAATTTATTTTAAACACTATGCTTGAAATTTTTTTGAATTGTTTTAAAGAAGTCGAATAAAAAATCAATATCATAAAATACCACGAAATTTTAAAAAAAATAACATTATCTTGATTTACGAGTCCTCTTCAAAGGGGTACTTTTTATTTTCAATTTATTTAAATAGTTTAAAAAACCTTATGTGAACACATGTGTCTACAAAATGAAATTGAAATATTACTTCACCAACTTCGAAAAATAATAAAAAATATATTTTGGCATAATTTTTTTTTAAATATGAAAAAATTATCTCTCTCCATGTAGATCATGTTTGTAATTTGTAACATATATATATATATTAAAAATTACACATTTTAGACTAAATTATGCTACATGAACATACACATACCTCTTAAGATGTGTGAAAATTTGCAAGGACAAGCATTTCATTTAATGCAAAATTGACATATTACAAGACACTAAATATTTTTGCAAAAAATATGATTAGGACAACAACATAATTATCCATAATTTGTCTTTTACTCCGAATCAAAATTCACAGTGCTTATTTGAATTTTGAGGGCTTCAATTCGATAAAAGAGGAAAAACTTAAAATTTCATCGCCACATGTGGCCCCAAAGTGTAACCCATCTTCATGCTTTATCCCCCTAACTACATGGGAATAAATGCAAGTTAGGGTGCAATTGTTTTTATCCATTAGGCTAAGAACATACATGTTGAGTATTGCTTTTAAGTTATGTGCTTATTGAATCAGAGATTTTCTAATTGCAGAAGCTATTGGTATATTAGATACTGCTCAAGGGTAGAGGACATATAGAGAGTGGAACATTAGAGATTACATGAAGAACTACAAATATATATTTTACATATGTAGTCATGAAATAAAGAGTGGAACATTATTTTTTTTTGAGAAATTATATGAAGAATTACAAAATATATAGTTTACATTCACAACCTTTAAATAGAGAGTGTGACATTAGATATTTTTTGGTGAGATTATTTGAATAACTACAAACATATAGTTTACATTCATAGTCTTGAAATAGAGAGTGAAACATTAGATTTTTTTTTGTGAAGTCATATGAAGAATTACAAAATATATAGTTTACATTCATAGTCTTGATATTATTTATATTAAATATACCTAATATTCAAATTTATTCGATGATGAAATGTGTAATTGAATCGACAGGTATCCAAATACACCTGGAAGATGGAGGGATGAGTAGGTGAAAGCCTGGAAGCCCATTCTCAATGTAGTACATGAGAAAGGAGGCGTTTTCTTTTGTCAAAATTGGCATGTGAGAAGGGTTTCCCAATTGGGTAAGGACATGTGCATTGATATATGTAAATTCCTTCCATGCATATTGTGTATATTGGTTTAGGATTTGGATTGTGTATTTGTAAATTCTTTCCAAGTTGGTAATGTGTATTTGATTGAAATTATTTTTATATTAAAAAAAATATTTTATTTGTTAGTATGAAACCATTTTATCTTTTTTCCAAAGGGAAAACATTTTATCTATTAATTAGATTAAACTAATATTATTATATGTTTTATTTTGTTGATTGAAAAACATTTGCATTCAGTTTCTTTGAATAGAGATGGCTAACCGGGTTTATGGAATGCAAATTATCAACCCAAAGAGTAGTCTCCCATTTCACCATCATGATGAAAAATATGGGCAAAGATTCTATTGAGAAACAACATGGATTTTGTAGATTATCCTGCTCCTCGAGCTCTTAAAATTGAGGACATTCCTATTGACGGTGTCAAAAGCTGCCAACAGTAAGGGGGTCTCCCTAGAATGAAGTTAAAATTAGACCTCAAACCATTTGGGATAGGAGCCCCATCTGGAATACGGGCCCAACCACCATTATAGTGATCGTAAGGATATGCCTTGGCTGCAATAAATGACACAAGAAATCATACACATAACTTTGAGGTCAATAAGTGAGTAAGCTTTGTGAGACACTTATTTCAATGTATAAAAGGAACCTCCATGGAAGGGAAAGAGAGAGTGATCTTCTAGAACAAAAGTAATAGTACTATCCTAAAAGAGACACACAAGAGCGATGAAACACTCATTAATTATCCTGCAAAATAGTTCATAAGATAAGAATGATTATGAATGAAAATAAGAATTCACATTCAATAAGATATATACTAAATTCAAAGAAATAATTCGTTTTCTTTAGCATGTATGAACAAAAACATATACCAAAAACATTAAAAGAATAATCTTACAACATTCACAATACATGCATGAAAGTGATTTGGAAATTAGCACTTCTGATGATTAAGTGAAAGTTCAAAGAACACAATTACAATAATGAAACACTTGCCTCAATAGTGGAACATGAAGATACCACTTGCTTCTCCGAAGAATGATCTTATCTCCTATGCTAAACTAGAGAAGCCATGGCTAGCTCTCCAAAAGTCCAAGCCCTTTGTTTGAGTTATGGGGGTTTATTTATAACAAGTGGGATGACCTTTCACCTTCCCTTGTGACTCTTAAGCTCCCTCATAACCCTTGAGCTTCCATTTTCCTTTTGAGCTCCCCTTTAGCCCTTGAGCTACCTAATGACCCTTCATATTCCCTATGTGACTCTTGGATTTCCACTTACATATTTTACATTTTCTTATTATTTTCAAAATACAAAATTACAATATGACAAAATGTGGTTATGGCCATAAGATAAAATAATACATCATGCTAAACTTATGGAAACTTTAACTCGACAATGGTAACATGTAACTCTGTTGTAATTTGTTGGTGCCAAGATTTATACTTTGCTTCTACATGCTCAACCTTCAGTGGTGTATCAGGATTATATATGATTTTACCCTTCAACGCATTTGGATATATGGTCTTGGAATATGTTTGAATGTTGCTCAAAAACATGATAAAATTCATGTGTATCTTTGTTGGCTTGGTCACATACTGCAGAATAGATTCTTTGGTCACCTCGAGCTCATCTTGAGTGGTCATCTATTTGATGTTGTTCAAGAAATATTCTATCTCTTGCTTGATAATGCTCCTACCTTTTACTTTTATAAATGTGCCAACATAAGGTATCATGTGCATCATTACCAAGGAATCCAACCCAGTAAACAATGGTCAATATGATTTTATGGTGTTGCTAACAAAAGTATGGAGTTGCTCATAAATCTATATAAACATCTTGATTTCTTCCTTATCCATTTCCGCATCCTCTTTGCTTTTCTTGCCCAACCGCAGTGGTGTATCTAGATATTTGGTGCCCCAATATTGGATCACATCAATGGTTGTGTAAGTTATTTTCAGAACCTTGACCATATTTTGTGATCCTTTCTATACCTCATGTAAGAGCACCACTGCTTCATGAAGAATTATCATATCATCATATAATTTCTTCATAGTGTCTTCGAACATCTTGATTTCTTCAAGTTTTGTTTCTTTGAATTCCTTTCTACTAGCCCTAGTGGAAGACAATATTTGATTCTCAAACATGAGATGATCAATATGTTACCTTATAGAAGCCAATTCCTTTGCTAATTTTTCATTTTATCTCATCAACAAATCATTGTTCTCATTAGTGGCTTCTGTAAAGGTTGCGTTCATTGCTGCAATTTCTCTTGGATTCTTCCTAGTATTCGACACAATCATGATTTCTATTTTGATGGAAAAATGGTGATAAAGGTCATTTGGAAAATACCTTCTTCTTTCTTGTACTATTTTTCTCTTCAATTGATCGAAGGTAAATTTTGGAATGTTCGTGACCCTATCATCCGATGGAAGAATTATTCCCATCCCACTAAATAGGAGATGGCCACTAGTAAGAGGAGGTAGGGGATAATAACTTGTTTGTTCTGCAATTGGAATAATATATGATTATTGATCATCCTCCTCTTATTCATCATCCCCCTAATAGGCTTTCAAATCCTCATATTTTCTTCTTCCTCTGATAACTTTTATTGTTCTTATTCTTCCATTTGCTTCTAAAAATATTTTTCCTATTGTTTCCTTGTAGTCCCCAGTTCCTTTCACTTTCTCAACTCTTCCTTTATTATTTTCATGTATTATCTTCTCTTCCTCAATTTTTCTTCTTTTTGTTTGCTTTCTTCCTCTTAAATTTTTTCCTCTTCCTATTTCTTTTCCTCTTCTTGCCACTTCCGCCATGCTTCTTCTAATTCCTTTATTCTTCTCTCCTCTTAAATTGCCCCTTTGTTTTTTTGATCCGCTTTAAATTTTTTTCTCCTTTCTTCTTCAAGATCATGAATGATCTTCGTAATTGTCTTCAAAACACTATATTGAGTGGGAACTTCCTACTGGTTCCCTTCTTAAACAATGTTTTTTACATGATTTGTGTTAGAAGGGCCTTCCTTATCACCTAACCTAGTTGCTTTGGGAGCATTGTACCAATTATTCATCTTCTCCTCATATTCTAGAGAAATAGAAACATATGGCCAGGAAAAATTCAACTTAACACAATGTTGTTTGCATACTCCCTTAGGGTCATATCTATGGAAATTCATTTCACCGAACTTGAGTCTCCTAAGTTCTTCAACTTGTTCTTCCACTACCTTCAGGCTCTTAAGCTCATAAGACCCCACTTACAAGGGAAGGAGAGGTCATGGTGATTTATTCTTCTTTTGCAATAAATGTGAAAGTACTAAGAAAATATGATATCAAATCTCCTACATGACCACCTTATCAATCACATAATTCGCTAAAATATGTGGTGGCTTTTGGGATCTGAAGACTTTGATATAGGTGCCCTGAGAAGAAGCAAACCAATCTGCAATTTAAATAAGAAGGTTGAATATCAGTCATGTAGGGAGACTCTTCTTCAAATATCATTTGATAGCTCACAACAGAGAAATTCTCAACTAATTTTTCATAAAATCCTTGTTGTGGTGGCTACAACCACCCTTCAAAAGTTTTCCTATGCTTCATTTTGGAGTCTCCCTTCTAAATCACAACAACTCATCTTGCACTAATTCTGGTACTTGTGCTTTGATTGAGCCTCATCCTTTACATCTTCGCTTGTGTTTTCTACATGGTTTACTGTCTAACCCATAAGTTGATCTCTTGACTTGGTTTTCACCTTGTTCTGAGCTTGCCTTAGAGAACTACGTAATCCTTAAGGGTAATTAGCCTTGCTCGCGGGAATTGTGCAGTCCAAGTTGACAGTGAGCCTTGACCTCAAGAATTGTGTAGCATCAGATGAAAACCAACCTTGACCTTGGAAATTGCGTAGAGAATGAGAGGCAACCGAGAGCTACTCAAAATAGAAATTGCGCAAAACCCATTGTGCTCAAAAACTACGTAGTGCATGAACCAAAGAGTTGCCCAATCCTTCCCAGAACTATGCAATCTTTCTGGGAAATGCATGGTAGGCTTCCCACTAGAAAAGAAAGAAAAATAAATGGAAATAAGCATCCCTAGGAAGTAGAGATATATTATTAGTTTCCTGAAAGTGGAATATTGCTATCCTTAGAAGTTTCCACTAAGTGTCATTTTTGTCTTTGATCTTAGGCATGTGCGTCATAAATTCCAATTTGCTCAATTTTATGTAATGGACAACTCTAGAGATCATTTTTACATTTTCTCATCAAGCTATAGCATTCCCAAGGAGATCAAGGAGCCTTCAAAGCATTGTCGTTGCTTTTCCAGGTGAGTTTCACTTTTATCATCTTTTACCGCTTTTTCTATCGCTTTTTGTTGTTTAGCTTGTGAGAGTGTTGTTTCACTTTTTTATTTGAATGATTGTTGAATTTTCAACTTTTTTTATCTTGTAGAAGTGTTTTTTTAGGTTTTAGATTACCTTTCCCAAGTGTCGCGTGTATTTTCCCATTTTTGCACTAGCGATCGTCATTGCAGCGACTCTCTTCACATGCTTCATTTTCCTTCAATTTGATTGATTCCTACACTTGTTTCACATGAATTAATCATCTTAGTCAGATTTGAACTCAACATCACACCATCTTTTAGATATTATTGTTTGCACACTCCCCATGGGCAGATCTAGGTTTCCCTTGCATGGATCTCACACTTCACTGCATGCACTATGCAATCTGGGAGCACAAGGCCTCTTCCTTGGATTCTGGAATTGCATAGATCCTGTTGTCAGTTAGATCCAACTATGCACTACACATGTTTCAGGAGCTAGTCTCCTAGCTTGGCCACTGAGTCTGTGCAATGTGTAGTCTCTCCTAGGCCCTGTTCTAGACTGAACTGCACATTGCGCAGTTCCAGTCATCAAGCTTCCACACTGACTACTGGGACTACATAGTGTGAAGTTCCCACAGTCATTCAGTCACCCCTATTAGTTAAAATTGTGCAATCCCTCTCATTCGATGCCCTGATTGCTTCTTTATCATGCCATGAAGTTAGATTTGCAAGAGCTAATGTTTTCTTTCCATGAGTGTCCTTGCTATCTGACAGGTACCACACTCGTGAAGCACTTCTCTTCAGCAATCATTGTACCATGGTGCCAAAGAGATATGCTTCAAGAGAGACCATTGAAAGCAGTATTCGGGAAGCAGTTGAGGAAGCATCAGTTAAATTACTAATATATGTGGGAACTCAACTGCACATAGAAAAGGAGTCAACACTAACATTGCAGCAAGTTCAGCAGTTTCAACAGAAGGAAGAAATCGAGTAAAATATCAGGGAAAGAGGAAGTTGTTGACATAATAGAGGGAGAAAAAAGCTCCAGATTGAAAGTAGATTCAATATTCATGTGGGTAGATTTGGCAGTAAAAGAAAAATGAAGTAGAGGACACAAACAACAGAGCGGAGTAAGAGAGAAAAGGAGATATTGCATGTAGGAGAACTGAGATCATAGCAAGCAGAACAAGAACCGAAGGAAGAAAGAGAGATGAGGAGGAAATAATAGGAAGAGAATAAGGAGCGGGAAGAAGAACAAAGTCTAGGCACGATGACGGAGGAAACAATGGCCATACAGGTTGATGAGTGATCTAAAATTGATTACTAGTTAATGCTTCGATGAATGCAATCAAATAGAAAAGAATGCAACACAACATACAAGGACGTAATCAAGCTTCATATACTCATGTAACCAATCATATACTCCTGATGATGCATTCCATAAAATCAACATCAAGTTCCTCATGACAACCTTACTACAACCATGATCAATCATTATGAAATGCAATAATCACATGGAATGCAAGTTTAAGAGACACACATGCAACTGACATGCATGCATGACCAACACATTCACCCAAGGAGAGCACAACCATGCTCTGATACCACTCTATAACACCCCCCTCCCAGGTATACCCAAAGTAACTATCCCAACCAGAGTAAACATGAGAAGAGAGGTTACTATGATCAGATTTTACCTCCTATGTGACCTTAAGGAAGTGGAATACACAAAACAAGACCTTACAGACCCTCAAGTGCTCCCCAGGAGCTAATCCACCACCCTAAGTGCCCATCCCCTAAGTTAACCTAGAATTTCAATGAATTAGACTTAGAGTCGCTTCCATGACAAGGCGTGCATGTGATTGTAAAGATATAGTTGCTTCCACAGTGCTTGCAAGGGAGAGACAGCAGTCTCTCTCGACTAGTTTTGTGTTAAAGACTGTGATATTTAAGCCACTTTTTCATGGCTAGTCTCCAAACCAATGCCTAGAACTTGATGAGACTTTCTAAGGCAATAAATTACACCAAGGAAAATCCTCTAACACAAAACTTGATCAAGGGCTTGACTTAACCAATCCTAACCATGACAAACATTTTGTCAAACACTTAGTAAATATGCAACCTACAAGTCTCAAATACAAGACAAAGAATAAATTAATGAAACCACTTATGAAACATAATTAGAAGGATCACCTACTTCTCCATTGAGATACAACATCATTAATTAGGTCTTGCATCCATCCATTTAATAGTTACAAGTAAATACATGAAATAATCATGACATAAACCAGTCATCTAACCATGCTAATAACTAGCAATAAACCATGTAAATATCAAAGATATGATAACCATTAAATCCACATATTAATCAATGTAAAAATAAGAGAAATTAGATTTTTATTAATCATAGGCAAATCCGACCAGGTTCAAGACTTCCACATACCACTAGACCATATACATGGCCGAACAAAATCTCTCTTTCATCCAGTCACCCCTGTGCCATATTCCAAGAATGAATGTAGGATCTCATAGAACAATCAAATGAAGAAAAACCAATGGAATCTAGAGGTTAAACCAGCTCCACCCTCATCAAACTGTGATCATACCAAAATCGATGCTCCGATCACAACTGAACCGAACTTGGAATGCCATCTAGAATCCATCACTATCCTTGAGGAATTTTTCGTCTCCTTGTCTCTCAGGATTTACCGCAATCCAAACTCAGATCACTAGGCCCTAAACTAAGACTGCTCCCTCAAGATTTACCATGTATCCCACCAAAATCGGTCAAGGATTTCCTAGGCCTTTGAGAATGAACCTTGATACCACCTCCACCCTAGATTCCAAAATGCATCTGACAAACCAAAGCTCAAAAACTGAAATATCATCCCAACATACCATGGCATCTAGAAAAAAGGCAAGGCTAGGCTGAAAACCACTGTCATAACCCGACAAAACCATGCCACTGACAGTAAGAGAACCATACACCAACATTCAAAGCCATGCATGTCCAAAGTAGCTAGGAAATCACACATGAAAATGGTTACCTGCAAGTATTCCTTGTGAAGCTGCTTGACCTTGCTTTTCCTTCCTTTATCTTTGCTTGCCTTCCTTTCCCTTTTCTTGTGTTTCCTTCCTTGATCCAAAGCTAGAGTGCTCCAAGAAAACTCTAAGTGACCAAGAGTGAGAGAGAGAGAGAGAATAATGAGAGAGCTCCTAACTTTCACTTACCAAGAGCTTACATTGTCTAGCCTAACACTGAGCAACCTACCAACTGATCCTCAAAAGCCTTTTCATCAATGAGGCCTCTAATTTCTTCAATTTCCTTCTCACATGCAACCTATGACATTTCACCTTACTTTTCTCATAATTCCCTTTATTTTCATTAATAAATGTGCCAAGAATGCATTTTTTTTCCTTTTAATGCCTTTGCCAATTTCCTTAGCCAAAACACACATCCATTGATTCCCACTAGGATATCTTTGCCCAACATTCAACTTGGAATATGTGTCCCTTACCCATGGTCTTATTTTTTCCTTTAATTACTTTATTACATGAACTTTTCACGAGGGTTGTAACATATTTCACTGGAGTTACATTATCAAGTTCCTCTAATCCATTGCATGTAAGACTTATTTTCACAGTGATTAATAAAAATAAATGTTGTCATTGTTTTTATTTCATAAATCAGTCTTATATGAAATTTGTGAATCATTAGATATTTCAATGAACTAATTGGGATTTATTTTCAAGTTCCTATTGTTCATAATACAATCTAAATGTATGAAAAGACACCTGAAGCAGTGGAAATACAAATTGTTTGAATAAATTTGTCTCGAGATTTAATTGCAAATAAAAAATTTATTAAAAATTGGAGGATTTTATAAGAAGGAATCTTACATATAGTTTCCCATTATCTGATATGATGTAACAATCTAAGCTGAGAAATCTGATTTTTATAACAAGATAATCTTTGTTGCTCTTGTTATTATATGATCCGAGAAGGAAGGGAACTTGAGAAATAACTTATTGGTATTCCCCTCGAAGTAATATTCATCTTTATATAAAGCTAAAGCTCCGATTGATAATATCCTAATTCATCTAATCAAGAACCTAACCTGGGAATCACTAAATGAATTAACTCCATTTGGATTTCCTGAGATGAATATAAAATATCGTGCTCTCTCTTACAAAGCAATTGACCTTTGAAGCCTCTGGATATTGATGTTGATCTTAGTCTCTTATGATTATTCAATGATCTAAGAAGGAGCCTAGACTATCCTCCCCCCCCGATAATGAATGCCATAATGACATAGATAATGGTGAGTATTAGATTCCTATTGTTGTTGTTTATTCAGAATTTGATGCGATATAACAATAACAAACGATATGGTTTCTAAAAACAAGGAAACAACATATGGGTTTTTGTTATCATTAGGGGAAGAAGTGTAATACTAAGAGGAATATTTCCTCTATACATGTATGGGATATTGTGATCGAAATGGATCAGAGACTGAGTTGTTCATAACAAATCCCAATGGTAATTGATGTAATAAAGAACCCCTATATTCATAAATGAAATTCCTCAATGGGAAGGGAACATGAGAAATGACAAATCCCCCGGGCCTCTATGTAAGACATCACTCATTGCTTTCCTTATCCCGACATTGATTTTCTCACTCATAATGATGGGTCCCCATGCGGCTAAAAACACCATGGGTTGTTCTAGTGCTAAAGTGAAAGAGAAGAATCTAATGCTCTTGTTCCTCTGCCAGTTCCATTTACCATTCCCAAGAGAGAAAGAGTGAAATCCAAGAGCCTTAGTACTGGATCTACTACTACGACCTATTTCTATACACGATATCACATATCTATGAATTTTCACATACGATGCCATTATGGAGACATTATGAAGACGTTTTCCTTACTATTATAATTTGTAATCTTATTGGTTCTTCGAAGCAGGAAAGTTAGGGTATAGACAAGACATTACAAAACCTTGACACTACCAAGTCAAATGGGTTTGTACCTCTCCCTATCGGTCAAGTGGGATAAACCCCCTAAGTATTTATTAGGTGGGGGGCTATTTATTTGACATTTTGACCTCCGCAGTTTGATCTTCCCCTCAGTGACCTTTGTAATGATACCTTGTGTTCAAGAAATACTCAACTACATGTATAGGGCGATGGAATTGATTGTTCCATTTGTTATCAATGATGTCCTAGATAAGCCCATACTTAGCTATTCTATCTTTATGGTTGTCCTTATTTGCTCTTTTACTTAATCCATAGCCTCATAGATGTATCCCATGGCCAACGTTTCCCATCCACCAACTACAACACCTTAACAAGAGGCTCGCCAATTTCCACAAATTTATGATTGTATGATTATTTCCATCAGTCCATCCATCTAACATATGGTACAACTTGGCCAAATGAAACTCTAAATCCTTCAAGTATTCCTCTATGGATGAAATCTCTTTTGCAAAAGAAATCCTCTCAAGTCATGCAAACTAGGGCCTTTGAAGCCTTTCTTGCAGCAATAACAAAATCCCACATAGGCTGGTAATAAGGAGAGCAAGATGCATTGAAGGGGATATAGATGCATCATACAACCATATTGCTATGTATTCACAAAAAACATATTTATATTTCTTCTTCTAATGGGTATCTAAGGTGGGATGATTTTGACTTGGTTGAAAGTTGCTTATCAACACTAGTAGGTGCAGGAACATAATGGAAGGGGTCCAAGACATTGGTATAGGGGATAGAGGGAGAGTCTTCAACCTCAAATTCAAAACCAACATTTGCTCCCATTGCAACAAGTTTCCTCTTCCTCTCTATTTCATTATTTACCTCCTTTTTCCTGGCCTTATCTTCTTCAATTTTTTAAAGTTGACTTTTCATCTCCAATCCAATCTGTCCAATCTCCTCTAATGGTGCCTTGCATGGGGAAATATGGCCTCTTATACCAACCAAGTGTTGTTTCAGCCTATGAATCCCTATGTTTCTTGCAAAAGTTGCAGTACATCTCATTATCAAAAACATCAACATGGATCCATGCAGGGTATTTCATTCTTCGGGCAGTGGTAAATGGAAAGAAATATCCAAATATGAAACATTGAAAATCTACTTTAAACTTCAAAGTTCAAGTTTCAAACTAATAGAACTATGAACAATAGAAGGCTAAAAATACAAAAATGCAAAGATAGATTTGAAATCTGCATTTTAAGGAGAGAAAAACACAGGGATGAACATCAAATCCACATTTTAAGGAGAGAAAAAAATAGGGTAAAACTTGTCATTTGACTATTTACATACTTGGGAATAAGAAGAATCGACAATGGGCTCCTCCAAGCTTGAAAATGGGTTGTACCATCCTCCCTTAGATGTCATATATCCACCACAAATAGCCCAATATCATTTCCAAACAAGGTTTAGCCTCCAATCTCACTCTAACTCATTGTGAGGAGACAAACTGGATGTTGTTCCATTTTTGCCAAAACAAGGGACCACCTGGATTTTGCCAAAAAAAGAGGCCACAAGTGGCACACATGAGAAACACTGTTTTTTCCTGATAGTTCTATAGAACAACATTACTATCCCCACCTCTACCTTGCATGAGGGATTTTGAGGCTAGGACCTAAACTCCTACATACTTGACATCCCAGCTGAATTCAGTCATTTTCCATCCTGTTCTACCTAGAGAAGCGATATTGTCAATCACATAGTTCATGTAAGACAAATCTCTAGTAGCCTCATGAAGCCATGCCACTACCCAAAGAAGTTCATCTGCATATCTTCTCTTGGAGGCATAATACTTTTGTGCAACAACAATGTTGTTGTCATATTTTCCTTTGTACTTGTCAGAAAATGTGAAAATTTTCTTGGCATGGTTGAGAAGCTCATTGGAGTAGGCAAGATCAGAGTTCCTAAAAACAATTGAAGCATCAACCATTGTTGCTTCTATTTCTCTTGTGATATCTGATCCAACATTGTTTGCATCAATTATATATGCCTAGCGAGGTGTGGTCATGTCTTCTGGACTTTTCCAATAATATGTGTGGTCATGTCTTCATGTCTTCATGTCTTCCTAGTACATGTTGAATCCAAAGATAGATATCACTCCATTCTTGTTTTCTTCCATCACAAATTTTTCCTCATTTAATCATTGGGCCTCCTTTGATAAAACATATGTTATCCCACTTTGCTCTCTAAAACCATGTGAAATAAATTGTCTCAAATGAATTTGCAAGTACTGTTAATGGATCACCAAATTCTTTAGAGAGTTTTTTAGCAGTTGATTTGTGTCATTCATCCATTTTATATTTAAGATAGAGTCACTAAAGGCTTATATTGGTTTTGACATTTTTTAAAGCACATTTGAGAAGTAACTTTAGAGCCACAATTCTTAGGCCTTCATCTTAACAATGTGATTATAAAAAATATTCAAAATACATCTAGCACTAACTTTGTCTCATGGTTCTTATTTGGCTCCATTAAAGGATCTTCAAACTTGTTTTTTGTGTATATAAAAGAATTTCCACTATTCTCTCAATTTTTTTTAAATCATTGGCTTGTTATAGGAAAATTTTTGTGTTACCATTGTTAGGTGTAGCAATATTTTTATGCCATTCATCCATTTTATATCCAAGAGATAGCCACCAAAGACTTACATTGGATTGAAATTTTTTGTAAAGTACATTTGAGAAGGAACCTTAGAGCGATAATTCCTAGGGATACCTTCGTCTTGACAATGTGATTCTAAAAAAAATACAAAATGCATCTAGCACTAGCTTTGTCTCATTATTCGTATTTGGTCTCGTTAAAGGATCTTCAATCTTGTTTTTTTGTGTATATAAGTCATTTTCCACTGTACTCTATTTTTTTAAATGATTGGATTCTTATACGCAATTTCGCCCTTTACCATTGCTAGGTGTAGCCATATTTTTATATTGTTAGCAAGAAACTTATTTGTTTAAAAAATCATACACTAAATGGCTATTTTGTATACTAGTTTGTTATGGGTTGTAATTGGTTTGATAGTAGGTCAATCCAATGTTAATATGGTAGGCTAATTTTATGTCTTACTCATAGTATGGGTGTTTGAGATAAATGTGGAAGATTAAAAGGATCACCAATATATATATGCTTGCGTAAATTTTATGTGGTGGTAGAAAAATGTTCATTAATTTTATCTAACAAAATAAAAGTTAATTTATTTTAGATATGTCTCCATGATTCATTCATGTTATAATTTTTGAAGATCCAATGTATTTTGGGTGCAACATACATCCATACCTCTAAAAATGTAGCCAATAAGAATGAAAAACGTAAGAAGGAATAAACCCATGAAAATCTAAAAATAAAATTCCAAAACAAAAGAGAAACATTCCATAAAGAAAGTGACACAAAAGAGACCGACTTCATTACTCATTTTAAATCCTCCAAGGTTGTGAGTTGTTCTTTCTTTCGGTGTTGACGAGGGTTTTAGTGGCTCCAACTTGAATCATGTTTCATTGAAGGACTCTACCATTTTGGCTTCCAATATCCAGCTGAAGCTTAGCTACCCTTGAATTCTCATTATTCCCAGCTCGTTGACGGAAGCATTTTCGAGTTTGGTGGTTTTTTTCCAGTCCACCATTTTCCCCTTGACAAAGTGTTAGTGGCCATAAATTGTAGCCATGCATGCTCCAGTTCTAGTTCTGAGTAAGTATCTTCGGCTTTTTTCTCATACCATCTTTTTTTCTCATACAAGGCAGAAGATTTTGGTGAACAACTTGTTGGGATTGAATTGATTTCCTTTGTTGTTGTGATGGTGAAGCTAATGGAGGGATGGAAGAAGATGTTTCTTGTTGCAAGATATGCGCATGTTGCCGTGGTTTTACAATAGGTGGAGATGACACTAATGATTGGTGGTTTTCCATGGATAAAGAAACTTGAGACTGTTGCTTTACTGATGATTGTTGCAAAAATCCCTTTTGATGCTGAAAAAAGGTTGAAGTCTGAGACAGGATACCTATTGCCTGCACAAGACCTTTTCCTTGTTGTATTATCATTCCTGATTGTATCACTTATTTCCGTGACTGCAGATAACTTGGACTAGTAAAAATCCTTTCTTGGGTGCTATCTCCACCATTTTCTCCCCTTTTTCAACATGTTAACTTCTAGGTATAGGACCTTGAGGCCCATTTCCTTGACCAGTCTCTACAAACTAGTTCTACATTATCATGCTCCCCCTTTCCAAACCTTTTGATACTTGACTCTGTTGCTGCTACTAACATTGTGGTTGGTGCTTGTGTTGTTGTGGTTGTGCTTGATGTTTTGGTTGTTGTTGCTACTATTGTTGATGCACTTGGTTTGGTTGCAAGCTCAATTAGCCAACACCTTGAGAACATTGTCCAGGTGTTTGAGGTAGACTTTGGTGTCGCTTTTGTGCATTTTGTGACATAAATGGAGTAAGGGATGAAATAGGTTTGGGTGGTTGATGCTGCAAATTTGGGGGTGACTGGGATTTGGAATGCTAGGGACCACTAGTATGTTGGTGTTGAAGGACATGTGGCATTGAATGTTGTTGTGGATGAGAGTTATTAGGGAGAGGTGGCATTGTATGTGGTGTTTGAGAAAGTGGGTGTGGTTGGGAATATGGTAGTGGGGATCCATTTGAAGGAAATTGTTGTTGCTAGAGATATCACTGACCCTACTGTTGTTGTAGTTGTTTGCAAACCATATAGGCTTATGGATTATGATTGGGATTTTGCAATTGAGAATGGTGCAAATTAATGTTCAGTTGTGGAATCTGGTGTTGTTGTGTTGACTAGAAAAATTATGAGATGGAGAAGAAACCATCTGATTAGAGAAACAAATATTCATATTACTGAAAGAAGGTGCAACTTGACCATTTCCCTATGTAGCCTAGAGCTAAAACTCTTGCATTAGAAACCACTGATCGTTAGTAGATTGGCAAGGCTATAAAATGGAATAGAAAGAAAAATGGTTTTAAATAAGATAGGTAATAAACAAAAAAAAGGGAAAACTTTCATGTTGAAAACCTAGATGCTGCACTCTCTCAATATTACAAGGTTTGCAGTTTTTTCTTAGAAAAATATTGTAGAACTTACGACAAACAATTTCTGACACCACTTGATCAAGCATTCTAAAGAAAGGTAATACAATCTATGATTAGAACAACTTCCCATTATCTAGGCCCACTATAAACAAGCAACAATAATGTTGAACTCCTCTAAAATGTTTTCCAAAGAATATAAATTCCTTCAATAACGAAAGATGAAAGAAGATAATTTGGATTTCAATGCACTGGCATAAGGAAGAGTTTACTAAAATAAAATATACATTTCTAGAATTACATAATAGTATTATTTACGTTCCAAAATTTTATTTACCATCAAAGGAAGTCCAGAATGTGTGGACAAGGAGGAACAAACATTGATGTTTCTTTCCTGCCCCAGGCTTAGTCACTAAATTCACCAAAGTTATTTTTTTTAATGTTACTTATATACACATAAAATATGATATATAGATAATATGAAAATGGGCACGAGACTACCTGAAGGCCAAGAAAATAATCTTTAGATCAGGCTCTGACTCAACTGAAGAGTATGACATTTCATTGTAGAAGAATGCTTGGAAAATTTCATAATATGGAAAGCATCATGACCCAACAAACAAATTTGATTGCATTTGGTAAATTTATTCGATTCAATATGATGGATCAAGTTCAAATTTATCATTTATAAAATTCAATAAATTTAAACTCTAATTTAATACTAAGTTCTTCAATCCTAATTTTAAAAAGGGAATAACGTTAATGACAGTGATAAGGTCCTATGGAAAATTTTGTAACAATATGACTAATAATTGAACTTGTTTCTCCCAAAAAAGATGCAACATTGGAATGATTTATAGAACATAGAGGCAGGGATTTCAGATAAATCTATCATTATGTCTTTGATTTCTCTACGTTCTGAAGCATGTGGTGCATTCCGCCCTACCCCTAAAGGTGAAAAGAAAATTGAGTTTCATGGTCATTTTACTTTTATTTTTTTATCATGAATTATTTGGCGGTGGAACAAACATCTGAGATTCAAGGTAATTGTTGTTTGAAGGGTAAATTTGGACTGCCAATGTTTCAAAGCTTTAAAGGACCAAAAATTACATAAAGTTCTATTTTATCACCATGGAAAGCTTCAATCTCCTCAATGAGCTGAAAATTATTCTCCCATTATTGAATATTCTAAATGTTGCAGCACAACACTGGAAACTGTAAATTCTACCCCTAATTGAGAGAAATTTGTTTCATTTTAGATGCTTGTCTTTTCAATTTAATGTTCCCAACAATGGATTTTACTATAAGAATTTGTTCTTGCTTTTTTTTTAATTGTATTGTGGTTGCAGTTGAGTAAAATTATTAAGGGCGAGTTAGAATACGATGTTGAGGGTTATACTATTATTGATTTCCCTTATAATTACGAGTATAGAGGTGGTCATATACATGCAAGTTTGAGGGAATTATTCATTTTTCACTTATCTGTTTACCAGTCAGTTATTTCAATTTTCCCCTTTAGTTATTACTATTTTTTTTCAGGGAGAAATAAATATCAGCAACCCAGAGGACATGGATTTGTTTTGGAAAACAACATCCAAAATAGAAAATCTATGGCCATTATTCTCCACTGTGAATATTCATCCATCAAAGCACCTAAGATGTGAGTGGCATTCATATTACCGATTTTACTGTCTTTTATTACTCTTATAATTGATTCAGAAATCTTGTTCCACCATTATTTGATATTATGTTATTTTAGGCTCTTCATATTTACTATTTAGCAAACAAAGCTAAGGCATTAGTTTTTCTATGAGTAAAGAGTTTGTTTCAACTATGGTAAAGAAGTTTCATTTAGTTGAAAATGTCAGGAGAGATTTCCTTGTAGGTGTTTAATAGAAAATAACTTAATGTTCGAAGTCGAATTTAAAAGAAAGATAAAAAGAAAACCTTGTTTATTTTAAATTTATTTTATATAATAGATAGAGGAGGGGAAAAAAACCAAAAAAAAACCTAGTTTTTTATCTCTTTGTATTTAATAGATATGAAGTATATATTTTCCAAATAAATATGATATGAATATGGATTTATGTTATTAAAATAATCAAAATGATGGATTTATATTAGTTTAGATTCCTTTTAATCAATATCCAATATTTACAAAAATTCCAAAAAATCAATTTTTTTTTTGTTACTTAAAAAGATCAGGCTTAAAATCAATATCTAGAGTCTAATTTTACTCTAATTTTATTAGTATTGGAATTATAATGTTATTAGCATTACAGACATAATGTGACAGGCACTAAGATCTCCTCAAATGGCTCCTTTCAAACAAATAAGCATAATGCCTTCTTCTTGATTGTTAAATTATCATATATTATGTTTTCTCTACTTGTTTCTTTCAGCGGAATGCTATCAAACAAATATATTAAACAAAGTCAAGCCAACTTTGATAGATTTCCTGCTCATTTTTTTTTTTCTAAAGTAGTTGATTTCCTATTTTAAAAAATGTCACTAATTATTCTGATCTAGACAATCTAAAATGTGTGTGGGTATATATATATATATATATATATATATATATAGGTAATTTGTTTTCTCCAAATTATTTTTTATTCAATTCTTAGAAGGGTTTATTGGCATTTTCAAATTCAAAATATTTATGTTTTGATCCCATCTATCATCTTTAATCATCATAAACAATATGACTACATTATGATGTTATCAAGCAGTTCTGTTTTTTTATTTGTAAGAGGTAGGTCACCTATTCATATTCTCATAAAATGTTTACATGCTTTCTAAGAACTCAGTCAAGAAACCCTCATGTTACTTCCCAATAATGTTTTGTCAAGTCTGGAAGCTTGAGCAGTATCATGTTTAAAATTGAAAATGTTTATGTGCCAATTAGACAAGACAAAACATTAATGGAGATAACTTTGCCCATGTCCACTATATTAATACCAGTGAGAGAAAAAAAGAAACCATAGCTTCAGAGATAGAGGTGGGCCATAGTGACCTTGCGCTAATTATCATCGTCTTCAAGGGAAATGGGTTGTTGAGAACACTTTCCAGCCTTGTGTTTTCAACATCCCTTGTGTCTTAGTTCTTGAAGGTCCTCTGGTGTCTTGGTTCTTTCTTTATATATCATTGAAGTTTTATATTAATTTTTGGGGGATTCAGAAGAATTACATTCTAGAGATATGTATATTCATGGAGCACATATGAGAACTATGCACTGGATTTTGTGTTGGCTCCATCATGTCCAATCTCTTTGTTGAATTGCCTACTCTACATGATTTTGATTTTTAATCATCATAACAGTTATAATGCCTGTTTTTGTCAATATTTACTATAACTATATACAATTTTTAAGTTCTTCAGTGATTTCTTTCATCTCCAAACTTGTATTAGAGGAGCCATAGAACATGGAGACTTTGGTTTTATACTTTGGTTAGTATCAAGTTTAAACAATTGGATTTGATGCTATTTTTTAGGTGGTTGAGTGTATTAACCATGTGAAAGTTGCTTCCTTGTTATAAAATAATTGTGTTCTACATCTATTGGATAGTTGTTTGTGCCAACTAAGCTAATGAAACCTACAAGACTAAAGTTTTATAATTTAATTAAAGTTTTAGAATTTAGAATTTATAAAGTTTCAAGGTCTAATTCTTTAAAGGGTGCTAGCTCAATGGAAGAGCACTTGCTTTACAAGCAGGTGATTGGTGGTTTGATTCCATCATGCCCTAATATTCATACAGAATGGATGCAAATTGAGATGAAATGTTGGATGCAAAGAGACACAAAATTTGGCACAAAAACAAATGCAAAAGTGGATGTAAAAAATGGCTCAAAATTGAATGTAACATTAGACACAAAATGGGATGCAAAGGTGGACACAACACATGGCTTAACATAGGATGCAAATTTGGATGCTCAAAAGGATGTGAAATTGGATGCAAGAAGTGGTGTTATAAACGATGCAAAATTGGACGCAACAAATGATGCAAAATATGGTGCAAAATGGGATGTGAAAAAGGGAGACAAATCAAATGTAAAAGTGGACGTAAAAAATGGTCCAAAAAAAGATGCAAAAATGGGCACAAAAATGGATGCAAAATTTGGTGCTAAATCAAATTCAACATATGGTGCAAAGATAGGCACCAAAGCTGGTGCAAAACTAGATGCAATAATAGGTACAAAATTAGAAGAAAAAACTAGTGTAAGACTAGATGCAACACCTGACGTAAGACTAGATGCAAAAACTGACACAAAATGGATGCAAAAAAAGGCGCTAAATTGGATAAAAAGACAGTGTAAACTTGATGTAAATGATGGCGCAAAAATGGAAGAAAAGAAGGACACAAAATAGGAAGCAAAAAATCATGAAAAAAGATGCAAAAAAAAAACAAAACTAGATGCAAATCTTGGTGCAAAATTTGACACAAAAAGTGATGTATAATATAGTATAAAAAAGGATGAAAAATCTAGCATGAAAAAGGATGCAAATTTAGGTGAAAAAAATTACGCTTTAAAAAATGTACAATAGAGCCAAATTTAGCACCAAGTTTCTCATCCCAATCGTAAAAAAAATCCACTAAAATCTGGCACTAAATTCAACACAAAAAATGGTGCAAAGCTACAAGAAAAACTTGTCGTCAAACTAGATGCAAATCCTAGTGAAAAATTGGAAGGAAAATTTGTCGTAAAACATGGTGCAAAAATAGATGAAAAAAGTAGTGCAAAATTAGATGCTAAACATGACACAAAACTGGGTGCAAAATTTGATGCAAAAAAGGATGCAAATTTTGGTGGAAAAAATGATGCAAAATTCGACACAAAAAAAGACACTTTAAAATTGTTACAATACAGCCATATTTTGCATCAGGCTTCTCATCCCAATTGGAAAAAAATGCACTAAAATTTGGTGCTAAATATGGTGCAAATTTCCTATTTTGTTATAGTGCATTGCATCACTCTCCTGTGCTGACAGCTAGAGCCAAGGGAAATCTTTAAGGATTTGGCAACCGGGCCTTTATAACAAATGGGACTCCTACACCAAACGGTGTGAGGTCTAATTAGGAATTCATAATGGGAAGATCCCCTTGGTTTACATATTTCCAGCACCATCAACAAAATGGTGTTAAAAGGAGGGCCATATGACAAGCTAAGCCCATTACATCTTGTTTGAATCTCTTATCTAAAATGGCTCATACACAAATCATACTCTTGCAGTGTTTCTCTAATTTTTCCCTTCATCAATTTCCAACCCCCGATGAGCCTCTCGATCACTTGTCCCAGTTAAATTTTGATGGTGAGGATGGAACATCCGTAATCGATCACATTTCCAATTTTCTTAAATTTTGCGAGTCTTACGAAATCGATGTTGAAGAGTTGGCTTGTGTTCTTTTCTTCCTCACCCTTGAAGGTCATGTTAATCGGTGGTTCCATACCTTTCCACCCGCTTCCATTCATTCCCTTCATCACTTCCTCGGGGAGCTTCATAAAGCCTTCAATGGGTATAATTACCGAAATGTTTGTAAAAGAATAAATCTCTTAAGAATGGAGCCTAATGAATCAGTTGAGAATTTTCTGATTGATTCCTTCACCTTTGCTATGAAATTTTGGAAGAATATTTGAATTGGGAATTCTTGAAACAAGAGTTTGAGCACTTGGTTCTTATTGCTTCACACGGTGAACCTGAACCCCCTGATTTTTCTGCTTCCCCAACTCTTGTGAATCATGAGACACCTCTAATTTCAAAGGAGGAATTTACTATCCCTTTTGTTCTTTGTCCTCCTCCTTTTCCAGTTCTGATAGGGGTGCCTCTCTGCGATGGTAACAAAGTTGAAAATTTTTAAAATAAAATTCTGAATCCATCTTCTCATTCTTCTCCTACCTTTCAGAACTCAGATTCAATGGAGGAAATTCTAGAATGGCTTATGAGGCCTATGGAAAATACTAACTCCTCCACTCTGCAAGATGATGTTACTTTTCATAACTATAATCTTGAATCTGATTTGGATTTCTGCTATTTTATATCATCTACAAGCCATGACTCTTCGTACCATGATCCACTTGAGAAATTTGTTCCACTAGCTAGTCTTTCACACTCTCTTGATTTTCATGTTGCTGGTTCAAACTGCGATCAGGTACAAGGCATTCACTCTACACAAGTAGAGGAGCAGGAAGGTGAATGTGCTTTGAATATTTCTTACGTCTTTCAAGATCCTCCATGTCAAGATGATGCGCTTCCATTCTTGGATGATTGTCAATCTGCCAATCTCAGTAGTTAATCAAATGCAATCAATTCTTTCAATCAACCACCATCCTTAGGCAGTAATCATTCCAATGATGATGACTATATTTCCATATGTCGTGGTGAATTCCCAAGCAAATCATATGATCTTACAGTTTCTCATGAAGATTTTAATTTAGATATAGTATTTCATTCGTTCAAAGAAGATGTTCGTATCAAAACTTCCTCTTCACCTCACTATCATGTGAGTCCTGCCATTTTCAATGCATCTACTTGCGATGGATATACTCCATGTTCTTCAGTTTCTTCATCTGATGAGTTATCCCCTTGATTGACACAAGGAAGTGAGGTTGTTCATGATGAGATTGAAAACAGTCAAAACATAGAGTACCCTTCCCATCCCTCATCGTCTCTTTTCTTGCATGAAGACAACTCTTCAAATCAGCTTGCTCACGAAATTTACCTGATTCATTTATATTTTAATTTTCTATCATACGAGCCTTTCCATTTGAGTAATATGATTGTTCAAGTTGAAAAATCTGGTGAAACCATTGACAAAGATGGCTGCCATCTAGTGAATAGTATTGAAACGAGAAACAAAAATTACCCTCAAATCATGCATGATCTGGTTCAAGCTTTGAAATGCGATTCTACAATCCTAAGAAGTTTCGGGACCTTCCAGGGAGTTGAGGCACCTCAACTTTCATTGATGGTTATGACAGGATCTTGTGACTCTAGTAAGCCCCCCGAACTAAGTCAAATCTAGTTTCTCTCACACAATCCTTCTCTTTTCATGGTTTCATTAAGTGTTAATCTCTTTCTCAAATATGTTTCGTATTTTGGATGTAATCTTTCAAAATCTCGAGATTTTACTTCTGACCAGACTCAAGAATCTTTTTGGTTCATTCATCTTCATGCAAGTCTCTTGCAACAAACTCGGGTTTGGAATGTGTACCTCTTGTGGAAGTTGATCATTCAAAAGACCATATTTGGCTAAAGGAATCCTATTTACCGTATGTATTTCATGATGAGAAGCTCCTAGCCTTCCTCATGAATATCATATCTCTAATATTGTCCTTCATTGCACCTAAAACCCTCTTGAGTGTGAATGTATGCAAGAGTTATTGTGCGAATCAATCTCCTTTCTGTTCATTCCATCCTAACTAGTGTCATGTGCCTATTGTACTAGCCTCCCTTCCCACTTCTCTTGATGATTATTATGTTAGTACAGTGTGTCACCAGTTACAAAGAAATGGATTGTCACATTCATCACATGAAGAAGATGATTCTATTATTCAAAACATTCGTGAAACTGTTCAAATTGATTTATCTTTGTTGATCACAAACTGGGAATCTGATGCTTCAATCAGCACATCTAATCATTCTTCTGTCCTTGATGACTGTCATTCAACTTATCATTTTCCCATCAGCACATCCAAGGATAGTGGTTTTACATCTCTTGACCTTCATCGTTCAATATTTCACTGTTCAGATTTGCGTCGAGTAGTTGAAACACTACAACCTTCGTTGATAGTTATGTCAGGTCCTCACTGTCTCGACGTGACTGTTGAAAATGATCAAATTTATTTTCCCCTACAAGATTCTCAGCATAATCCCATGCTTCTAATTGAAAACTCATCTTTTCAAAGATTTCAAGAGGGTTGTCACGAATTGTACGATCCAATCATTGAATGGTTGGAGAAATATTACCTGGCGAGTTTTGTCACGAGAAATAAGTTTCGATCTTCTCTAGAGCTTGCTAAAGAGTTTAGTGTAGATGGGGACACATCAGTGAGAAGCTTCCAAGGTTTGTTGAAATATGGTATTCATCGGAAAGGTAAGAATGCAAATTGGATGAAAGGAGCAGTTGCGACATATATTTCTACCCATAGGAAAGACCTTCCTTTTCTTGTGTGAGTTATTCAAGTCATTATCTTTTTTGTTCAACATTTCTTTATATTTGTTTTAACTGTTCATATCTGTGTGAATGCAAGTTGGGAACAACTAGAGTGGTTTCACCGGAAATTTCATTATATGTGACCCCGACCTTCTAGTTGTGAGCTAAACTACCCTTCCCAACTCGAAACATTGTGAATACGATCAATCTTATGTTGTGTTCAACCAAGAAGGTATAGAGGGGACCATGTCTACCCATGGGGTAATTAGGAAGAGCAAAGTGATATGCACGATGAATCAATACTCCCTGAGAAACCAAGGCCTTGCATAGAAGAAACTATCCAAGACAGAGAAGTTGTAGTTCAACCAGTGTGTCCCCAAGTGTTGTAGTTGCAACAACACCCTCGAAATTTTTCGCTTGGACTCAAATTTTGAAGCCTTCCTTGGTATTTTCCTTGATTGTTATAAACACTCAAGCTCATTCCCCTGAGCTTTCTTGAATTTCTTTGGTCCCTTTTTCTTGTTGGATTAAATGTTGTCTTTTGGCATGCTTGTCTATTGTATAATGTTTGCAAGCCTTTTTTTTTGGTGGTTTCGAAGGTTGATCTTTGTGTATATGATTTTTCCTAAGCATGTAAATATTTGTTGCATCCATACACAAAGTCTTGAGTATTGTCACGCAAGTGTTGTCACGGTCGTCCTAAAGTCTATCTTAATTGTCGCATCTTGTCATGAGGCAATCACATAGAGGGGAATGCTCTTTTTGTTTGTTCCGATTATCTATGTTGTCATGTCGTCAAATTATGCTAAGTGTGTGACCACAGTTCAAGTTCATCATGAATCCATCTCCCTTCCCAGACTTAGCCATTTTTGGAAAATATTCCCAATCAGGCAACTTAGCTTCACTGCGCCCTAACTAAGTTGTGCACTACATAGTGTCATCCCTCTTGGATTTGACCCTACTTCTTGAAACTATAAAGTTAACAATCATTGTCCTCCAGGGTTGTTGTTCTATGCAATTCCAAAGTCCAGCAGCCTCCCTTAACCTCCAAAATTGTGTAGTTGTGCCTCCAAGTTTTCCTTGAACTGTGCACCTCGCACCTTAAACCCTTAAGATTTTCCCTTGCTTATGGGAACTGTGCAATGCATAGATAACCCTACCTCCCTTAGTGTCCAAAACTGCACAGATGCTTCCTCTGGTGCCCTTCCCTTGGCCAAAGCTCACTTCCTCAATAACTGCGCATATCTACCCTTTAGGCCTCTTTGCTGCCCAGGCCCCCTTGCCTCCAGAAACTACGCATTTTTTCCTCCCAGGGTCCCATTTCGCAGCCTCCACTGCCTGCTTTAACAATGTAATATTTTCCCTCAATGGGCACTACGCAAATTTTTCCCTCAGTGGCCACCACGCAATTTTTTTCCTCAATGGCCACTGCGCAAATTTTTCCCTCGGGGGGCACTGCACAAAATTTTCCCTCAATGTGCATTGAGCAAATTTTTCCCTCAGTGGGCACTATGCAAAATTTTCCCGCAGTGGCCACTACACAAATTTTTCCCTCAGTGGCCATTGCGTAGAAATTTCCCTCAGCCTGGCTTGAGCTGTGCACTGTGCAGTCTCAGTGATCAAGGTCTCCCCCTGTGTGCTGGAACTGCGCAATGCGTAGTCACTAAACCCTTTCTCCCAGCCTGTGACTTGTCCTGGGCCTAGTTCATGGATAATAATGTATCATATTAGATTAGGGGGTTTTCGGATTGATGTCATCCCGTCATGTGTGAATTGTAGGAATAGGTACATTATCAAGTCATGGCGGGATGATGGAGAAGGAAAATGAGGAGGGAAGTATGCCTAAAGTCTCTCTTGTAGTTGAACTCACAAGTGGGTCTATCAAGGGGAAGTAAAGGAACACAAGTTTGCAACTACCATCCAAGACTTAAGATCATTGAAGACTCTACATTACTAAGCCATGCGAAGGAGAAGAGAAAGCATATCCAAGAAGACATCTAGCACTCAACAACAATAGTGATCTGACATGGCCACATCTTCAAGCAGTCCATGTCATGTCATGTCATGAGTAGTCATATGTCACATCACTATTGTGGACCATGTGTATTGTATCCAAATGTATTGTAAAGTGGAAGTCCAAAGGACACACATGAATATGAAGAGCCGTGTAAGTTGAAAAGTCATAAGAAGTTGAACGGTCATGAGGGTAGCCAAAGAGTCAAAAGGGGGAAGCATCACCCCTTGGTTATATATAACCGCTCATTGTATTGGAAATGGACTTTTTCACCTTGGCTTCTCCCGTAAGGCATTAGAGAAATCAACTAGCTCTTTGAGGAGCAAGGAGTGACTCCAATGTCCCATTACTGGGGATAGTGATGTACATTGTAAACATTTATCTTGGAAATTTTGCTTAATAACAGAATCCTTTAAGGCCAACACATTCTTCATGCATGGACTATGAATGTTTGTAAGATTATTCTGTGGATGTTTGTATTTCATGTTTGCTTTCACATGTACTAAGATAGTTGAACTATTTCGATTATTTTAGTGCTTATCTTTTTTAAAATGTGTTGTAATGGTTTTTATTTTTGTCCCATCCTTGTGGACTATTTCACGAGATACCTTTCCTTCTTTGTTGGTTGTAATGACAACCGCACCCAATGTGGACTATTCTGTTGGATGTTAGATGGAGCCTTCTAGTTCATGTGTGTCTCTTCCTAGGTGGTACTATTACCTCTCACTTAGAGGCTCACTTTTCTCTCAGTGGGCACTGAGAAAAATTTTCCTTCAGTGGGCACTATGCAAAATTTTCCCTCAATGTGCATTGAGCAAATTTTTCCCTCAATGGGAACTATGCAAAATTTTCCCGCAGTGGCCACTATACAAATTTTTCCCTCAGTGGCCATTGCGTAGAAATTTCCCTTAGCCTGGCTTGAGCTGCGCACTGTGCAGTCTCAGTGATCAAGGTCTCCCCCTGTGTGCTGGAACTGCGCAATGCGTAGTCACTAAACCCTTTCTCCCAGCTTGTGACTTGTCCTAGCCTTAGTTCATGGATAAGAATGTATCATATTAGATTAGGGGGTTTTTGGATTGATGTCGTCCCATCATGTGTGAATTGTAGGAATGGGTATATTATCAAGTCATGGCAGGATGATGAAGAAGGAAAATGAGGAGGGAAGTATGCCTAAAGTCTCTCCTGTAGTTGAACTCAAAAGTGGGTCTATCAAGGGGAAGCAAAGGAACACAAGTTTGTAACTACCATCCAAGACTTAAGATCATTGAAGACTCTACATTACCAAGCCATGCAGAGGAGAAGAGAAAGCATATCCAAGAAGACATCTAGCACTCAGCAGCAACAGTGATCTGACATGGCCACATCTTCAAGCAATCCATGTCATGTCATGAGTAGTCATATGTCACATCACTATTGTGGACCACGTGTATTGTATCCAAATGAATTGTAAAGTGGAAGTCCAAAGGACACAGATGAATATGAAAAGTCGTGTAAGTTGAAAAGTCATAAGAAGTTGAACGGTCATGAGGGTAGCCAAAGAGTCACAAGGCGGAAGCATCACCCCTTGTTTATATACAAGTGGACCTTTTCACCTTGGCCTAGTTCATGGATAATAATGTATCATATTAGATTAGGGGGTTTTCAGATTGATGTCATCTCGTCATGTGTGAATTGTAGGAATAGGTACATTATCAGGTCATGGCGGGATGATGGAGAAGGAAAATGAGGAGGGCGGTATGCCTAAAGTCTCTCTGGTAGCTGAACTCACAAGTGGGTCTATCAAGGGGAAGTAAAGGAACACAAGTTTGCAACTACCATCCAAGACTTAAGATCATTGAAGACTCTACATTACCAAGCCATGCGAAGGAGAAGAGAAAGCATATCCAAGAAGACATCTAGCACTCAACAGCAATAGTGATCTGACATGGCCACATCTTCAAGCAGTCCATGTCATGTCATGTCATGAGTAGTCATATGTCACATCACTATTGTGGACCATGTGTATTGTATCCAAATGTATTGTAAAGTGGAAGTCCAAAGGACACACATGAATATGAAGAGCCATGTAAGTTGAAAAGTCATAAGAAGTTGAACGGTCATGAGGGTAGCCAAAGAGTCAAAAGGGGGAAGCATCACCCCTTGGTTATATATAACCGCTCATTGTATTGGAAATGGACTTTTTCACCTTGGCTTCTCCCGTAAGGCATTAGAGAAATCAACTAGCTCTTTGAGGAGCAAGGAGTGACTCCAATGTCCCATTACTGGGGATAGTGATGTACATTGTAAACATTTATCTTGGAAATTTTGCTTAATAACAGAATCCTTTAAGGCCAACACATTCTTCATGCATGGACTATGAATGTTTGTAAGATTATTCTGTGGATGTTTGTATTTCATGTTTGCTTTCACATGTACTAAGATAGTTGAACTATTTCGATTATTTTAGTGCTTATCTTTTTTAAAATGTGTTGTAATGGTTTTTATTTTTGTCCCATCCTTGTGGACTATTTCACGAGATACCTTTCCTTGTTTGTTGGTTGTAATGACAACCGCACCCAATGTGGACTATTCTGTTGGATGTTAGATGGAGCCTTCTAGTTCATGTGTGTCTCTTCCTAGGTGGTACTATTACCTCTCACTTAGAGGCTCACTTTTCTCTCAGTGGGCACTGAGAAAAATTTTCCTTCAGTGGGCACTGTGCAAAATTTTCCCTCAATGTGCATTGAGCAAATTTTTCCCTCAGTGGGAACTACGCAAAATTTTCCCACAGTGGCCACTATACAAATTTTTCCCTCAGTGGCCATTGCGTAGAAATTTCCCTTAGCCTGGCTTGAGCTGCGCACTGTGCAGTCTCAGTGATCAAGGTCTCCCCCTGTGTGCTGGAACTGCGCAATGCGTAGTCACTAAACCCTTTCTCCCAGCTTGTGACTTGTCCTAGGCTTAGTTCATGGATAAGAATGTATCATATTAGATTAGGGGGTTTTTGGATTGATGTCGTCCCATCATGTGTGAATTGTAGGAATGGGTACATTATCAAGTCATGGCAGGATGATGAAGAAGGAAAATGAGGAGGGAAGTATGCCTAAAGTCTCTCTTGTAGTTGAACTCAAAAGTGGGTCTATCAAGGGGAAGCAAAGGAACACAAGTTTGTAACTACCATCCAAGACTTAAGATCATTGAAGACTCTACATTACCAAGCCATGCAGAGGAGAAGAGAAAGCATATCCAAGAAGACATCTAGCACTCAGCAGCAACAGTGATCTGACATGGCCACATCTTCAAGCAATCCATGTCATGTCATGAGTAGTCATATGTCACATCACTATTGTGGACCACGTGTATTGTATCCAAATGAATTGTAAAGTGGAAGTCCAAAGGACACAGATGAATATGAAAAGTCGTGTAAGTTGAAAAGTCATAAGAAGTTGAAAGGTCATGAGGGTAGCCAAAGAGTCACAAGGGGGAAGCATCACCCCTTGGTTATATACAAGTGGACCTTTTCACCTTGGCCTAGTTCATGGATAATAATGTATCATATTAGATTAGGGGGTTTTCGGATTGATGTCGTCCCGTCATGTGTGAATTGTAGGAATAGGTACATTATCAAGTCATGGCGGGATGATGGAGAAGGAAAATGAGGAGGGAAGTATGCCTAAAGTCTCTATTGTAGCTGAACTCACAAGTGGGCCTATCAAGGGGAAGTAAAGGAACACAAGTTTGCAACTACCATCCAAGACTTAAGATCATTGAAGACTCTACATTACCAAGCCATGCGAAGGAGAAGAGAAAGCATATCCAAGAAGACATCTAGCACTCAACAGCAATAGTGATCTGACATGGCCACATCTTCAAGCAGTCCATGTCATGTCATGTCATGAGTAGTCATATGTCACATCACTATTGTGGACCATGTGTATTGTATCCAAATGTATTGTAAAGTGGAAGTCCAAAGGACACACATGAATATGAAGAGCCGTGTAAGTTGAAAAGTCATAAGAAGTTGAACGGTCATGAGGGTAGCCAAAGAGTCAAAAGGGGGAAGCATCACCCCTTGGTTATATATAACCGCTCATTGTATTGGAAATGGACTTTTTCACCTTGGCTTCTCCCGTAAGGCATTAGAGAAATCAACTAGCTCTTTGAGGAGCAAGGAGTGACTCCAATGTCCCATTACTGGGGATAGTGATGTACATTGTAAACATTTATCTTGGAAATTTTGCTTAATAACAGAATCCTTTAAGGCCAACACATTCTTCATGCATGGACTATGAATGTTTGTAAGATTATTCTGTGGATGTTTGTATTTCATGTTTGCTTTCACATGTACTAAGATAGTTGAACTATTTCGATTATTTTAGTGCTTATCTTTTTTAAAATGTGTTGTAATGGTTTTTATTTTTGTCCCATCCTTGTGGACTATTTCACGAGATACCTTTCCTTGTTTGTTGGTTGTAATGACAGACGCACCCAATGTGGACTATTCTGTTGGATGTTAGATGGAGCCTTCTAGTTCATGTGTGTCTCTTCCTAGGTGGTACTATCACCTCTCACTTAGAGGCTCACTTTTCTCTCAGTGGGCACTGAGAAAAATTTTCCTTTAGTGGGCACTGTGCAAAATTTTCCCTCAATGTGCATTGAGCAAATTTTTCCCTCAGTGGGAACTACGCAAAATTTTCCCGCAGTGGCCACTATACAAATTTTTCCCTCAGTGGCCATTGCGTAGAAATTTCCCTTAGCCTGGCTTGAGCTGCGCACTGTGCAGTCTCAGTGATCAAGGTCTCCCCCTGTGTGCTGGAACTGCGCAATGCGTAGTCACTAAACCCTTTCTCCCACCTTGTGACTTGTCCTAGGCTTAGCTCATGGATAAGAATGTATCATATTAGATTAGGGGGTTTTTGGATTGATGTCGTCCCATCATGTGTGAATTGTAGGAATGGGTACATTATCAAGTCATGGTGGGATGATGAAGAAGGAAAATGAGGAGGGAAGTATGCCTAAAGTCTCTCTTGTAGTTGAACTCAAAAGTGGGTCTATCAAGGGGAAGCAAAGGAACACAAGTTTGTAACTACCATCCAAGACATAAGATCATTGAAGACTCTACATTACCAAGCCATGCAGAGGAGAAGAGAAAGCATATCCAAGAAGACATCTAGCACTCAGCAGCAACAGTGATCTGACATGGCCACATCTTCAAGCAATCCATGTCATGTCATGAGTAGTCATATGTCACATCACTATTGTGGACCACGTGTATTGTATCCAAATGAATTGTAAAGTGGAAGTCCAAAGGACACAGATGAATATGAAAAGTCGTGTAAGTTGAAAAGTCATAAGAAGTTGAACGGTCATGAGGGTAGCCAAAGAGTCACAAGGGGGAAGCATCACCCCTTGGTTATATACAAGTGGACCTTTTCACCTTGGCTTCTCCTGTAAGGCATTAGAGAAATCAACTAGCTCTTTGAGGAGCAAGGAGTGACTCCAATGTCCCATTATTGGGGCTAGTGATGTACATTGTAAACATTTATCTTGGAAATTTTGCTTAATAACATAATCCTTTAAGGCCAACACATTCTTCTTGCATGGACTATGAATGTTCGTAAGATTATTCTGTGGATGTTTGTATTTCATGTTTTCTTTCACATGTACTAAGATAGTTGAACTATTTCGATTATTTTAGTGCTTATCTTTTTTAGAATGTGTTGTAATGGTTGTTATTTTTGTCCCATTCTTGTGGACTATTTCACGAGATACTAGACAAATCTTTCCTTGTTTGTTGGTTGTAATGATAGCCGCACCAAATGTGGACTATTCCACTGGATGTTAGATGGAGCCTTCTAGTTCATGTGTGTCTCTTCCTAGGTGGTATTATTACCTCTCACTTAGAGGCTCACTTTTCTCTCCCCTTTGCAGTAGAAGAACCTTGACACATTTGCAACTACACACTCACTAGGCACACCTCCCTTGCTTTTTGAAGACACCATTGCATCACTTTTCTGTGCTGACAGTTAGAGCCAAGGCAAATCTTTAAGAATTTGGCAATCAGGCCTTTATACCGGATGGGACTCCTACACCAAACGGTGTGAGGTCTAATTGGGACTTCATATCGAGGAGATCCCCTTAATTGACGAATTTCCAGCACTGTCAACAATACCATAACACTTACAAAACTAAAGTAGCTCATTTGAAGGCTTATAATTATATTTATTTTTTTCTTATTCTGTCCAATACCATTTTAGCTCATTTTGAAAAACACCTTAGTTAGAATTTTTGATAAAGAAGGAAACATAATCTTCATTATCAAGACTACTCCTATTAATGCATGACCCCAAAAAAAATATTGTATATATTGTAAATAATTAAGTAATATAATATTGAATAACTAATTATTTAATAGGGAGGTTGATACTATTTTATATTTTTTATAGGTATTTTTTTTAATAGGTACATTTTACTAAAATTATGATTAATAAGTATTTTGAAGTTATTAACCATCTACTAGTTCTATTAAAAAAAATTATTGTTTATTATATTACAAGGGCTTATAATAACATATTCCCCATTAAATGAAAGTAGGGTGTTTTTTGAGTTTGAGTCAAAACTAAATTTTCTCTAAAATATGCTTGCTAATAAAAGTTATTTGTTTGTTTTGTAGAGTACAAAAAGTGTTACAATATTTAGAGTTGATAGTATAATATTTATCGATTTTTGTTCATAAGATTTTTTTTGAATATTTTATGCCATTTCAAATTAAAATTCACAATTTAATTAGTCATGGTATATTATGGTCATTTTTTTTTTGTTCTTAAAATAATATATGAAATTTTTTAACATAACTATGTTTTTAAAAAATAATTTTTTAATCAAAATTTAATTGACAAAAGATTAATTAATTATGAACATAAAAATTTTAAATTAACCAACTTTAAACAAAACATTCTTTGACATCCAAAACTAAAAAAAAATGCATAACGGGTATAGGTATAGAGGATCCAAATTCCAAATCTGGAAGCTACAAGATTCAGTAATCTAAAAATACAATCTGAAAATACAAACTTTAAGTGGCGGACTATAAGATGGATGACAAGTGTCCATCAATAACGAAAAAGCGTATCAAATTTTCTACGATGCCAATCAAGTTGGATGATAAATGTCTATCGGTCAACCATGGAAGAGCGTGTCAAATGTCTATAATAATGCAAAAACGTGTCAAAATTTTCTTCTTCGATGCCGTGACTTTGAGATTGCCAGTGTCCCGGAAGCATTTCAAGATGCAAAAATACCATCTAGCTGTTCTATATCCCATCACGGTATCGGCGTCAAACGAAAGCCCTACTGTCCACCCGATCCAACAAACTGATGTCCCCTGACTAGAAAATGTGGGCTCGCATTCATAGTTATCCACCAACCAAAACAGATTAAAAATTCCACAAGATTTCCTATCACAAATTCACACTGTTTGTTTTAGCACAGTCAGCCCTGAATGCCGTCCATGCCTCCCTCCAGTCAGTCAGTGGTTTCCTGAATGCAATCCATGCCTCACTGCAAATCCCCATAACTTAGCACCATGTTTTATATATATCCTAAAAATAATGCTACTATCAGTTTGTGAGGGATCGATTTGGAAAAAACAGATTTATTAGTAGAGCAGGTTTACCGTCGACCTCTCTCGTCTGATAGAAATTGTTGGTTGCTATAGGAAAATGTTCATTTCGAAGAACAACTCCAGTCGCTCATGCTCTCCTTTGTGCCGCCTTCCGAAGAATGAAACCAAGTAACGTTCTCTCTGTTGTTGCAAAAAGCTTCCAGTTCTGCTTCGAATTCCTTGGTACCTGCCCATGGCCCATCTATTCCTTCAAGGGCCAGCATTGCCTCTGACATTGAGGGCCTCGCCACATCTCTCGGGTGGGCGCATTGCAGTGCCAACAACAAAACTTTATTTATTGTGTTCCTGTGTCCCGAATTGCGAATCTTGATGTCAATAATCTCTTCGGCCCTGTTCTTCTGCGTCATGTCGACCACCCAGTCGGATATAAGAAAGTGCTCCAGAACACCAGAGTTCGGATCCAGAGCCCTCCGCGCCGTTAGGAGCTCCAGCAGTATGATGCCGAAGCTGAATACATCGCTTTTGTTGGTCAGATGGCCATAGAGAGCGTATTCGGGGGCAACATAACCGATCGTCCCAACAGTCCGGGTGCTGTAGTGGCTTTTCTCCTCTTCTTCTTTCTTCAACTTGGCCAGACCAAAATCTGCCACAAGAGCATTGAGATTGGAGTCCAGCAGCACATTTGCAGCTTTCACGTCCCTGTGAATTATGCTCGGATTGGCGAATTCGTGCAGATAAGTGAGCCCCCTGGCTATGCCCACCGCAATCTTGTACCTCTCGGGCCATGACAGCGATTTTGATCTATTGGGATTGAAGAGACAGTCCGCCAGACTTCCGTTCTCCATGAAATCAGAAACAAGAAGCTGATCGCTTACCTGACCGTCTTTGTCGAATTCGATGCAGTAGCCTCTGAGAGGATGCAGGTTGCGGTGCTTAATCCCACTGATGACATGCAGTTCGTGTCTGAAATCATCGTCCCCTTTGATCTGAGCGGAGTTCTTTAATCTCTTCACGGCTATTCGCGATCCGTTCGGCAGCGTCCCTCGGTAAACAGTGCTGAAACCTCCCTCGCCGATCACGTTCAACGCCGCGAAATTCTCAGTGGAATCTCTGATCTCCGACACGCTGAAAAATGCGAGTCCCGTTCTCGAGCTCAATGATTCGTATCTCTCCATCAACTTCAGCCGTTTCGTTTCCACGTGACGGGACTTTCGTCGTTTTAAGAGAAGGCAGATGCTCAATCCAACTACCAGTATTCCCACAGAAGTGATTATGGCGATGAAATAACACTTCATAACACTATCTCGTCTGTTCCGCCCGCTAAGGGTAGCCATTGCCGTTAAATTCTGCACGCTTAGAAGGCAGTAAGCGGCGTCCGGTCCGAGAGCATCATAACAATTGATGCCTCCTCCCACATAGATCATCACAAACATTTGGCAATTCGATTTTCCTCCAGATGCTTTATTCAGCGAACGGACCGCCATGGCCATGGCCCATTTGCATCTATGGCACTGAAAGGCTCCGGGTCGAGACTCGTTGCAGCTTAGCTTCATGCTGGACGTATCCACCAACCTCTCAAAGGTCTTTAGATTATCAATACCGAGGCAGGTGCGTGAATCACACACGAAATTTTCAAACCTCACGTTGCAGCTCCTGAACAGGTCGGCCCCTATTCTTGCCCGTGCTTCCACTTGCCTCTGGAATTCGTTTAAACATATAGCGGCCGTATGGTTGGTGGGGAAGAAGAAGGAACGGGTGGTGTGCATCCATGAGTAATGAAGGATCTTGATTAAATCGCTGATGCTTTTGCAACAGTGCGATTTGTCAGGCAGAGAACATTGTTGAAGCATCCATGGCCGAGCGTCAAGCTCCACAGTTATGTTCAGCGGGCAGTATGATGCTGAATCTCCAACCCCCGCTGCGAACGACATGTTCAAAGCCAAGGGAAGCAAAAACATAAATAAGCAAAACATCGGGATGTGATTCACAACAGTTATGATCGAATTGATTCTGTCACAGAAATTCATAGCAGGAGATTAAAATTAAATGGCACGGATCTGCCCAACCGAAACATCAAATAGCAGTAGTGTAACGATTGTGTTTTTCTAATTCATCCAAATTTTTATTCTATTTTGAAAAATATCTTCAAATTTTTGTAAATCTAAATAAAAACTGTCAAATTTTATAATTTTAGTTCGCTTAACAATTTTTAAATTTTGGATAATACTGAATCTATTTCCACCCTTAACCATATCAAAATGAAAAATAACATACTTTTTAAAAACAGATGCATCAAACGAATCTGCAACAATCAGTCAACGCAATCAATAATATACAAATTTACTGTTTGTCGCATCTGCCTGACAAAACTTGGGACTGACACGGAATCAGGTGACAATCGAGATGCCACACGATGTTCTAGAATTTCGCAAGAATCCTATCGTGTATTAAATAGAAAAAGGCATTAATCTATATGATTAACAATGACGTTGCATGCTCTCATTGCAACATTGTCATACGGTTTGTTGTAACTATGATAAACCGTGAATAAAGAGCAACAACATCTAGCTTAACTTTAAAATGTGCATTGTATGAGATGTTAGATTTCACATAGAAAGGATTTGAAATATTGTGATACGGTTTGCTACAATTATGATGTACAACTAATAAAAAGCAACAACATCTACCTTAACTTAAATGTGCATAGCCTGTGATGTGAAATTTCACATGGAAAGGATTTGAAAGATTGTGATAAGGTTTGCTACAATTATGATATACAATTGATAAAAAGCAACAACATCTAGCTTAATTTTAAAATGTGCATAGTATGTGATGTGCCATCTAGCTTAATTTTAAAATGTGCATAGTATGTGATGAGAAATTTCACAGGGAAAGGAAGTGACATATGGAAATGATTTGGAAGTGAAATTTATATATAAGCCATTTTGCTTTTTGAATTTTTTTTTTAAATTCTATTTGTTTGTGTATATAAAGTGGATTCATAAGTGTTTTACACATATTTTATGTAAATTTGTATATATGAAGTGGATTTAAAAAAGACTATGAAGAGTTTTAGTATTGGTTTTATGTAAAATTGGTCACTATGATTAAAAGTTATTTTGGAATCTGAAAAAGCTATTAATATCTATTTCTCAAATTACATAATTGAATCTATTGCAGGGTCGTGAAAGAAACACATATATTTCCCTAGAGTAGTTAATTTTTCTTCATAGTTGTGAATAATATATCTATTGTTTTGTTCTTTTCAACAATGTAGACACCTTTTAGGACTCTTCATGCCTGCAGGGTACTTCTCCTGCCTTTGATTGTCCCCTAGAAAGGATAGAAGCAACAAGAGGAATTTCCTTTGCCACTGTAAAACCATTGTGGTGAATTTATGAAATCTTTACTTGCTCAATTGACTCTTGTAACCATGTTATATTATTATCATGGACTTGTTCGTTTTTCGAAGGCAGACAATATTATGCTTAATTGTTGCATTAATTCAAGGAAACACTAATGCTTTGTTGAAGAACAATTGCTTAGAGGACATAATAGAGAAATTAGAGTTATTTGAAAATTATTCCAAAATGTGCTTTGACGAGGTACTTAATCAACAACAATGACTATAACTCAATAGTCAATCTTGTGTGTGCATCCAATACACAATATGATAACTTTATTCTGTTAAATTTTTGAATATAAATTGGCAATAACTAAGTGATCACAAAAATGATAATTGTCACATAGAAATCAAGACAACAAGTGTTCTCTTGAAACTGAGTTGACAACAATGTTCACACTATTTTGTAGCTTATTGTGCATACTATTTATAATTTTATTGTTCCATCTAAAACTAGTTTCTAACTGAGCCATTTGTACCCATCAATACGATTGTACTTGACAAAGGATTTTTTTATTGTTTCACAACCCATACTTATACCAATTATGTAGAGGATTGAAGAGAGAGTATTAGAAATAAGATTTTTATCATTTTTTAAAACTAAACTAAATTTTTCAGGTGAAAGTTTTCTTTAAGTTGTGGCCTCTGAATTCAATTTGTTCTCTCAGGGGATAATATGTTCTTTACAAGTAGCTTGTTGTCATAGTCCAATTCTGAATAGTTTGGGTTACAAATGAGATTTCTATTTTAAATGGGGCCGGGATAAGCCCCCCATCTAGTGAGGGGTGATAGTGGTCCTTGGGGGTGAGACCACATTGATCATTAGTTGGTTAGTGATTTGGAATGACTAACCCATAATAATCATTATGTTGCTTAGATTCTTCTGAAGGATTCTCTCTCTCAGACATTGCAAAAGGAAGATGTGGATATTTATCTCTAGCATGGTGGAGGCTAGTTGTACAAACATTATTTTCATTCTTGTATAACGTGTCTGGAATGAGTTGAATGTGTTAGAGGGTTGACCACAAAATTTGGTGGAAATAATCTGATGGAAGCCTTCGCATATGGAAATTATTATAAGAAATGTTTAATGTTTTTAGGACAATTGCATAAAGGATACTCAAACTTAGGAATTCCTTAGTCAATTAGTCTCTTATCAAGATCCAAGACCCCAAGAATGAGGGGACAGAAAAAGGTGGCCTTTTTGGGTCTTGTCACTAATTTCTAGAGTAAGAGGCAAGCCTTGTGTTGAGACTTTAATAGTGGGCAGAATTTAATTGATCATAAATCCAACACTTAATAGTGAAGCAGTTGTCTAGAGAGATATTTAAGGTTGTAGTAGATCTAAGGTGTTCTAAACCTCCCTTGTAATTTTCTATGAGGGGGGCTCTTAATGCCCCCAAAAGATAGTACAAAGGGGCTCCTTGTTGGGTGTGGAGCCTGATTATCTTCTGTAGGTTTTAACCCTGTACAGAAATTACCTGCATACGAATTCTAAAACACAGAAAATAAACAATGTGAAAGCATAACACATAAAACACATATACACAGAGATTTCCCCCTGGATCCAAAAACCGAGACTACCAGCTTGATTTTTCATTATGTTCCTTTCAATGTTACAATACATATTTATACATGCCGAAGCATCCAATACCATGGACCAAAAACCATCGCATCCAAAACCATGGACTGAAAACCATCGCATCCAAAAAACATGTGCGAAAATCATGCACAAAACCATAGGTGGGTCCGCCCAACCTAACATAGGGTCCAAAACCAAAATTTTCTGGGGCGCTGCCCCGGACCCCATAAAGTGGGGTTACGGGTACCCCTCAAACCCCTTGTGACCTCCCCCCCCCTAACCCCCAGTTAACTACATGGGCTAGTCGTGGAAAGAATATAACACAACCCAACATTCTCCCACTTCTTGTTTTCTTTCCACAAGGGGCCACAAGAGAGGTTAGTCATTTATCCAGCCCTGCAATGCCCATTGTTTCTCTACACCAAGAGAACTTCTGAGAGCTCACAAATTTTGTCAATGCATCTGCAGTATTCTTTAAAGTGTCCACCTTTATTAGCAACACCTTTTTGTCTTCTATCATATCCCTCACAAAGTGATACTGAACATCAATGTGCTTTGTCTTTGAATGATATGCAGGGTTCTTTGCCAAGAAAATTGCACTTTGGCTGTCACAGTCTATCCTTATAGCTCCCTGTACTAACCCCATACTTGAACACAATCTTTACAACCATACTACTTCCTTGCTTGCATGAGTGGCTGCCACGTATTCTGCCTCTGTAGTTGATAGTGCCACTACAGATTGTTTCTTACTCATCCAACTGACTGCACCTCCAAATAGGTTAAACACATACCCACTTGTAGATCTTCTCTGATCCAGATCTCCAGCCCAGTCTGCATCAACAAAGCAATGAATATCCAACATTCTGTCCAATCCTGATCTTCCTTGGTAACACAAACCATAATCACTAGTGCCACGCAAATACTTGAAAACCCGCTTCACTGCTATCCAGTGCTCCTTCCCTGGTTTTGACATAAACCTGCTCAATACTCCCACTGTATGTGCAATGTCTGGTCTAGTACAAACCATTGCATACATCAAGCTACCGACTGCACTTGCATATGGAACACGAGACATGTCCTCTTCCTCTTCTTGTGTCTTGGGACACTGTTCAGCAGATAACCTCACACCTACAGGAATAGGAACCTTCACCAGTTTACTATCTTGCACATTAAACCTCTGCAGTATTGTCTCGACATACTTCCTCTGGTTTAACCAGAGCTTCCTCTTTGCCTGATCTCTTTTAATTTCCATGCCCAAAATATAGTTTGCAGCACCAAGATCTTTCATGTCAAATTTGGAGGACAATTGGGTCTTCAAATCCTGGATAATTTCTTTGTCATTTCCAACCAGCAACATATCATCCACATACAAGACCAGATAAATAACACAGTCACCAATTAATTTAAAATACACACAGTGATCTGCGTTGCTTCCAATGAAGCCAAGCCCCTGTATAAATGTATCAAATTTCTAATACCACATCCTTGGTGACTGTTTTAACCCATACAGAGACTTCTTTAACTTGCATACCAGTTCTTTCTTACCCTTCACTGCAAAGCTTTCAGGTTGCTTCATGTAGATCTCCTCTTCCAGATCTCCATGAAGAAATGTTGTCTTCACATTCATATGTTCTACCTCAAAATAAAAAGCAGCAATAACAGATAAAAGTAACCTAATAAAAGTTACCTTGGCAACAGGAGAAAAAATATCACCAAAATCAATTCCTGGCACCTAGGGATAACTTTTTGCTACCAACCAAGCTTTCTATTTCTCCACCTTTCTTTCTGCATTTGTCTTCTTCTTGAACACCCATTTGCTGCCAATGAGCTTCCTTCCAGTTGGCAACTCCACCAGATCCCGAGCCTCATTTTTGTGCAAAGATGCCATTTCATCAACCATGGCCTCTTTCCAGAGTTTTCCATCCTCTGAATCTACTGCTTCCTTCACAGTTCTGGGATCATCATCAGTAATAGATAAAGAAAAATTTGAACAGAAAGGAGATGGGCTATACCTTTCTGGCTACCTTCTTTCTCGAACTGATCTTCTCACACCCGGAGTTTGTGGCTCTTCATCTTCTGATTCCTCCTCTGCTGTAGAGTCTGATTTTTCCTCATTTAGCTCAAACTCTATCTTCTCAGGTTCCTTTGGTTGGACTTCATGTTTAATAACATCTTTCACCTCTCTGAACACCACATCTCGGCTATACACAACCTTCCTTGTTGTTGGGTTCCAAAGCTTATAACCCTTTAAACCATCCTTATACCCAATAAAGATGAACTTTTCAGATTTACTATCCAACTTGGTCCATTTCTCCTTTCGAAAATGTACATATGCATCACATCCAAATACCCTCAGATGTGAAAGAGAGGGTTTCTTACCAGTCCATACCTCTTGTGGAGTCTTATCCTCCAACACCAACGAAGGTGATCTGTTGACCAGGTAACATGCTGTCTCCTCTGCCTCTACCCAGAATTCCTGTCCTAAATCGGCACCACTGAGAATGCTTCTTCCCCTTTCCATGAATGTCTTGTTCATTCTTTCTGCAACTCCATTTCGTTGAGGTGTATATGGAGTAGTCTTCTGTCGTGCTATACCACAATTCTTACAGAAGTCTTCAAATTCCTTACTGCAAAACTCTCCACCATTATTTGTTCTCAGCACCTTTATCTTCTTCTCTGTCTAGTTTTCCACCATAGCCTTAAATTATTTAAACCTGTCAAAGACTTTAGGTTTCCTCTTGAGAAGTCATCTATAAATGATACATAGTACACAAACTTAACTAGTGATGTAACCTTCACAAGTCCAAACACATCACTGTGCACGAGTTCTAATATCTGTTTCACCCTCTTACTACCAAAGGGGAAGCTCACCCAATTTTGCTTCCCATTTACACAATTTTCATAGAAATCAAAATCCAAAGAACTATTACTCATACCTTCTACCATACCTTTACCATGAAGTATTCCAAGGCCCTTCTCTCTAATATGTCCAAGCCTTTGATGCCACAACATGGTCTTCTCTCCAGAGACCACTAGATTTTCTACTCCACTTTCAGGAACCACAGAACTATTGCACCCATCAATAACAGTGCTACCTTGTAGCTTGTACAGAGTTCCAATTCGAACTCCCCGCATCAATACCAGTTCTCCCCAAACCATTTTGCAAGTATCCTTCTCGAACATTGTTTTTACACCTGCATCATCAAACTTGCTTACAGAAATCAGATTTCTAGACAATGCAGGAATATGCAGAACACCCGGAAGTGTTCTAACCCTTCCACCTTGCAACTTCAAATTTACTTTTTCGCGACCAATGATTCTAGCCTTCCTATCATTCCCTAAGAAGACATCACCACCATTGTATTTCTCATACTCATAGAACCAATCTCTATGGGGAGTGAAGTGAAAGGATGCACCTGAGTCAATCAACCATGCCTCATGATCTACATGTGTACTTGAAGAAGCCAAGTACACATCCCCACCTTCATCTGAGGTGGTTTTCACCTCTGCAGAAGGAGAATCATCAGATCCCTTTCCTTTATCAGAAGCTTTAGATTTACAGTCCCTTTTATAGTGCCCTTCCTTTCCACATTTCCAACGCACCACCTTTACAGGTTTTCCTGGAGATTTATATCTCCGACTCGATGACTTATTTTTGTTTATGTTCTGGGACCGTCCTCATATAGACAAGGCATCACCATTCTGGGTCTCCATATTTTTCCGTCTCATCTCTTGCATCAGCAATGGTGAGACTATTTCATCAAACTGCAAGGCAGTTGCATTGCTACCTATTGCAATAACTAGACTATCCCACAAATCTGGTAGAGAACACAACAAACTGATGCACTTATCTTCATCTGAAATTTTAATATCAACAGTTGCTAACTGACTTACCACAGTATTAAATGTGTTCAGATGCTCTGTCACCGAGTCTCCATCTTTCATCCTCAGGCTATATAGCTTTTTTCACAGGGAAATTTTATTCACCAGAGACTTAGATTGGTACAAAGTCCCTAACTTGTCCCACAAAGCCTTCATCGTAGCTTCCCCTGATACATTCGACAATACTGAATCAGAGACACACAATCATATTGTGCTCTTTGATTTCTGATCCAACTTCTTCCATTCTTCATCGGAAACTCCCATTGGTTTAGTACCCGAATCTACCATGATCCACTGATCTTTATCCACCAACAAATCCTCCATCTTGAGTTTCCACAAATCAAAACTCTGACCATTAAATTTATCGATCTCTATCTTTCCACTACTCGCCATCTTCTTTCACCACCAGAATCGATCTCGCAGATCTCCCACTGAGCAAGGTCTACCACAGGTCCAAGCGAAACCCCTCAGCAACAAAGGCGTCCCCTTGAAGCCAAAACAGCTCTGATACCAAATGTAGGTTTTAACCCTGTACAGAAATTACCTGCATACGAATTCTAAAACACAGAAAATAAACAATGCAAGAGCATAACACATAAAACACATATACACGGATATTTTCCCTTAGATCCCAAAACCGGGACTACCAGCTTGACTTTTCATTATGTTCCTTTCAATGTTACAATACATATTTATACATGCCGAAGCATCCAATACCATGGACCAAAACCCATCGTTTCCAAAACCATGGACCGAAAACCATCTCGTCCAAAAAACGTGTGCGAAAATCATGCACAAAACCATAGGTGGGACCCCATAAAGTGGGGTTACGGGAACTCCTCAAACCCCCTGTGACCTCCCCCCCTCTAACCCCCAGTTAACTACGTGGGCTAATCGTGGAAAGAATATAACACACCCAACATCTTCTGTATTCAAAGGTATCGTCGCATTGGACCCCAGTTCGTAATGGGGTGGAAACGCCGCCCATAAAATGTACGCTGCAAGGGGGGTCCATGGGGGGCGAATGCAATCTTTGAGAGCCCCCCCCCCCCCTCCAAGCCAGGGATTGGGGGCAACGCCCCCGAAGCTAAAAATAGATGTAAAATTGTCTTGTAAAATGTTGTAATTTCGTAGTTAATCTGGGTCGTTCCTTAGGCAAAGATCTGATGGTAGAAGTTATGTTTAATTTAGGGTTTTTTTCCCTAGAAGGAAACCCCTCGCTATATATGAGGGAATTGTATTACGTCTATGTAGATCTATATTCTGAGTGAGAAAGAGAGAGGAGATTGTGTGAGAGAGAAAAGGGAATTACAACAGATCTGTTGTAGGTTGTATCTCTTCAGTGTGCTGGATAAGATAAAAGGAAGGATTGGATGTTTCTACATGGATGTAGCCCAAATTGGGTGAACCACATATAGCTGTGACTCTCTTATTTTATGTGTTTATATTTCTACAATATATTTTATGTATTCCATTGCTCTGTAATATATAATTTCCTAACAAATGGTATCAGAGCTGAAGGTCTATTTGGTTGACAAACTCGTAGGAGAGAAGGGTTCCTAGTTCAAGTGGGAGCAATGGCAGAAGATGGTAGGTTTAGGGTCAAAAAATTTAACGGCCAAAACTACCAGCTTTGGAAGATGCAGATGGAATATTATCTATATCAGAAAGATTTGTACCTACCATTGAGCAGAAAGACAAAGAAGCAGACAAGTATGACAGACACGGAATGGGATATTCTCGATAGAAAATCACTTGGAACAATATGCCTAGTGGCATCAATATTGTTTAATATTTTAAAGGAAATGACAACAGAGTGTTTAATGTCGACATTGGCCAAACCATATGAAAAACCCTCAGCCGCAAATAAGGTATTTCTTATGAAGTGTTTATTTAATATGAAGATGTGAGAAGGTGGATCTGTTGCTAATCATTTAAATTAATTTAATACAGTTACCAGTCAGTTAAGTTATGTAGGGGTAACTTTTGATGATGAAGGGCTCCATTATTTCTGTGCTCATTGCCAGAAAGTTGGAATGGTTTATTTATGGCCATTAGTAACTCTATCTCTGAATCTAGTACTTTAAAGTTTGATGATATTGTCAGTGCAATCCTTAGTGAGGAAATGTGATGAAAAAGCTCTAGTGAGACATCAGGTAATGCTTTGACTGCAGAGACTAGGGGAAGAAAAATGGAAAGAGGAAAGAGCCCAAGATATCGCAGTAAGTCAAGGAAAGGCATATCCAAGTCTAGATCATGGATAGTGTGTTAGAAATGCGAGAAGAAAGGACTCCTAAAGAAAGACTGCAAGTCTCGGAAGGGAAAAGAAGGATACGCGCAACATGAAAAAAATCATGCAGTGAATGTGACACGTGATGTGTTGCAAGATGCTTTGATTCTTTCATTAGAAAATATTATTGATGCCTGGGTGATAGATTCAGGGGCCTCATTCCATGCCACACCTGATAGGAAACATTTTCATGATTATGTTCAAGGAGATTTTGGACAGGTTCGATTGGGTGATGATAAACCTTGTAAAATCATTGGAATGAGTATAGTTTTTATAAAATAGTAGAATGGAAATCAATGGCTATTAAAGGACGTAAGACACGTTCCATATCTGAAGAAAAATCTAATTTCAACAATGTATTTGGGAGGTGAAGGCTATGTGACTAATTTTACATGTAAAACCTGGAAGATCACTCAAGGAGTCTTGGTAATAACAAAAGAAGAAAATTTTGGTACATTGTATTTATGCAATGGTATTTATAATTTTGTTAATGCTTTAAACTCCATAAGAGAAGATACAAAATTGTGGCATCATAGGCTTAGGCACATGAGTGAGAAGGGGATGCAGATTCTTCACTCCAGAAATTTGTTGCCAGGTTTGAAGCATATTGATTTAAAATTCAGTGAGAATTGTGTTTATGGAAAACAAAAGAAATTCAGATTCCTCATAGTTTGGAAAGAAAAGAAAAGCGAAAAATTAGAGCTTGTGCATACAGATGTATGGGGACCTGCTCAGGTATCATCTCTTGGTGACTCTCGTTATTATGTTACTTTTATTGATGATGCAACCAGAAAAACCTGGATTTATTGTGTTCGAAATAAATCTGATGTATTTGATACTTTCAAGAAATGGAAAGCTTTGGTTGAAATGAGATAGGTAAAAGGTTGAAGTGTTTCAGATCAGAAAATGGAGGTGAATATTGTAGCAAAGAGTTTGATAGGTATTTTTTAGAGAATGAAATTCGCAGAGAGAAGACAGTTCCAGGAACACCACAAGAAAATGGTGTGTCAGAAAGGATGAACAAGACAATCATCGAGCATGCAAGGTGCATGAGTGTTACAGATCCATTTGGGCACATCAAATCCCAACTTTCAAATTAGTGTTTTAGGGCTCATCAAACCCTAAATTCAATTGTTTCATGCCCTAAACAAGTCACCCCTTTGAATGCCTCCTTCCCAGACAGTTTCATGACTTGAAGACATCCAGAAATTGCCTCTAGAGGGACCAACGCAGGTAAGCCCTTATGAAGGTGCGCTGCAGAGCAGTTAAGTCCACTGCTAAGGTGCTCTGCAGAGCACTTAGGCTTCCTTTCACCTGCGCTGGGCGAGAATGAGCGAAATTCACATAGGGTTTGGGGAATATTCTTATCTTTTGGAGTCATCTAGAAGTTTCCCTATCTTATCAACTCCTATGAGCTCGAAAATGGATGAGGAATGAGTTAAGGAGCATCCTATCCTCTCATCCCTTCCTCCATGGAACTAATTCTAAGTATGGAAGGCCATTCAATGTCACCATTAATGACAAAACCTCCTTCATATTCCTATAAATTTACCACTCATCTAAGTGATCAGGGGTTGGATTATGTTGAATTGTAAGGAGATAATGCTGCTATGAGACTTGACTTTGGAGCAAATGATGTGATGCCACAAGCTTGTCTTGCTTTTGATGTGATGTGGATGGGATCCAAGCTAGAGGAATGACTTTGAATCAGACACTGATGGTTGTAGTTCCTTCTTCTATCTAATAAAGTGTTTGAACCTTTTTCCATATTTTGTTCTTTCATAATGCTTATATGTAATGCCTATAGAGGGACAAATTTTACCGTTGTGGTATCGATACAGTTTTATGGAGGTGCCTCATGCATGAGGAGGCTGAGAAAGCATTGAATGATTTCCATTCAGGTGCCTGTGGTAGACACTTATCTTGATATGCAATCGCACAAAGGATTCTTCGTGCTGGTTACTTCTGGCCAATTATATTTAAAGATTGTATTATTGCTGTCAGAAGCTATCATGCATGCCAAATATATGACCGAAAAACTAGATTACCACCTGCACCATTGCATCTAGTCGTTGTTGTTAGCCCATTCACCAAATGGGACATTGACTTTGTGACATGTAACCCCACCTCGGCTGGGGACATGGGTATATTATAGTCACCATTTACTATTTTATCAAATGGGCCGAGGCGATGCCAACATTGAACAACAGTGGCGAAACGGCTGCTCTTTTTTTTTTTAACCATGTGGTTGCCCAATTTGGTGTACCACAAGCCATAGTTATAGGTCATGGGTCGCATTTCCGTAATCACATGATGGCTGAGTTGACTGCTAAGTTAGGACTACCACATGATAGTTCTACCTCATATTACCCATAAGCGAATGGACAAGTTGAGGCCATCAACAATGTCCTGAAGCGGATGTTGCAAAAAATGATAGGGGTTCATAAAAGAAATTGGCACTTAATCGTGTACTCTGCCTTGTGGGCATATTGAACCTCAGTGAGAAATGCAACTGGATTTACACCCTTTCAGTTGGTGTATGGTTTGGAAGCAATCTTACTGATACAATGTGAAATTTTATTGCTCAAACTCATGATTGACCTTTTACCCGACACTTCTGAAGAAGAAGCGTGTTTCTTGGAATTCATCCATATAGATGAAACCCGTTGTGATGCTGCATTGGCTAATGAAGTGCATAAGAAATGTATTAAGGCGCAATATGATAGAAATGTCAAGCATCATATCTTATTAGAAGGAGACCTGGTCTTGCTTTACGATCAGGAAGCTGATAAACTTGAAACAGGGAAATTCGAACCAATGTGGATGGGTCCTTATGTTGTCAAGCGTGTTCTAGCAAAAGGAGCCTACGAGTTAGTAGATTATGATGGGATTCCATTGTCGTAGCCCCGAAACAGGTTGTACCTTAAACGTTACTATGCTTGATTAAGTGTAGTAAAACTCACTGTATATATGCTTTCATTTCATGTGTGTGTGTGTGTATTTTAGAGATTTTTATCTGGTTAGTAATCCACTTTGCATTTGTTGCAGATGTCAGAGTCTTCAGAACCTTTTGTTGGTTACACCGATGGTGCTAGTCATAGTACGCAGAATTTGTCTTCTGCAGGATGGGCCATTTTTGGAAAGTTAGTGAGTTTTCAAGGGATTTGTATCGGTCAATCGATGAACAATATCATTGAGTATAGTGCGTTGATTGAACTACTCTCTAATGCCATTTCACTTGGCATTCACTGAATCATCATTAGGCTGGACTCGCAACTCATTGTACTACAACTAACAAACATTTATACTGTCTGAAATCCAACAATTTTTCGTATGTTCCTTAGAGTTCATATTTTGGAAAGACATTTTGAACACATTCAATATCAACATATTTCCAGAAATCTTAACACATTAACTGATTCTCTAGCGAATTATGTGTTAAATAGACATTTTCGACATATGTAAAAGTAATATTTTCAATTCACATCATTAGTTGAATATGATTGCATATAACCATAAAAAACTCTGAAAGTAAAATAGATAGGTGTTTTAAAAGTTTTTACAAAATTTGTGCCCAAGACACATTTGGTCATCTGACCCGAAAACTCAAAAATGCATACAAAATATCCTAAGTAGATCTAGTGGTGCTCATGGTAACAGGTCACAGCCTGTGCTATCATGCGCAAAAGCCTATCCCAATGGTTAGGAACACCAATAGTATGGCACTGCAGCCTCATAGGTAACTCCTCGATCCGGATATCTAGAATACCAAGGGTTAATCCCTTTATGTGATCTTGCAACTCTGCTAAGGTCTCGACCAAATCCAAGTCCTGGAGAACTACTCTCTTGATGTTTCTCTGTGCTGGCCCACCTGCAACCTGTTGGCGTACCGCAGGTCGAATAGTACCCACATATGTATGCATAAGAGTAATTTAAGTTTAGTCTTGGAAACATCAAAAAACACAAAAAACACGTAGAAATTTGAAAAATAAAAAAACACTTTGGTCAAACAACTTACCCATAGCACCCCATTGTGCTCCAACTAGTAGAATAAAATCTGGATCTCCACGATAATCCATCCCTGAGTATGGATGCTTCTTGATAATGACATGTTGTCACTCAAGCCAGCTGAAAAATTTAGGGGAGAAAATGATTGTTGATTGACCAGCATGTCGAGCCATCAATTCGACCCACCTCTGCATACATGGATCTCTAGGATCAGCCACACCCAATGATACATGTTGTTGTTGCATCAATGGGATTTTCTCTAAGGCAAAAGCAATCAAGATCGAACCATAGAAAAAATTCTTCGTCTTACCATTTTTTACCTTAGTCAATTGTTCTTTTAGCAATGAAAGTACATCCTTGCACCAGTTGAAAAATTTTGTCTCTAGACACTCTAGTGCATACTGCATATAAGATCTGTTTGCTAGATATAGTGTCACACTTCCAACCAATTTTGCAATTGTAAAGAGGATCGTTCGTAAAGGAAAATCACTCACTTCCCGGATGTTTATTTTCCAATCCCTGCTAGGCTGTGTACCTGGCCGACAAAACTGTCTGATGTAATCTCTCATCAATTCACCTCCGCAAGAAAATCTAGAAAGTGAGATGGGGGCACCTCGCCTCGATAGCCTGGTAAGAAAGTAAATATCCTCAATAGTAATAGGGACCATGATCTTGTCCCTAATGTGAAATGTCTGATCTGTCGGATCCCATGAACAAATAAGGAACTGCAATAGTTCTATTTGTTGCATCATTCCGGACAACTTAAAGTATTTGAGTAACCTGCAACTCCTAAGGGCCTCAACTGTACCTGGATTATTTAGGGAAACCATGTCTTGTTCTTCATGCTCCCTTTCTCACCATGTAATCGACATTTTGATCCGATGAAAGCCTGAAACACAATCATAAGATAAATTAGGATCCATTCCATGCAAAAAATAGGGCAAATTTTGGCGAAAACAACTAAAACCTACTTGGGAAATGCGCTCAGCGCAACCTAGACACAAAGACAGTGCACTGAAAAGCATCTAGCCTTCTATCTGGGTGCTCTTCAGTGCAGGTTTCAATATGAAAGCCTGCGCTGATCCCAGGGAAAAAAATTGAAACCCCAGGGGCCCAAAAAAACCCTGAAACTTGCATGAAATGACAAAAGAATGGGCTGAAAAGAAAGTAGAGAGGTGTAGCTCCAACCTATTCTAGATGGCTCGAGAAATGGTTTGCATAATCTTTTGCAATCAGTCGGCGAAGTTTGAGGTAAAAACTGAGCTCAGAGCACAAAACTGGATGGTAAGTTCTAAATGGTAAAAAAAGATATGGTAAAAGCTTATTTTATGTTTATTTCCTGTTAATTAATCGACCTAACATCAGTATTTGCCTATTTTTACCTATGAAACATATACTTTTAATCCATTTGGTGATGTTTTGAATAGGTTTACAACTGATTTGCAGAATCCAATGTGATCGATTATAAGTTGTATTTTTTACCACAAAGCACACTTTTATCTCTTTTTCGAGCTTTGTTAAAAAAGAAAAAGGAACCCCCTTGGAGTCCTCTTTAAGCTCTTTTTAGACGCTCTAAACATGAAAATATTGCTGAGCGCTTGCCCTTTCGAGCTTGTTAACAGAGTGGAAATGATATCTCTCTTGTATTATTTTACGCTTTTTCAGACTTGAGAGATTAACTTACAAAAAATAACTTGTGGAGTTTTCTTCTTGTCCCTTTTCAAACTCTCTAAACATGAAAAGGATTGAGTTATATTTGTCGTTAAACATGTTAAAAACATCAAATAGTGACAAACTTGTCCATCTAGACAAGACTGAGTTTCACCTTCGCTAGACTTGTTAAAACATCAAATAGTGATGGATTCGCCCGAAGGGTGAAATTATACAACAAGCATATGTTATCCTCCTCAAGCTTGATAAAAATAAAGAGGTACTGGTCAACAATGACTGGGGAAAATGGAAAAAGGGGAAAACCACTTTATGGTAGCAGGTCACTCTTGAACATGACACTTTCACTCCATCACCGTGACTATCTGGGTTGGGTTATTAGCTTGATGGTTATCACACCGTTGGTCTATCATACCATCCATCACTTTGTTTTGGGTCAATGCTACCAATTCACTTTAGTGTCGCCGACATGTTCAAGAGAAGTCATCTAGTCAAAATCCATCTTTTGCAATACCATAAACCTTCATTTTCATGACCGCCATTCATTTTCATTTTCATGGTCACTCTTTCCTTGTGCCGTCAGTCAAATTCCATCTCTAAAATCACTACACTCATTTCAAGTCGTTGATGTGGGATACATCAAGGCCCTCCTACGATGAGTCGCTTCTTGTCGACATCAACTCACTATCCAAGAAGTTGACTTAGAAACACCCATTCAATACCTTGAGGCTTGCATGCATCAATGGCGGTTTCTAACTTTCGACGATAGGCATATATCAATGGCCTTTGACCAAGAGACTTTGTATGGTGTTCGACATCAAATCATCCATTCACACCATGCAGAATGTACTGCAGTACCTTAAGGATAATTTTCATTATCGGTGATTTCTCTCGCATCTATTAACAACGTACATCATTGGCTGGTAATCAGATGGTGTCTTCCCATGTTCAACTTCAGATTACATATTCACATGGTTAGACTCGTACTTGAGTGAACGGTTGAACGAGATTGAAGACCTCGGATCTAGTTTCATCCATCCGAGCTGCGATATCAGGGTACTAAATCATATGTACAATGGCTTTACATTGATGGTCATTCCGATCATGGTTCTATATCTGTAGACGACTATTTATGGACATGTAATGAAAGTTTATAAGCTGAGCATGGGTATGCCTTCCCTCAGCAATTCATGTAAAATCAAATATCATGATATATGTATTGTAATTAATGCAGGTCACCTTCCACTTTGATACCTCCTCATCACATCGTAAAGCATTTCAGTCGACATTGGCATTTTTCCAACTTCATGCTTTAGGGGGCAGCTATTACAAATCCATTTGGGCACATCAAATCCCAACATTCAGAACAGTGTTTTAGGGCTCATCAAACCCTAAATTTAGTTGTTTCATGCCCTAAACAACTTACCCCTTTGAATGCCTCCTTCCCAGATAGTTTCATGACTTGAAGACATCCATAAATTGCCTCTGGAGGGACCAGCACGGGTAATCCCTTATGAAGGTGCACTGCAGAGTAGTTAAGTCCACTGCCAGGGTTCTCTGCAAAGCACTTAGGCTTCCTTTCACTTGTGCTGGGCGAGAATGAGTGGAATTCACATAGGGTTTGGGGAATATTCTTATCTTTTGGAGTCATCTAGAAGTTTCCCTATCTTATCAACTCCTATGAGCTCGAAAATGGATGAGGAATGAGTTAAGGAGCATCCTATCCTCTCATCCCTTCCTCCATGGAACTAATTCTAAGTATGGAAGGCCATTCAATGTAACCATTAATGACAAAACCTCCTTCATCTTCCTATAAATTGACCACTCATATAAGTGATTAGGGGTTGTATTATGTTGAATTGTAAGGAGATAATGCTGCTATCAGACTTGACTTTGGAGCAAATGATGTGATGCCACAAGCTTGTCTTGATTTCGATGTGATGTGGATGGGCTCCAAGCCGGAGGAATGACTTTGAATCAGACACTGATGGTTGTAATTGCTTATTCTATCTAATAAAGTGTTTGAACCTTTTTCCATATTTGTGTTCTTTCATAATGCTTATATGTATGAATTTCTCCTGATTCCTTTCATTTATATTCAATAGATTGTATGCTTTGATCAATTTTCATGTTTTGTTGTGTTGACAGGGTACTTTTCAAGCGGATTAAGTATGGGAAGGAGCGACAAAATCAATACAAGGGAGACGAGAGGAAAGCGGAACGAGAGGTAGGCCTTCTATCCTCTCTTCTTATCTATTGCTTATAGGGAAAATCTAAAACACTTTAAACTATTGTTCTATTCACAACCACTTGTCTAGTGAATTAGTATTTATCTGTAGATGCTAAATTCTCCAAAACAATGAGATTGCATGCAAGATTGCCTTTACAATTTTGGGCAGATGCTGTAGATACTATTATTTATCTAATAAACAAAGGGCCTTCAAGTTCCTTGGATGGTGGTATTCCAGAGGAGGCATGGACAGGTAAAAATGTAAACTACTCACTTTTAAAGACTTTTGGTTGTGAAGCCTTTGTCCACATTAATAAACAAAATAGAACAAAGCTTGAGGCAAAATCAAATAAATTTACCTTTATTGGATATGGTGTTAATGATTTTGGTTATCACTTTTAAGATTATGAAAAACACAAAATCATTAGGAGCAAAGATGTCATATTCAATGAAAAGGTTTTGTATAAGGATCAGATGCAAGAAAAGAAATAGGAAAAAGAAAACAGAGAATACATAGTTCTTGATGACATCACAGAAAAAGTTAAGGTGCCTAAAAATATAATAATCAACAACCAAAACAACTACAAGCACCTCAAATACCTTAAAGTGGTGTTAGAAGATCTACCAGGATAAGTAGTCCCCCTGAACGATACTCTCCTTCATTATATTATGTATTGTTGATTGATTCTGGTGAACCAGAATGTTATTAAGAAGCAGTGCAGGTAGAAAATAGGAAGAAGTGGGAGCAAGAAATGAAAGAAGAGATGGACTCCTTAGCACATAACTAGACTTGGGACTTAGTCAGGTTGCCTGCAAGTAAAACAACATTGCAGAATAAATGGGTTTATAGGATGAAGAAAGAAGATGGAGGTAGAAAAAGGTATAAAGCTATACTTGTGGTGAAGGGGTTTGCACAGAAAAAGGGTATAGACTTTGATGAGTTATTTTCTCTTGTTGTTAAAATGACTTCAATCTAAACTATTTTAATTCTAGTAGCAACTAAAGATTTTCATCTTGAGTAGTTAGATGTAAAGACAACCTTTCTCCATGGGGATTTGGAGGAATAGATATCTATGCAGCAGCCACAAGGATATGAGGTCAAAGGGAAGGAGAAACTAGTGTGCAGGTTGAAGAAGAGCTTGTATGGCTTAAAATGGGCTCCCAGGTAGTGGTATCTAAAATTTGACAGGTTTATGCATGAACAAGTTTATACTAAATGTCACTCTGATCATTGTGTTTATCTCAAAAGAAAAAATGATGGCAGCTATATTATATTGTTATTGTATGTAGATGACATGCTTGTTGCAGGTTCTAACATGCAAGAAATAAATGTGCTCAAAAGAAAATTGGCAAACTCATTTGCAATGAAGGATTTGGGTGTTGCAAAACAAATCCTTGGTATTAGAATAACTAGAGTCAGGAAGAATCGAAAATTAACATTGTCTCAGAGTGAGTACATAGAAAAGGTGTTGAAAAGATTTAATATGCAGAATGAAAAACTAGTTAGTATTCCTTTGGCTAGCCATTTCAAACTAAGGAAATGTGTCCCAATACTTAGGAAGAAATGGATTATATGTCTAAAGTTCCATATGCATCAACAGTTGGAAGCTTAATGTATGTAATGGTCTGCACAAGTCCTGATATTGCACGTGCAGTGGGAGTTGTAAGCAGGTACATGAACAATCCAGGAAAATAACATTGGATGGCGGTGAAGTGGATTCTCAGGTATTTGAGAGGTACCACAAATCAAGCATTATGCTTTGGTGGTTCAAACATTGCTCTACAAGGATATGTCGATGCAGATATGGCGGGTGATAGAGATAATAAGAGGAGCGCAACATGGTATGTGTTTACTGTAGGTGGAACAACTGTCAGTTGGGTTTCAAAACTGCAAAGTGTTGTTGCACTCTCAACAACAAAAGCAGAGTATGTTGTTGCTACAGAGGCTAGTAAAGAAATGATTTGGTTACAAAGGTTTATGGATAAATTGGGTAAGAAGTAGGAGTTGGGAAGGATATACAGTGATAGCCAGAGTGCCATACATCTTGCAAAGAGCTCTACATTTCATTCCAAGACTAAACATATACAACTCAAGTACCATTTCATACGGTCAGTGTTGGAAGATGGATAGTTGAAGCTAGAAAAGATACACACTAGCCAGAATCCTGCAGATATGTTAACAAAAGTTGTAACCAGGGAGAAACTAAGATTCTGCTCAGTGTCAATTGGTCTTAAAGTATGATGAAGATGATGAGAAACAACCAGGTCCAAAGTGGAGTCATTGTCTAGAAAATGAAGTAGTGGTGGAGCTGCTATAATTAGTCTCCAAGTGGGAGATTGTTGGGTGTGGAGCCTGATTATCTTTTGTATTCAAAGGTATCACCGCATTGGACCCCAATTCGTAATGGAGTGGCAATGCTGCCCATAAAATGTATGCTGCAAGGGGGAGGTCCCGGGGGGCAACTGCGATCTTTGGGAGCCCCCCCCCCCCATCAGGGGATCGGGGCAGCGCCCTCGAAGCTAAAAAGAGATGTAAAATTTCCTTGTAAAATGTTGTAATTTCATAGTCAATCTGGGTCATTCATTAGGCAGAGATCTGACGGTAGAAGTTATGTTTAATTTAGGGTTTTTTTTCCCTAGAAGGAAACCCTTCGCTGTATATGAGGGAATTGTATTGCGTTTATGTAGATCTGTATTCTGAGTGAGAAAGAGAGAGGAGATTGTGTGAGAGAGAAGAGGGAATTACAACGGATCTGTTGTAGCTTGTATCTCTTCAGTTTGCTAGATAATATAAAAGGAAGGACTGGTTCCTTCTCCGTGGATGTAGCCCAAATTGGGTGAACCACGTATATCTATGTCTCTCTTGTTTTATGTGTTTTGTGTGCTTATATTTCTGCAATATATTTTATGTGTTCCATTACTCTGTAATATATAATTTCCTAACACTCCTAATGCAAAATTTGGTATGAGGGGTATTCTAAATCCCCCTTGTAAGCTTTTATGAGTTCTAAACTGACCTTGTAAGTTGCTACGAGGGGGACTCTAAACCCCCCTTGTAAGTTGTTACAAGAGGAAATCCTAATGACCCTAAACGTTGCTACAAGGGGGTTATAAACCCCCCCTCATAAGTTACTACAAAGAGGGCTCCTAATGCCCCCAAAATCTGCTACGAGGGGGGCTCCAGATTCCCCCAAAAGTTCCTATGAGAGGGGTTCTAACCCCCCCCCCCCCCCCATCCCCCCCTTCATAAGTTAGTACAAGGAGGGTTCTTAACTACCCCCAAAAGTCACTATGAGGGGGTTTCTAAACTTCCCTTGCAAGTTTCTATGAGGGGGATTGTAAATGGCCCCTGTAGGTTACTACAAGGGGGGTTGGAACTGCCCCTAAAAGTCACCTTTGGGGGTTGTTCATATCTCTTCAAAAACTGACCCTAAAAGGATTGACTTTTAGAGGCAATTCTTTTGGGGGTGGTTTTCAAAAAATTTCCCCAAAAATTCACATTTCATGGGGGGTTCCAAACTGACCCCAAAAGTGGCTTTTTGGGGATGGGTTGCAATCGCCCCCAAAAAGTGACTTTTGGGGGCGGTTGGAACCTCCCCAAAAATCAACTTTTAGAGGCTATTCGTATCTCTTAAAAAACGACCCCTAAAAGGCTTGACTTCTAGATGTGATACAATGGGGGAGGGAGATGGGTTCAAAAAATGCCCCTAATGGTACTTGCCCCTCCCCTCCACCAATTCCACTTTTGGAGGTGGATAATGACCCCCCTAAAAGTCTTTTTTGTAGTAGTGATTGCGTTGAAAAAAGTGATTTTAGCCACATTTTTGCTTGCTTCTTGTCCACCAAATCTCAAGCCTTCATGCTTGGGCCTTTATTTATCTGCAATAGGGTATGTAATCCCTTAGCTTCTCTCGTATATCTCTTGGCCAAGCTAGCCCATTTTCCTCAATAAGGATAACATTGAACTAATTCCTGTAGTGATTTTCAAAATATTTGAAGTTATTGTGAGGAAGGATCTTGTAAGGTGATTTTACCACGCTTAAATCCATCATGGTGTTAGCTTTTGTAGTGGAAATGAAAATGGCTTTCCTAATCTCTTAGATAGCTACTTCTAGCCTCTTCAATACTATTACGTTAAACTTGACTTAGTAAAATAGTTAAATTTTTTAGGTCATTAATGGTGGTTTCTAACACAAGGAATTTTTGGCTCGTGCTATTGAAACCTTCGATTACATATATAAAGCATTTAAAAGGTTTGAGGATACTCCATTATTGATGGGATCTAGAAATGGCATATTTTTATATTATATTTTCCCTACTTTTAACCCCTTTTTTCTTACCTAAACCTTGTATCAATCCATTATTCTACAGGATTGAGACTAAATGTGTTTCCATTACATTTGTTTAGTATTTTATGTGAATTTATTATCAAAAAATAAAAAATGATCATATTTGTATTATGTTTGAGTTAATTTGCAAAGAGGATGTGCTAGACAGTTTGTTGTGCAAGTTGTGTTATGCTTCCACAAGGGACGTTTTGGTTCTAGTTACTACAACACTCATTTGTAGTTGATGCAACACACATTTACAATTGTTGCATCACAATTGTTGAACCATAGTGGTTGTTACATAGTTTTTGTGGAATAGTTGTTGTCGCATAAATGATTCAAAATCCACATAGAAGTTGAAACATTAGAATCGTGAGCCATTCAAATTGTGAGCCAATACCAAAATTGAGAGCCATCATAATTTTGAGCCATGTTGTTACATATTTTTCACTACCCTACGTGACAATTATGGATCCATGCAATAATAATGTTAATCCAAGAAAATTAGGCCATCGTATGTAAGAGAGAAATTCATGAATATACCACCTTTTTAATCCATATATACCACCTTTCTTTGAGCTTTAGTAGGCCATCTTAAGAGATAAATTCTTGCTTTATCTGCTTTAGGCTTTTTCTATAAGTGCTCTTTTATTTGGTGATAATGCACATCTTATTTCTTGGCCTCTTTAATCTTTTGTTGAATATTAAATTCACAAGAACGCACAGCTGCCACATGGGCCAAATGTATCCTTTTATTGAGTGTATCAACTACCTTATTCTCTTTACTTTTGATGTATTTGATTTCAAATTCCAACTCACTAACTAACACCTACCATCTTTCCCACCTACTGTTCAACTTAGGTTGATAAAACAAGTACTTCAAGCCTCCATGATCTATCATTAATACAAATTTTCTTCCAAAGAGATAATTTCTCCACATCTTCAGTGCATAGACTTTTGCTGCCAATTATATACCATGAGTCACATAGTTTTTTTCATGCTCATTAAACTTCTACGACTCATAGCAAACTAATTGTCCCTCTTGCATGAGGACTCCACCCAACCCTTCTTTTAAACCACTTGTGCACACCAAAAATTATTTATGTTGGCATTATGATACAGGTGTTGTCCTTGATGGCAACTCACTCAGATGAAAGATCACATTGCAGCATGTCAACATCAAAGAATTACATATCAGACTACAAAGAAAGAAGAAAGAGAGGTATACGCAGGTTCACCTTGTCCAAGCTGTGTATACACGTAGGTTTACTGAACAAAAGGACTGTATATGTACACACACACATTCACACAAGGAAAAGCACGTATAACTTGGAAAAACAAAGTATTTGACCCAAGGTAATTGGTCTGAGGTATTTGACCCAAGGTAATTTGTCTGAGGTATTTGGGCCAAGGTATTGGTCCTAAGTAGTTTTGGTCCATGGTATTGAGAAAGGCCTAAAACTATATAAGGAGGAGAAGATCATTAGGCCATGGTGAGCAAGTATTTTGAATATCTTATGAGATGTTGGATCATATATGCAGGTTAATGAGCTTATGATGGTTTTCTTGATCTGATCTAAGGAGGCAACTATATGGCTGATGAAGGTTGATGAACCGAGATCATAAAGGCTTAAAAGTATTCTCATTATGTGGTTTGAATAGTCTATATCTGAATACTGACGCGCGTTTTATTCTATAAATGTGATGATTTGGGTATGACTGAAGTCTGGAATAGTTGTGATGTTTTAAGTTAGCATTTATAGATCTATACGCAAGTTCGCTTTAGTAAAAGAGCATATGCATGCTGGTTCAACATATCAAAGTAGCGTATACACCATAAGTTGGAATTTGCAGATCTGTACGCTGGTTCCCTTCGGTAAAAGTGCGTATACACGCTGGTTCGACACATGGAAGTAGCATATACCTTATGAAGCATGATGTCTAAAGTTTCAGTAGTCTCTATTTGCTGTTGCAAAGTTCTGGGTTCTGTTCTGATGACTATATTCTAGTAACAATGTTCTGAATGATTAGATTTATTGATTTTGATTTGCTTCAGTGATGATGGGTTGTCAGTGATTGATTGATTCAGTTGTGGTTGATTCAGAAAGTTATGATTGAGTTTCAGTGATTAGTTGATGCAGAGGTATTTGATGGTTGTATTGAAGTTATTATTTTCTGAGTTTCAATGTTGTTGATGGGTTTAGTATGAAAATTGGATGAAACGTGGCCTTCAGATTGTGGTGTTGTGTTCCAGGAGTATCCAGTATGAAAATTCATGAAACGTGGTCCCTGGTAGAAGAGTGGATTTTTCTGTAGGCTAGCACCTATGTACTAGTAAACATATTGGCTAGTACAAGAGCTAGGGGGTTGTAGCTCCCTTCCAGTAGTAGCTGGAGAATGAGAGAAGGTTGTAGCCTTCTGCAGGTGGGTGCCTGCATACTGGTATGAGTCTGCACTAGTACAAGATTGTAAACAGATTTTATTATTATTAAAGGAAGACAGAGATGACAGCAGCAGGTGGTTTTTACCCACATTGGGTTTCCACCTTATATCTTGGTGTTCATGTGTGTTGCTTATGTGTGATTCTTTATTCTGCTTTTACTGCACTGTCTAATAAATCTTTGATATACTGGTTAAAGCTCAATACATGATAAATTATCTAAATCAAAAGTTCTTTGCATATACATTGGTTGCTTTAAGTACAGTCGCGTGTACACACTAGTTCACTTAGTTGAAGTATCGTATATAAATCTGTTTGGGAAATAAAATTATTGATCTGATAATATTGATTCACGCCCTCTCAGTATTATTTTCAACAATTGGTATCAGAGCAGGTCCTTTAGAAGAAGCTTGATCTCTTGAAGGGAGATCCATCATCATGAGTAATCAAGAAAGTGTGGAATCCATTAGACCCCCAATCTTTGATGGGAGCAATTTTGTTTATTGGAAAATAAGAACCACAGCCTATCTACAATCACTTGGAATGGATGTTTGGGAAATTGTGGAAGGAGGATATACATTTCCAACATAAATTCCTACAAATACGACAGGTAAAAAGCAATATGAAACCAATGCCAGAGCAGTCAATACATTATTGGGAAGTTTGTCACAATCAAAGTTTGTCAAAGTCATGCAGCTCAAATAAGCCAAAGAAATATGGGACAAATTCATTCTGAGCTATGAAGGAGACTCTCGGGTAAAATGTGCTAAGCTTCAAACTCTCAGAATTCAGTACGAAACTCTTAAGATGCACAGTGATGAAAGTATAGCTAGTTACTTCTTACGTATAGATGAGGTTGTTAATTGTATGAAGAAACAGGGTGAAGAAATAAAGGAAGTTACCTTAGTTGAGAAAGTTTTGAGATCCTTATTTGCTAAATTTGAATCAAAAGTGTCTGCCATAGTAGAAAAATATGATCTGCAGACTATCACTATGACACAGCTTCACGGAATCCTAATTTCCTTTGAGACGAGAAAAGGAGGACCATCAGATATGAGAGAAGCTACATTTAAAGCTTCAGCAAAAGGAAAGGAAGAACACAATGAATCAGGACATATTTCAGAAGAAGAGATGAGGTAAACTTTGTCAAGAAGCTTCAACAAGGTTCCAAAATATTTAGAGGTAAGCTACCCTTCAAATGCTTTGCCTATGACAGAGTCGGTCATTATGCTGTAAAATGTCCTCATAAAGATAAATATGGAAAAGGTAAGGAGTATGCAAAATGGAATAGAAAACAATTTGTAAATAAAAGGAGTTACTATACTCATGAAGATAGTGATGGTTTATCAAATAGTGATGAAGATGAAAATAGTAATGACTATAGACTTCTAATGGATTATGGCGATGATAATTTTTGGGATGCTTTTGAAGAGGATGACCTTCATGAAGAAATATCTAAACTCAAAATCTGTTTAGAAGAAAAGAATATGATTATAGATACCTTGACATACCAACTTGTTGAAAAAGATTAACACAATGAAAAACTAGAATGTGAAATTGTGGGTCTAAGAAAGGATCCTGAGAAAATGAAATCTCTTAATCTTAGATTTGCTAAAGGATCAGAAACTTTAAATGAAATTATCAAAGTGTAGCGTTCTCCTCTGATAAAGACAGGTCTTGGATATACTAAATAAGCATCTCAATCACAGAAGCCGTCGACCTCCACTAAAAACTATCTTGATGCAGCAAAGACCAGTGAATAGTATGACAATCGTCAGCAAAGGCATAAAGCAAATCACCAGGTAAATCAGACTCAATTTACTCCAAGGATGAATATAAGCCACAACCAACATCAAGTAAATCATACTCAATTTTCTCCAAAGATAAATATCAATAGAAACTACAATCACCAGGTCAATAGATTCGGTAGTCGCAGGAACTTCTTTAATGGGAAATGTTTTTCATGTCATAATTTTGGACACAAAGCTGCTCAATGTGTTGCTTACAAAACCATCATGACTAGAGAAGCACGAAATCAAAGGAATGTAACAAGGGTTAAGAAAATTTCCTATAATAGCTTTTCTCTTCTTGAAAATGAAATAGAATGCTCAATCTGTAACAACTTTGGTCATGAAGAATCTGAATGCAGGAGCAAATTTTGGCAAACATATCAAAAGGAGCAAACTCCATTAAATCCCAAGATATGGAGAAGGAAAAAATCTCAAAGAGAAAGATGTAGTATAGCCTTGTATGTAGAAGGACAAGAAAATCAGTGGTACTTCGACAATGGATGCTCAAAACACATGACAGCTGACAAAGAAAAACTCCACTCATATAATGCCTTAGAAAAAGAAAAGAATGTCTCATTTGGAAACGACACTCCTGCTGTCATAAAAGGTAAAGGCTCTATTTTCTTGAAAGAAAAGGTTAAAGCTGGAAATGTTATGTATGTAGACGGTTTAAATCATAACCTATTGAGTGTCAGTCAAATGTGTGATCAAGGAAATGAAGTGGTGTTTCGATCAAACGGATGTGTTGTTCATGAGATTGATATAGGAGAGACCATGATCAAAGGTACAAGAACTCCAAACAACTTATACATACTCAAGGGAGGACAACAACAATGCTATCTAAGCAAAAATGATGAAAACTGGTTGTGGCATAGAATATTGGGACATCTAAGATTTTATCAAATAAGAAAAGCATGCAGATTCAAGGTTGTTCATGATCTTCCAGATATTAGCATCCCTGAAAATACAATATGCAAACCATGTCAAATCGGTAAGCAAACCAGAGCTCACTTCATTGAAAAAGAAGGGTCAGCTAGTAAGCCTCTTGAACTTGTCCATATTGATTTATGTGGACCATCAAGGAAAAAGTCACCTCGTGGAGAAGAATACTTTATTTTGTTTATTGGTGATTTTTCCAGAATGTGTTGGATAGGTCTTCTAAATCATAAGATGAAGTATTTGAAAAGTTCCAAGCCTTCAAAGCTTTGGTTGAAAATGAATCAGATCGAAAAATCAAATGCCTTAGATCTGATCGAGGAGGGGAATTTACCTCGGATGAATTCTTTGACTTTTGTGAACAACATGGAATAAAAAGGCAATTCTCCACCACAAGGACTCCTCAGCAAAATGGAGTGGTAGAAAGAATGAATAGAATTGTTCAACAAATGGCTCAAGCTATGCTAGATGAATCTAGAACTCCTGCAACCTTCTGGGGTGAAGCTGCATTCGTCGCCGTAACTATTCTCAACCAAGCAAATGTTCGAGTAAATAGCACTCAAACTCCACATGAACTTTGGTATGGTAAGACTCCTACTGTAAAATACTTTAAAGTTTTTGGAAGCAAATGTTATATCAAAAGGACTGATGAAAAACTTGGTAAGTTTGAGCCCAGAGCAGATGAAGGTATTCTTCTTGGTTACTCTTCCCGAAGTAAAGGATATAAATGTTATAATAAAAGACTTGGGAAAATTGTTGAAAGTATTGACGTTGTAGTTGATGAAGCATGCAAAAATGCACAACAGATAAAAACAAAAGATTATAAAAATGAAGAAGAAGGGGATTATTTTCCCACATTAAATCACAATGATATTGAAAAGGAAACCAATAAAGCATCAGAAGAAGAGATAACTATTGAAGAAAAAACTATGTCCAAGTATGTTCAGAAAAATCATCTAGAAACTCAAATTTTAGGGGAAAAAGAGGCAGGTGTATAGACAAGAAGAACTATTACAGAAACCTCAAGCTATCTAGCATTACTATCCTCCACCAAACCTCAAAATGTAAATGAAGCATGCAAAGATGAATTTTGGGTCAAGGCCATGAATGAAGAACTTGAGCAAAATGAAAAGAATAATACTTGGGAATTAGTTCCTAGACCTCATGATAAAAATATTATAGTAACTAAATGGATATTCAAAAACAAGTTGAATGAAAATGGAGAAGTCATTAGAAACAAGGCCAGACTTGTTTATAAAGGGTATGCTCAACAAGAAGGTATAGATTTTGAAGAAACTTTTGCACTTGTTGCTAGACTTGAAACCATAAGGATGTTTCTTGCTCTCTCTAGCTTTCAGAAATTCAAAGTATTCCAAATAGATGTAAAATCTGCTTTCCTTAATGGAGATTTAGAAGAAGAAGTTTATATTGAACAACCAGAAGTTTATGTACCCCAATGGCAACAGGATGCAGTCTCTGCTAAAATGATGAACCAGTAGCAGTACATCAACCAACTTACAGATCCATGATTGGTAGTCTTCTATATCTAACAGGTACCCGACCTAACATCATGCATGAAGTAGGAATAGTTGGAAGATTCCAAGCAAATCCAAAGGAATCACACCTTCAAGCAGTCAAATGAATTTTCAAATATCTTCAAGGAACTCAGAACTTTGGTTTATGGTATCCTAGAGATACAGATATTACTCTTCATGCATATACAGATACAGATTGGGTAGGAAGTGTTGATGACAGAAAAAGCACTAGTGGTGGTGCATTCTATATGGGTTCCAGGTTAGTGTCTTGGTTCAACAAGATACAAAGTTCAATTTCTCTATCTACAACTGAAGCAGAATATGTGGCTGCTGCATCTTGCTGCACACCACCACTCTGGATGATGCAAACATTGCAAGACATTCAAATCACATGTACTCCACCCATGTCCATTCTTTGTGATAATACAAGTGCCATCAGTATTTCAAAGAATCTAGTCATGCACTCCAAGACCAAGCACATGCCCGTCAAATACCATTTTCTACGTGAACAAGTGCTTGAACAAAAGGTCAAATTGGAGTATGTTCCCTTAAAAGAATAGGTTACTGATATATTCACTAGACCACTGCCCAGAGAGACATTTGAATATCTCAGACAAAAGCTGGGGGTAGTTGTTGCATCATCCTGCTGTTAAATCCAATTTTTCAGAGAAAGGTTATTATACGCGTGTTTCATGGAAAATATTGGTGCACACACACGGGTTTCTGTGGGTCAAGGAGTGTATATGTTTTTCAGACAATAAAAACAGTGGGGGCAGGCTATGATATGGGTGCTTTGTCTAATATTTATGATTAATGACTATCGATATGCTTTGTTCATTAATTTTTATCTGACTGACAAAGATGCCTTGATCATTGACCTGTTAACAATGCACATGTAGCACAGGTTCAGGGGGAGCATTAGCCTTCACGTACATTCAAAATTGTTGGCATTATGGTTGCTGAGTCCAACTATGGCTTTAGATAGTTATACCATTTGTTGCTTAGGTCATGTAAAAGTCTAGGGTGTGATATGTCTTCTCATACATTTGAATGAGTCCTCTTGGACAAATGATGTAATTTGTATCCCCACTTTACATGGGATGGATGATGTAATATTTATTGTTTTTGTCATGTATAAACAATTGGTATATACCCACTTAGTTGGGTGGATGAGTCAAATTTGGTATATCCCCACTTGGTTGGGAGATGGATGTATATATGCGTCATTGGTGATAGGAATGTCATCCTCACAAAGTTGAGTTATAGAGTCATGATATTCTTTTAGAAAAAAGAAAAAAAATCGTAGACTCTGCTTATGCTCAAGGGGAACATGGGTAGTTTTAGTGCATCTTAGCATGTCCAAAAGGGGATCTCAATCAAAGAATTCAGCATGTACTCAGGGGGAGCATGAAAAACATAACTTATGTCAAAGCGAGAAAATATCTTGGTGCACCCTTTTTCCTTGATGTCAAAGGGGGAGAGTGACTTGGTGTTGTTGTTGCCATCAAGTCCAAAGGGGGAGATTGTTGGCATTATGATACAGGTGTTGTCCTTGATGGAAACTCACTCAGATGAGAGATCCTAGTGCAAAATGTCAACAACAAAGAATTACAGATCAGACTACAAAGAATGAAGAAAGAGAGGTATACGCAGGTTCACCTTGTCCAAGCTGCATATACATGCAGGTTTACTGAACAAAAGGAGCATAAACGTACACACGCACATTCACAAAAGGAAAAGCACGTATATCTTGGAAAAACAAAGTATTTGACCCAAGGTAATTGGTCTGAGGTATTTGACCCAAGGTAATTGGTTCGAGGTATTTGGTCCAAGGTATTGGTCCTAAATAGTTTTGGCCCATGGTATTGAGAAAGGCCTAAAACTATATAAGGAGGAGAAGATCAATAGGCCATGGTGAGCAAGTATTTTGAATATCTTATGAGGTGTTGGATCATATATGCAGGTTAATGAGCTTCTGATGGTTTGCTTGATCTGATCTAAGGAGGCACCTATATGGCTTATGAAGGTTGATGAACTGGGATCATAAAGCCTTAAAAGTATTCTCATTATGTGGTTTGAGCATGAACAGTCTAGATCTGAATACTGATGTGTGTTTTATTCTGTAAATTTGATTATTTGGGTATGGTTGAAGTCTGGAATAGTTGTGATGTTTTAAGTTAGCATTTACAGATCTATACGCAGGTTCGCTTTAGTAAAAGAGCGTATGCATGCTGGTTTAGCATATCAAAGTAGCGTATATATCATAAATTGTAATTTGCAGATCTGTACGCTAGTTCCCTTTGGTAAAAGTGCGTATACACGCTGGTTCGACACATGGAAGTAGCGTATACCTTATGAAGCATGATGTTTAAAGTTTCAGTAGTCTCTATTTTTTGTTGCAAAGTTCTGGGTTCTGTTCTGATGATTGTATTCTGGTAACAGTGTTCTAAATGATCAGATTGATTGATTGTGATTTGCTTTAGTGATGATGAGTTGTCAGTGATTGATTGATTCAGTTGTGGTTGATTCAGAAAGTGATGATTGAGTTTTAGTGATTGGTTGATGCAGAGGTATTTGATGGTTGTATTAGCTATGATCTTCTGAGTTTCAATGTTGTTGATGGGTCTGGTATGAAAATTGGATGAAACATGGCCTTCAGATTGTGGTGTTGTGTTCCAGGAGTATCTAGTACGAAAATTCATGAAACGTGGTCCCTGGTAGAAGAGTGGAGTTTTCTGTAGGCTAACACCTACGTACTAGTAAACATATTGGCTAGTACAAGAGCTAGGGGGTTGTAGCTCCCTTCCAGTAGTAGCTGGAGAACGAGAGAAGGTTGTAGCCTTCTGCAGGTGGGTGCATGTGTACTGGTATGAGTCTGCATCAATACAATATTGTAAATAGATTTTATTATTATTAAAAGAAGACAAAGCCAACAACAGCGGGTGGTTTTTACCCACATTGGGTTTCCACCTTATATCTTGGTGTTCATGTGTGTTGCTTATGTGTAATTCTTTATTCTGGTTTTACTGCATTGTCTAATAAATCTCTGATACACTGTTTAAAGCTCAATACATGATAAATTGTCTAAATCAAAAGTTCTTTGCATATATGTGGGTTGCTTTAAGTACAATCGCGTGTACATGCTAGTTCACTTAGCTGAAGTAGCATATACAAATCTATTTGGGAAATAAAATTATTGATCTGATAATACCGATTCACCCCCCTCTCAGTATTATTTCCAACAATTTATCCATGTATGTTATCCTTAGCAATGTTGCATGTGTGAGCAAACATTTTAATTTATCAAAGTTGTCCTGGCATTCCAATGTCCACCAGAATTTAATTCTTTTTCTTTTCAATTTCGTGATTGGATAACTGATCTTAGAGAAGCTCTTAATGAACCTCTTCTAGTAACATGTCATCCCCATGAATGATCTGAATTCTGCTACATTTTGTGGAGTTGGCCATTCCATAGTTGCCTTACCCTTTGATGGGTTGATTGTCACTCCCTCCTTTGAGACTATATGTCCCAAGTATTGAATCTAGGACTAAAAGAACTCACACTTTCTAACTTTTGCATAATGTTTATGCTCTCTTAGCAACAATTGCGCTATTTCTAAATGTTTTTCATGCTCCTCTTCGATTTTTTAATAAAGAAATATATCATTAATGAAAACTAATACGAATTTGTCAAAATTAGGGTTAAGCACATTATTCATTAAGAACATGAAATTAGAAAGAGCATTTGTAAACCCAAGGGGCACAAACACAAAATTATTGTGCCCATACCTAGTTCTAAATGTTATTTTGTGGATATCTTCATCCTTTATACATACCTAATGGTACTTGTTGGACACCTAATCCTCTAAGGGTTGGTGTGGAAGTTGAACATTCAAAGGGAGTCTAAGAGACTACTTGGAATATGAAACCAAGGGTCACTAGACTTGTATAAATATGTATCATTGTGAATAATAATGCATTCAAGGCTAATCCTTCATATCTTTTGTCTTTTCCATAGTTGTTTTTAACATGGTATAAGAGCTAAGGTGTGTGACCTTCCCTGACCACAAGTTTTGAGGTCCTCCCTCTATTGGGCACTACGAAAACCTTCTCAACCTCTCCATTTTTGTTTTTCTGAGTTAGTGATCTCTCTAAGTTGGTGATCCATTGAAAATCAACCGATTTCCTTAGTTCCCAGGTGCTTAGTAAACATTTTGGTGTGTGGTCCAACTATTTTGGGCATTTCTCTGCAATTGTGCAGATCTATCCCTTTGTCAGGAAACACTTGTTGCTGGTGCATCCAACACTATTTTTTTCTTCACTATCCACCAACTCTGACTCGAGAAAACCAGCAAACGCTCCTCTACTTGACAAGCGTTACTCTTCGTGCATTAGACTTGTGCATTACTCTCCGTATGTTTCAAACTACACTATAAAAAATATGTTTGCAAGGGTACCCCTTGTATTCTTTGCTTTTCATAAATGGGATCATTAGTAGGAAGGGGGTATGTACATATGGGGCATGAATTCTGAATCTTTAACCAGGGAAGAATGCAGTCTGCATGATACATATGTAGACAAGTTAGTGGCTTTACCAACTCTCCCACGACAAGGTGATTCTTGTAGATTGTACAGATTAACATAAGTTATGAATATTTTTTCCATATCCAAATTGATAGAAAGATTTATACGACAATCCTAAAAGGAGGAGCCACTATCTGATAATAATGTTTGTGTTCATCCTCAACTTCTAAATTAAAATTACCAAGCATTTGCGTCATTTCTGCGAGTTCCAATCGGTCTTGTAACACAGGGTATGAGAATCCTCTGCATCAAACCTCTGCTCCTCTTCTTCTTCTTCAGTGGATAAACAATAGGTATTGCAGATAAGAGGCGAACTGTGAAAGGAGGAATCAATGGATTTGGAAATAATTGACAGAATTAGACTGCCAGAACCCTGTCATTGCTGAGTAGTAACGCTCTTGCTCTCTTTTGTCTCAGAATATTATATTCTTCTAACACAGATAGGAGACTAATCCCATCATAGAGAAAAGTTTTGTTCTTCTCTTGCTCCCATGCCATAGTCTTGACAATTAAGCATTCTACCATCTTAGGAAGTTTTCTAACAATGACCCGTACATGTTCAACACACTTCAAGGTAGTGCACCTCTACTTGCATTTTACCTGTTTTAATCCTTATTATAATCTTCAAGCCATCTCTCTTGAAAATTTGAGCCCATGCAACCTTCGAAGGCATATAAAATGAATGCTTATGATGCCATTAATCTGAGTCGTGGAAAAGGAGCAACGTATCAGAAGGGCTACTCCTGATTGGTTGCCCTTCCTTTCAGGCTCCTCCTATTGGATCCCAAAAACAATAAGCACTATCCTCTTTTTTAGAGTGAGGAGAAAGAACCCAAAAAGAGGTCCCTTAAGCAGGAGGATCATATAGAAAATAACCCCCGTGTTGTGTATCACTTGCATAGTTTAAAAAAAAAAATTGCAGAGTTTTTCCTTAAGCGGAATGCAAAGTTCTTGCATTTTGCATTGAAGTATGTCGAGAATGGTACGTTTAATAATTGAATGAAGTGTTGGAATGGTCATTGTTTCTTGCTAGTTGGAGCATTAAGCCTGTGCGCTGAAGTCCTGGTATGTACATTAAATAGAGCTATTGCACACTAGTTGTTTGGTGCACATTTATAGAGAATATTGCAGTGACATTGAATTGTGAGTGAGTGTTGCATCTTCCTCATTGGTTCATAGTTGTGATCAGAAAATGGCCAAAATTTATGAAGTATTAGAGTTCCTGAAAACTTTGATACAATCTACTATTGATGACACAATCCAAATCAGCAAAGACTCTCTCTCAGAAATTCAGACTTGTCTGCAAAATGCACATGAGAAAATTGATTTTTTGCAGCTTGAATCTCTGCTACAGCAAGAGGAGCTACAACAACGTAGTCATGATTTTGAACTTGTTTTTGTTCCGAATAATCCCATTTTTTAGTCCAAATTTTACTGTAATCAACAACCAGAAATTGTTTAGATCACTGAGCCGAGTACAAGAGAATATTTGAATGCAGAAAAAGAAATTCAACATACACTTCCCAAGCCCATCATCAGACCTTGGGAAGAGCTTGTCAATAACAAAAACATAACCGGTATTGGATATGAAAAGGATGTGCCCTTTCATATTTCAGATTACTCAAAGCCTATCCAGTTTCAGAGTGTTGGATTTCTTTATGACAATTCATCTTTAGTTGTTCCATATCCTACTCCTCTTCCACAACCGCCACAACAAAATGTTAAATACCAACATTGTGATAAAGTTGGCCATATGAAATATCACTTTATTGATGTTCATCCATGTAAGAATTGTCATAAAACCACTCATTCTTCAAAAATATGCTTCGAAAACAAGCCTCCTGCAAGAACAAAGATTCATCTTGGATGGATCGCTTCTTGGCAATGGGCTTCAACAACCAACAAGATATTGCATTCATATGTCAGAACTTGTTCTAGAGTATTGAACAGTATTGCAATTGAGTTTTCTCCATCTTCTCACCTTGTACTTGAAAGGGGGGGAGTTATGGTCATCTACAAGCTTCAAAGCCACGTCAAGTGACCTTGATCCACAACTTACCATACTAGATTCAGAGTTGTAGCCAAAGACAAAGATGTCCTTGAGCATGCCTCTGGTTGATCCTCAACCTTAAACCATATATGTTAAGTTGAGACCTCCCTTTTCAGGTTGAGCTTCTCCCTCTTTAAATAAGTGGGGACACTTCCTCTAGCACAAGACTTCAAATTCTTGCCAATTATGGAAGATTTCCAAGAATTGCATTAAGCATTCAAGATTTGGTGGTCATCCTTACCACCACAAGTTGTAGACCTCCTTTTTCAAAGTTGAGGATCTCCCTCTCCAAAGCATTAGGGATGCTTCCTCTAGTAGAATATTTTAGCTTCTTGCTGGATTTGAAAGAGTTTCGAGAACTGCACTAAGTGTTCCAGTGTTGGTTGTCATCCTTAAACCAACACCTTATACCAACATTTCAAAGAGCGCATTCAACCTTGTTCTGTAATGCATTTTTTCAAATTTTGTATTACAACTCTCTTCTTGGAATCATATATATCCCTTCGGATTAAGGGGGGGAATGTTGGACACCTAATTCTGTAAGGGTTGGTGTGGAAGCTGAACAGTCAAAGGGAGTCCAAGAGACAACTTGGAAAATGAAACCAAGGGTCACTTGACTTGTATAAATATATATCATTGTGGATAATAATGCATTCAAGGTTGATCCTTCATATCTTATGTCTTCACCATCACTGTGTTTAACAATACCCAAATCTTAGATCAATTTTCAAAAAGACCGCTTCTCCCTTTAGTTGATTGAACATATCATCAATCCACTCTAAGGGATACATATTCTTCATGGTGCCTTTATTAAGCTTCCTATAATCTATTCAAAGTCTTAGCGTGCCATCTTTCTTTCTCATGAACAAAACCAGTGCTCCCCAAGGTGACACACTAGGTCTGATATAAATTTTCGCTAACATTTCTTTTAGTTGTAGCTTCAACTCTATTAATATATGACATACTCATTCGATGAGGTGATTTAGGTGCCAACATTGTCCTTGGAAACAATTCTATGGAGAAATTTATTTCCCTATGGGATGGGAGTCATGGGATTTCCTTAGGAAACACATCTTCATATTGTTTTAAAACTGGGTACTCCATTGAGATATTGTTGTTTCCTCTAGGGTCATTGGTTATTTGGAAAATGAAAAATCTACATCCTTTATGATTGCAGCATTTTAGTTTCATCGTTGTTACCAACCTAACTGATGTAGGTTTCAATTTTCCTTGTAGCACCATCTTTTCATCAACCTCATTGAGGTATTCTATCTACTTTCCAAAACAATCAAAATTTTACCTATGGCTAGCCAACCAGTCCATCCCAATGAGGATGTCACACACACCTAAAGGAAACAAATTCAAATCTATAATCATGGGCATACCACTTAGCATGATTCGGAAAAATCTTACCATGTGCTCCACTCTTCTCCTTGTCTCAATAGCTAGCGAGGCCAACCATGACTCCTTGTGTGCTTCCTTTTGTAATTCACATTTCTTCTCTACTATTGGATTCTCCTAACTAAAAGTTGAGCCAGAATCAATTAGAATTGAAATAGTTTAATGCCTTAAAATTCAATAATTGATGTCAGATGATCATCCTATCTATTGTTCCCATTGCTTCGTAGATGTGTGACATACTCCTAACCATATCATTCACTATTTCAGCCTCTTGTACTGCGTATAGTCCATTGTGGTTCCCTTGTAGTGAAGGGAAATCACTTTGTAAATGGTTCTCCCCACATCTCCAACACTGCAGGGGTTTCCTTCTAGACCCATCTATTCCTTCTCTTGCAGGCTTAGAAAATTGGTCCTTACCAACACTAGTGTATCTCTATTGAAATTCAATCTTGTTGGTAGTGGAAGAATTTGATTTCTTTCCTCCATGTTGATATCTTGCAACTCTTTGCATCTTTTCTTTGAAAGTAGGTTTGCATTTTCTTTCCATTCAGTGTTGTACTCAAACTTGTGCTTGGATTGCTTGTAGTAGTAATTCATCGTTCATATAGCATCCTTTACAATTTGTGGCTCATCGAAATATATCCTATCCTTGAATTCCTTTTGAAATGCACTAAGGAAAATTTGTATCTTTGTTTTTCATCCTTGAGGTAGGGCACATACTTCAACAGTTCCAAAAATTTCATTACATACTCATCAGCTAACAATTGCCCTAACTTATGTTCATAAAATTCTTTTGCCTTATTTTCATAGTACATCTCTGACAGGTAGTTTTCCCTGAAGTATCTTTGAAATCTTCTCCAAGACAACTTTTCTTCTATGATATCTTTGACATTCATTAAATATTCCCACCAAATATCACCATTGCCTTTTAGGCTAAAAATGACCACTCTTTCTTTCATATTGTCAGAGTAATTGTGGACCGTGAAATGATTTTTTATTCCAAGCAACCATGCTTCAACATCCTCGACTGTCTTCACCTATTCATCGAATGTAGGAGGCTTGGCCTTCTTAAATTCCTCGAAAAAAAAGTCATTTCCTTTATTTCTTTGCTAATGGTGTTTTCTTGTAGCAGCATCAGAAAAATGCTCATAAATACCTATCCTTCTTTTTGGATTACTCAATGGAATACATTCTCATTTCTATGAGAAGAGATTTCAGCCATTTTAAACATAGGAAGATGCTCAGTCCAACTACCAGTCTTTCCACATAAGGGATTATGGTGACAAAATAACACTTCATAACTTGTCTATTTGGCCCACCAAGGGTTTCCAGTGCCGTTAAATTTTATACATTGAGAAGGCAATAAGCGACATCCTGTCTGAAACCATCGTAACAATTGATGTCTCCTCCCACATAGAGCATCACACAAACTTGGCAATTCGATTTTCCTCTAGATGTTTTGTTCAATGAATGGACTGCGATGGCCATGGCCCTTAACCATCTATTGCACTGAAAATCTCTCGATAGTTTAGCTTCATGTTGCACATATCCACCAAGCTCTCAAAGGTCCTTAGATTGTTAATACCTACAAACAAACTTTGTAAACCTCATGTTGTAGCTGTTGAATTGGTCGGCTTCTATTCCTGCATTGGCTTCCACTTGCATTTGTAATTCATTTAAACAATTAGTGGTTGGTGGGGAAGAGGAATGAATAAGTGGTGTGCATCCATGAGAAATGAAGGATCTTGATTAAATTGTTGACGCCTTGGCAACAGTGAGATTTTTCTCACAATGATCATTGTTGGATCATCGTGTCAATCTCCACAGTTATGTTCAGAGGAAAATATGTTGCTCAATCTCCAACCCCGCTGTGAACGACATGTTCAAAGCTAACGGAAGAAAAAACATAAATAAACATAACACCAAGATTTGATTAATAAAAATTAGGATTGAATTGATTCTTTCACAGAAATTCATAGGAGGAGATTAAAATTAATGGCATGGATCTACCCAAGAGGAACATATAAAGGGAAAATATATCAAAATGAAGAATGACTTGCCATTTTTTAGGGCACGATGAATTAAACAAATATGCAGTGCTCAATCAAGACAATCAATAATCTATAAATTTATGGTCTGTCATGGCACATCTTCCTAACAAAAATGGAGACAGACGCTAAATTGGGTGTGTTAGAGATAATGGAGAATATCCTAGAATAGTGAATTGGTTCACGGTACCTCAGGATAGGAATTAGATTCGATTTCTTAAGGTATGGTTCTAACATCCCTCAAACCGTGTGTGTTATTTAATGTGTGATGTACATGGACAATGTAGAGCGTTCTGTAGAGCCAGACTCTCCTGGTTCAGACTATCTTTTGTAGAGCTGACTAGTGGATGCTTTTTTATTAATACAAACATCACTTTTTAACATGGTATCAGAGCGACAGGGCTGAGAAACCTGTTCGCTAAGTGAAGGATTTTCCCGGCGCATCTGAGGCGAAATCGTCGCATTGTTTGGGGGAAAAATCGCGCTGATCCCACTGTGAGACTTATGGCATTTTTATTTTGCACGACTATCACGAATCCATGTTGGATAATCCGCTGACCATCACGAATCCATGTTGGCTAATCGCGCTGACCGTGTGGAACAACAAAAAAATTTGTGTTCGTCGTGGCTGCGTGTCTCTGTTTGGAATTGGCTGTGGTAACAAGCTGTGGGATCAAACAGTGTTGAAGACCATTTGGAGGAGGCCGCATAGTGGAGGCCTGAGACCTGCAAGAAGGCTGTGTGGAGAAATCTGGAAGGAGGTCGAGGTTGCTGTGGACTCATGGAGGAATATCCGCGTGGAGGAACATCCGTGTGGAGAGTGAGCAAGGTAGTAAGGATTGTCGTGGAGGCCGCAAGAGCCAGTAGCACGAAGGAGTGTTCATTGAATGATCTGCCATTTTTTATTTTCATCGAAGCTGTGGATTGGCATGGATCGCAACAAGAGATCTTCTTGAGAAGGAATCCACGAGCATAAATCGAACTTGCAGAGATCAGCGATTTCTGTCTTTGACATAGATCTGGGGTAGATCTATTTTTTTTTCCTGTCAAATATTTTTTTTTAAATCGTCAAGATGAATAATCAAATGATTGAAACATACTTGAATGAGCATAACAAGCTCTATGGCTCTAATTATGCGAATTGAAAATTCAAGATGCAGACTCTGCTAGAAGTGCAAAGTGCTTGGATGATTGCAAATGGGGATGAGAAGAAGCCGGCAGTTGGATCGGCATCGATCCAAAATTCGGAGAAGCGAGAAGGTAAAGCAAGGACACTGCTGAAGATGTCAATGAAACACTGCATCATACCACATATTAGAGAATGTAAATCAGTAAGCAAAATCTAGGTAATTTTGAAGGATTTGTATGAGATCAGGAATACAAATCGTCTTCTATCCTTGAAGAGCAAGATATTATCCCTGAAGATGGAGGAAAATGAAATAGTTTCTTCCTTCATAGCGAGGATCAAAAATCTGAAGAACAAATTGGCAGACATTAGTGATACAGTTGTAGATACAATCTAGTAACCATTACCATGAATGGTGTGACTGATGACTAACAAATGTTTATCATTGGGATAAATGCAAGAGAGAAAATCCAAAAGTTTGAAGAAGTGATATGAATATTAATGCAAGAAGAAGAAAGAAGATTGACTCTGAAGCCCCAGAGTGCAGATCTTGCGTTGATGGCGAAAAAGAACTTCTTCAAAGGAAAAGGAAATCCGCAACAACAAAACAGAGGAAACTCATAGAAAAGACCAAATCAGACTCAAGGTATGCATCCGAATAGAAACAACTCTATAATTAAATGTTTTTATTGTGGAAAACTTGGTCATATAGCTAAGGAGTGCAGGAAGAAGAAATATCATGAACAACAACAGAAGAAGAAAAGACATGCAGGTCATCTCGCAAATGATAATCATGAGCAGAACTTTAGATTGTTCATGGTAGAATTTGATGAGAATGTTGATGCAGACATCTGGTATGTAGATTTGGGAGCATCCACACATATGACAGGAAACATACAATGGTTCGAAGATTTTAAAGAAATCAACGACGGAGCACAAATCTACCTAGGTGATGATAAAAGCCATCAGATCAAAGGGTGTGAAAAAATTAATTTCATTTTACCTAATGGTACTGTAAGACAAATTCATAATGTCATGTATGTGCTCGGTGTAACAAAGAACTTGATTTATGTATCCATGATTACAGATCAAGATCTCAAAATTGAATTTTTTAAATTTAACTGTTATATTAAAGATCTGTTAGATGACATGAAGACTATTGCTATAGGAATTCGAATAGGAGGTCTGTACAAATTGGATGGAAGACCAACACCAATTCAAGCTTTGATAACAGCAAGTTTGACTATAGAAAAGTTGTGGCATCAGAGATTTGGTCATATCAACTACAATGATTTGATGTTACTTCAGAAAAAGGAAATGGTAAGAGATCTTCCTATGTTAAAACAAGTGCATAATGATTGTGATGCTTGTACATTAGGAAAGATGCATAGAGAGGAATTCCCTGTTCGAGTAGAAAAGAAACAAAGAGACATACTTGAATTAGTGCACACAGATCTTTGTGGACCCATGCAAACAAAGTCATTAGGAGGTGCACTGTATTTTTTACTATTTATTGATGATTGCACAAAGTTTTCTTGGGTATATTTTTTGAGTAAGAAAAGTCACACATTTGAATACTTTAAGCAGTTCAGAAACATGATTGAAAAGAAAACAGGGAAGCATATAAAAATTCTCCACTCCGATCAAGGGGGAGAATATAGGAAGGATGAGCTTATCAAGTATTGTAAAGACCATGGGATATTACAACAATTCACAGTACCCCATACTCCTCAGCAGAATGGAGTAATGGAAAGAAAGAACAAAACATTGGTGGAATGTGTTAGGAGCATGTTGAAAGGAAGGATCTTTTGAATGGTTTTTGGGCTTAAGCGTTGAATACTACAGTTTATTTGAAAAATAGGAGTCCTACAAAGAGTCTTGAGTTTAAAACTCCTTATGAAGCATTATATAGATTTAAACCTGTAATAAAACATTTAAGAGTGTTTGGGCCTAAAGAATTCTCCCATATTCCAAAGGAAGACAAAAGAAAACTAGATTCAAAAGCTATCAGATGTACCTTTATAGGGTATTTTTCACAATATAAAGCCTATAGATTATTTAATCCCTCTACTCACAAGATTTTTTTTAGTAGAAATGTCATATTCCATGAGCAGGATCATGAAGAATTTGATAAGCACAATGAGGAATGGGATATTCCGTTCTTGGTGGAAGAAGGAAGTGATGAATCAAGTGACGGGAATGAGTAGCAGCAGATGCAGCAACAACAGCAGTAGGAAGGAAAAGAATATGATGTAGCTATCAAGACAAGACCAGAAAATGATGATTAGACAAGGTTTGAAGCTACCCCACTAGTCAGGAGATCAGGTAGGAAAGCTCAATTGCCAGCAAGATATAGGGAAAATGCTTTTATAACTAGTATGATGAATGTTGTTGAACCTTCTAGTTATAAGGAAGCAAATTAATGTAGTGAATGGAAAACGGCTATGGAACAGGAATATGAATCTATAATCACGAACAACACTTGGGAGATGGTTGAACTTCCTAAAGGGAAACAAACCATAGGTTGTAAATGGTTGTATAAACCCAAGATTAATGCAGATGGAACCATAGATAAATTAAAAGCTAGATTGGTAGCAAAGGGGTATTCACAAAAAGAAGGCATTGACTATGAAGAAACCTTTGCCCCTGTAGCTAAACTAAAAACCATCAGAATGTTGATCGCTTTAGCTACTAAGAAAAATTGGATGATTCACCAACTATATGTAAAGTCTACATTTTTAAATGGAGAATTGAAAGAGGAGGTTTATTTAGAAAAACCTAAGGGGTTTGTCTAGAAAGGGAAAGAAAATTTAGTCTGTAGATTAAAGAAAGCTCTTTATGGACTAAAGCAAGCACCCAAGTCCTAGTATGAAAAGATTGATTCATTTTTTCTACAACTTGGCTACAATAGAAGTAAAAATGACCCTAATATTTATACCATGAAAGATGAACAAGGGCACATAGTGTTGATTTATTTGTATGTAGATGATTTAATTATTACAGGTGATGCTATTGCTCTAATCAGAAAAATCAAGCAACAAATGTCACAGGTGTTCAAAATGAAAGACCTTAGTGAATTAAGATAATGTTTGCGTCTTGAGATTTGGAGAGCTTCAGGGCAAACTTCTATGTCCTAGGGTAAGTATGTCAAAGGTCTACTAGAAAGATTTAGGATGGATCAGTGCAAGGCTGCAGCAATACCATTACAATAGAACGTTAAACTTCAGAGTGAGGATGGCTCTAAAGAGGCAGATGCAACACTTTATAGACAACTAGTTGGGAGCCTAATCTACCTGACCACTATTAAACCAGATTTGGCTTATGTAGTTAGTGTGCTAAGTCAATACATGTCCAAACTACTTGAGAGTCATTGGAATGCAGCAAAATGTGTATTAAGGTATCTACAAGGTACTATAGACTATGGGATTATTTATATTGATTCCTTTGATGTTAGATTGATAGGATTTACAGATTCTGACTGGGTTGGAAATGTAGACAACCGCAGATCCATAACAGGCTATGCATTCAGCATTAGATCTGGGGTGTTTACATGGAGCAGCAAGAAACATAACACAATTTCCTTGTCTTCAGCGGAAGCAGAGTATCAAGCCATGTGTGTAACAACATGTGAGGCAGTTTGGTTGCACAGACTTCTCCAGGATGTCGGGGAAGAACAGAAGGATGCAACAATAATCAGATGTGACAACCAGAGTTCAATCAAACTTGCTAATAATCTAGTGTTTCACAAGAACACTAAACACATTGATACGCAATTCCACTTTGTCAGGGAGAAAGTGCAATCAAAATAAATCCATTTGGTATATTGTAATACATGTGATAATGTTGCAGAACTTTTCATTAAGCCTCTTGGAAAAATTAAGTTTGAAATGTTTAGGGAGATGTTAGGCATATTTGTGAACCCCTTCTCCATTAATGGGGGATGTTAGAGAATGGAGAATATCCTAGAATAGTGAATTGGTTCACGGTACCTCAGGATAGGAATTAATTTTTATTTCTTAGGGTATGGTTCTAACTTCCCTAAAACCGTGTGTGCTATTTAATGTGTGATGTACATGTACAATGTAGAGCATTCTGTAGAGCTAGACTCTCCTGGTTCAAACTCTCTGTTGTAGAGCTGACCAATGGATGTTTTTTTATTAATACAAACATCGCTTTTTAACAAGGTGAGATGGTAGACGGTGTTGTAAAATTCGCATCAATCCCAAACTATTTTAAATTGAAACTTAAAGGTATTGATTTATCATCAACAATGTTGTTCCATTGATCTCATTGCAACATTGTGATACGGTTTGCTATAACTAAAATAGACAGCTAATAAAGAGCAACAACATCTAGCTTAACTTTAAAAATGTGTATAATATATAGTGTGAGATTTCATTTGAAAGGATTTGGAACATCGTGGTACCGATTGCTTGCAACTATCGTAGACAACTAATAAAGGGCAAGAATATTTAGCTATTTAGCTTATTGTAAAATCTGCATGGTATGTGATGTGAAATTTGTTAGGGAAAGGATTTGAGACTGATATATTTCTTATTTTACTTTAAAAATGTGTATATGATGTGATGTGAAATTTTATTTGGAAAGGATTTGGAAGTGATATATTACTAATTTTTTAAATAGTATGTGCCATTTTATTGTTACGTTTTTGTACAGTTAATTTGGATTACTTGTTTGTACAGTTTATTTGGATGGGATAGGGTAGAAAAAAATTATATATGATAACTGTTTTTCTAAGTCTTAAGAATTAAATTGAATTTTTGTTTATGATTTTTTGTTCTTAAATTAACTTAGTTTAAATTTATTTCAAATTTTATGTTTATGAGTAGTAGATAATAGATTTATGGCCGCGGTTGATAGCTCTCCAAAGTTGGATCTCGGAGGTATGGAAGCCTCTAATTCCTGATGCAATTAATATCTACCCCTGTGCTAGGGGTTTCTTTATAGTAGATTTTGAAAACCGTGAAAGCAGACAATGTATTCTAGATTCTGGCCCTTGGTTTTGGGATAAATCAGGCCTATTCATGAGGCCATGGAACCCATCATTCGATCCCTCAACAACAATCATAACCTCAGCACCAGTTTGGGTGAGACTGCCAAACCTACCCTCGCATCTCTGGAATTTCTCTTCGCTAGAAGCCATTGGAAATGCAATTGAGAAATTTTACTGCAGGTGTCCAAAAACAGAGGAATATGTCAGAACCACGTATGCACGCATATGTGTGGAAATGGACTTCAGCGTCGGATTCCCAGCTGAAATACACCTAACAAGTAAAGACTATGGGTGGAACCAGAAACTCGATTATGAAAGTGTCCTCTTCAGATGTCGATCTTGCTTTGAGACAGGACATCTAGCCAAAAATTGCCCAAAAGCTTCCCAGAAAAATTCTGATAGAAAAAATCACCACAGATCTACATGGTGGGAAGGAGCACAAAAAGAACATTACACTGTCATCCAAGAAGAATACTCTCGAGAAAACTCTGAATTACAAGAAATCAAGCAAGATAGAAACAACTCTCAAGACAAGCAGAGGGAAAGCCCCGCCCAACAACAAAAAGGTGAACTCAACAACCCCTCAAGCATCGATAGTTATGCGGTTTCGAATAACGCGCAAAATAAATCTTCATTTAACAGCAAAGCAGATCTCCTAGACCAAACTTCTTCTCCGACTATCTCCAAAAGGACAAACACAATAGATCGCGAAGCTAAGACACCAATGTCCCAAGAACCAGAAGAGATGAAGGAGATGCAAGATAAAGAAATTTGGAAGACCATAGAGAAGAAAAGAAAGCTACATCACCAATCTCGCCAAGAAAGACAAGGAGCCAAACAATTAGAAATTAAGAAATTACAGGTCCGATAAACCAATTTGGTCTCAGTGGATGTTAACCACCATCATCATCATCATCAGGAAATGTTTGTTTTTATTAATATGGATATTTAATTAAATAATATTTTTATAATTATTTTATAAATTTATTTAATATGAGAAAATAATTTTGTTTAATTTTAGTTCATGATTTGATTTCATAGTTTTTTTTTATCTATTAACTAATTGATTTTGCACTTAATTGTTTGTAACATTTAACCCATGGGAATACATTGCATGGGGAATCAACTTGCATACCGTGGAGGGCATTTTTTTAATAACTATGTGTTGGTTATATTATAAGGATATACTATAGTATTAGTAATACTCACCACCTTAGGCATTAATAGAATGTTGTGGGAGAAATTAATCCTTACAAGTTTGTCTAATGAAACACTTACGTTACGATTAGACCAATAATTGCTAGATTTCATGGCTAAAGATAACATTTTCTACTACAATGAGTTGTTATATAATCAGTACTCCTTGGGATGCAGGTGCTTTCATTTTGCATAGGCTTGCTATCTCATGGATAGAGATGACATTCTATGCCATAATAGGTCATTGTACAAGTATTATCCCTTGGGTTGCAAGTGTAAGTAAATCTTCTTTCCCCTTGACATTGCACTCACCAATTTTTCTTCTTAGATATACAATTCTTGGGATGCATTGGTACTTGTGCCTAGAACTAGATCAGAGAAAAATGATGCCTAAGTACTTGTGCCTAAACTAAATACAAAAAATGTTATTGGCACCAAGTGGGTCCTTAGAAACAAGATGAATTAAGATGGACAAGCAAGAAGGAATAAAACCAAACTAGTATGAAAAGAGTATGCACATGTAGAAGGCATTGATGTTAAAGAAAAAAATTCCCCTGTAGCTAGATTAGAAGCAATAATAATTTTATTAGCATTTGCATGTTTCAGAAAATTTAAAGTATATCAAATGGATGTCAAGTCTGCATTTATGAATGGTGATTTAGAAGGGGAGTTGTACAAATAAAAAATAGAAGGATTTTAGTGGTATGAAGATGTATACATGATATGTAAACTACAAAAATTACTGTATGGATTAAATCAAGTTCTAAGAGCCTAGTATTCAAGGCTTGATAGATATCTGTAGCAACAAGGATTCAAAAAGGGCACAACAAACAATAATCTTTATATTAAAACCGATAATGAGAATTTACTCATCATTGCTATGTATGTGGATGATATCATCTTTGTAAGTGATGTTTATCAATTGCGTTAATAATTTGCAGTAAACATGCATAAGGAGTTTGAGATGTCTATGTTGGGAGAATTACAAGTTTCCCAATCAATAAAGGTATTTTTATCTCTCAAACAAAATACCTAAAAGAATAATGTTACCAACTTAACAAGAACATTACCAAGTCATTATTTTTTTAGAGGTTGCATCCAATCATGATTTTTATGTTGATTTTGAAAAGTGTGATGCAACGTCACCCTTTTTTTAGGGTTAAAATCCTAACATGTTTTAACCAAGAATTAAAATCCAAATATCATGATTATGAAAGACATGAAAAACAACGTTGAAATGCAAAAGTGGTGATGTAACATCACCTCTTTTTTTATTTTCAGGGTTAAAATTCAAACATTTTTCAATCATGACATTAAAGATCAAATATCTCCACTACGAAAAAAAAAACACACACACACACATTGAAATGCAAAAGTGGTGATGGAGACTCACCCCTTTTTTTAAAGGTTAAATTTGAAACATTTTTCAACATGCTATTAAAAACCAACTCTAATGACTATAGAAAACCCTAAAGCTCAACAGTTAAGTTTGTCTACCTTTCTATTTTTCTTTTTTCAATGCTTGTTTTAAAGTGTTTTTTTTTTTTTTAAGTTGTCTAACTTTTATTACATTTTTGAGGTTAAAATACCAAATCATTAACATCACACTGTTGACCATTGGTACTATTAAAAAATAAATAAATAAATAAAATCAACTTATATGTAAAATCAACATTACACAATTTTTGTTTAATTATTATTACTTTTTAATAATTTACATTAAAAAAACTTGGGGAAACAATTGTAAATATTAATTTTTTTTATGGGAGAAAAATAATTTAGCCCACTAGGTGTAAAGCAGACTGTTGGATACCTAATCCTCAATGGGTTAGTGTGGAAGCTGAATAGACAAAAAGAAGTCCAAGAGACCTTGGGATGTGAAACCCAACGGTCAAACAATGTACTATAAATGTATATCAGTTGTTAATAAAAATTGAACTCTCATGTTTTATCTTTCATATTCCTCTGCTACCCATGTGTGTTTAACATGGTATCAGAGCAGGTGTATTCCTGCCCTACATAATTAATTTGAACCATTTGTTTTATGGCCTTTATGTCCAGATCATTTCTGCCAACAATTCTGCGTTTCATGAATATTTTCTCATGAATATTGTCTCAGCTAAATTTTAGTTGCAACCTGTTATTTCTCCAGCGCTATTTTTATTCACCTGCCTTCTAAAAACGCTCCTTGCTCAAACCTACCATCTCTACCCTAACAAGAACATATCTCTGACTGCAATGTATTCCTGACTACGGCCTCTGCGAATTATTGAATTTGTAATGCTGGTCCTTTGATTTAAACATTGAAGTGTTATTTGCCATTGTCTGCGCCATTGTCTACCATATTCCCTCCTAACAGTGGGCGCGCCAAGTAGGGGCACGAACCCACAATCGCCTGATTGAAAACCCTTTTGGTCCATCAAATTCAATGAACGAATTTCTAACGCCGAAAGCCTGAGCTGAGGCATTTTGCACCCGGTGTTCCAATAGTTATTGTTGGAACTAAACTAGATCTTGGGGATGACAAATAGTTTTTACTGATCACCCTGGTGTTGTTCCTGTAACAACTACTCGAGGGAAGAGTTGAAGAAGAAAATTGGTGCTGTTCCAGATCCGAACTAGCAAAACGAATCAATTTTAATGGTGCAGTGAATGTGGATTGAATACGCTTGGAGAGCTGTGCTATCTTGAATGCTGATGATATATCCTGCAAGTCAGCCTCTCTGGTTTGATATACAGTTTTGTGTATTACGTTAATACATAGTTACGCTGCCATATATTTACGTTGCCATTTTAATGCGTAATGATATTTGAAAATGTTGCCCCATTTGTTTGTTAATCTTAGTCCGACCTGCCAGATCTTCCAGAGGTGGCGCGCATCTGAGGAATGCCCAATTTGGGATCCTTCAATCGCTTTGCTTTCTCATGCAAACATCTCTGCTAATTGGAAGAAAAGATACATTACTTCTATACTCCTTTGAATTGTGTTTCACTGAGCTCTCAAAATCTTCAATCTTGGTGCCATTAGGAACCTCTCTTCTCTGTCTTCCTTGTTCCACATTTGATAACAACATTTTGGAACTTCGATTATCAACCATCCCTTTATCAATTTCAGTGGCAGGACTATACCACATGTTTGACACATAGCACGACTCAGTTTTTATGTCTTTTATTAGAGCCCATATCATTTTGATTTCTTTCGAGTGCGGTGTCTCTCCCATCATAATATTGCTGTATATATTGAATCTTGTTGAATTTTCACAAACATTTATTTCCGATAGTTATTTGGGCATTCATCTTCTCTGCTTAGATGAAGATTTTATACTGTCAGCGTGCTTTCTGAATCCTGTCTCTGGGATTGTTACAGGGAAAAGTGTCTACACAGAACTGCTTATCCCACTAAGGTGTGGTAGCTACCTTAGAAACAAACAAAGTAAAGCTACTTTCATTTTTCCTTTATGAAATATAGATGAGAGAAGAATAAAGAAGACCAACCTCTGTCTTGCGCTAATCTCCTAGTTCGATTCCTCTCTCTCTTGATAGTCTTTCGCTACTTGCTCCCTTGTAGGCCCAACTTCACAGAGTACCTATAGGGTCACAGTAGCATAACACTATACAAGAACATGGATCTATAATCATAAACAATCTAGGATCAAATGTAAATTGACCATACAAATGCATAAAACATAAATGACACAAGAGTATGGAGGACAACTTGAATAGCTTTTATTGATAACCAAGAAAGAGCCAAGGGAGTTACAACTAGTTGTTCTGACCCAGCATCATCCTCTCAGCAAGTAAGCCCTTCTTCACCTCATACAAAGCTTAGATCACCCAACACTATGATGTTGTCTCAAGAAACCAACATCAATTCCTTACAAGATGCAAAATTCTAGCCTCTAGATCTCTGGGATGAAGGATCCATATATAGATATCTGTAAGGGAGATGAGTCAGCTTGTGATTTGATTAGTGTCTTCCCTCTGATATTTCTTGCTTCCACTTGGAGATTGATGATCTCTTACTCATCCTTGGTCGAATTCAGAGAGGCAAGTGTCACAGGAGAAGTTTCTGGAAGATTCCATGCCTCTCCACCTCGCGGAATGACACTGCCATTTGTCACTTCTCGCCCATCACACCCCATAGAAGGGCTTTTTGAAATGCAACGCACCCACAGAGTGTACTTAGGTGAGATGTAATGCACTTTGCCTATGGAGCAGCTGAAATGATCCTGTTTTGACCAGTTTTGAGCAGTTTTTTATGGAGAACTTCTGGGAGAAGCTGTAATCAGTTGACCTTGTTCCTTTAGGGGTTACAACAACACCTTTAGGGACTTAGGAGCCCTTGGTTTATGGACATTTCATGCTTGGGGTTGCAGTGCCCAAAAATGTCTATAACAGTTGCCCCCTAAAGTATGAGGTTGTTAATCTTTTGATGTCGGGTGAAATGCTTTATTATGAGGATCCGAAGTTCTTTCAAGCTAGGAGGAGACCTGTAATAAGATACAATACAATACATTATCTTCATAATATTTTCATGATCTAGCTGAGGCGAATATTCCCATGCTCAGCTTTATAAATTCATTTTCATGTACATAGGACATACAATCGTTTGATTGTAGACTGATGATTCTAGTAGAGTCATCATCCCTTTGATTGGATGACTATCTGTGCAGCAATAATGTACATTTGATGTCTTTATTTCCCTGAATATATATCGCAGCCCGGATGGATGAAACTAGATCCGAGGTCTTCAATCTCGTTCGATCTTCACTCGAAGTACAAGTCTATCCATGTGAGATATGTTCTGGAGTCGAACATGTAAAGACATCGCCTGATTACCAGCCAATGATGTAAGTTGTTAACAGCCACAAGAGGAATCACCGATAATGATAATGACCCTCAAGGTACTATAGTACAGTTCACATGGTGTGAATAAAGGACTTGGCGTCAAACACCACGCAAACTCTTTCAGTCGAAGGCCATTGATGTAAACCTGTCGCCGGAAGTGAGAAACTTGCCATTGAGGCCTGCAAGCTTCAAAGTACTGAACGGGGTGTTCCTAGATCGACTTCTTGGATAATGAGCTGATGTCGACAAGAAGCAATCCATCACAGGAGGGCCTTAATGAATCCCACATCAATGACACAGAACAGAGCAAATGATTTTAGTGGAGGTGAAAATGATCTGATGACATAAGGTTCAGGGTGGCGGTCATGAAAGAATGGAGTGTAAATGTATTGTAGCGGGTGAGACACAGGTGAATTCTCTAAATGACTTCTCTTGAACATATCGGCGACACTCATATGATGGATTGGTAGCATTAACCCCAAATGTGGATGGTGTGATGGGACCATGGCGATGTGACCGGTGAATGAAACAACCCAACCCGATTTGGATCCAGAGTGAAAGTGTCATGTTCAAGAGCGACTTGCTACCAACAAAGTTTCTTCAAGTTTTCTTCCCAATTTTTCCCCAGTCATTGTTGACCAGTACCTCTTTATTTTTGTCAAGCTTGAGGAGGATAACATATGCTTGTTCTATAATTTGCCCTTCGGGCAAACCCATCGCTATGTTTTAACGATCCTAGCGGTAGTGAAACTCATTCTTGTCTGCTATGGACAAGTTTGTCGCTATTAAGTTTTAACGAGTTTAACGACGAAGATAACTCGGTCCTTTTCAATTTTAGAGAGTCTGAAAAGGGACGTAAAGGAAACTCCATAATTCCTTTTTCGTCATCTAATCCCTTAAGTCTGAAAAAGTATAAAACAATACAGGAGGGATGAATTTTCGATACTTTTAACGAGCCGAACAAAACAAGCGCTCGATCTTTTTGTGTAATAATCCCTCAGGTCCAAAAAGATTAAAATCTAAAGGAGGGATAGCACTTTCGGTCCCTTTAACGAGCTGGAGAGGCCAATGGCTCGGCAATCTTTTCATATTTTACGAGTCAGTTGAAAAGAGCTTAAAGGAGACTCGTCTTTTGAGGAACGAGTGATAAAATAGGGTAGCAGTTGATTCCAGGTAAGGTTTGGAATTTTCCAATCACGATAGTGTTACAAGGATGGCTAGTGGGATCACTCTTCGCAGATGTTCCTCAAAAGGGGTAAACAATCAAATGGAGGTGAATGATTGCCCAATACAGAGTGGAGGTGATGATGAGAACACGACCAAGGCTTTAAAGGATGAAGTACTACATTCACGATGGTTATTTACCGGGAAATAGTTCATTTTTTAATGAGCTTAAACACAGGAAGAAACATTTGCTCATGACTTATGTTTATTTTTTAATGAGCTTGAAGTATGTGCTAAAACTGCTCGATTAATCCAGTCGTATAATAAGAATGTCCCATTTAAAAACGGCAATTTTTAGAGTTTTGCCCCACATCCTTTCTTTATGCAAGTTAGGAAACGACCAATCCTATGAGTTTAAAGGGTTAGAGGACCTACAAATTTAAAAAATAAATAGTCGCTCTTCGCTTGCACGCCAAAAGGTTTGCATGCCCCCAAGTATAAAACAGAGTTTCAAGGTCACCTTTCAAATCTCCAACAAAACATTTGTTTTATCAGGAAAGGTCTACCTCTTTCAGGTTACCAAAGATTGTTCTATTCACAGCACAAACAAAACACTTCTTCGGCGATGTCTACCGAAATAGACAAAGGTGAGACAATCCACTCACATAACTTTGACGAGAGAATCTTATTCCAGTCTAACCCCCTCTTCCAATCACGGACGGGAGTACAGTCCAGTCATATATCTCTCGCGGAAACCTACCCTATACCCGAAGTTTTCCTGCCGAAGCAGACCAGGGTGCATGCCCCCTGGGTTTCAGTCATGTCCCCCGAATCACTCGCGCTCATCAGGTGGATGGACTGGAGATTGATGAGAAATTCCTTGTGTGAAAAGACCATTCAGGGATGGCATATGACTATTTTCTCTATGTGATCCGGGAAATGAAAGCTGGTCTACGAGCTTGACCATTCTTCCTTCGTGCGGAAAACACATTACTCTAAAGAGTGATGTGACAATGGCTCCCATGTGATAAATATAGTCTCGTCCAAGGAGTAGATTATAATCCAGGGGTCCTTGAACTACCATTACGTTCATGTGAACAGTTTTCCCTCTCAATGTTATGGGCACATTGGGAAGGATCCCTAACGGTCGACTGGTTCCTTTGTCAAAGCCTGTTAGATTTCTCATCTCAGGCAAAAGCGATGGCGAACCAAGCGCTTTCCAAGCAGTCGAGGAAAGGATACTCACAGAAGCCCCTTCATCTATGATGGTACCAGCCATAACCATTCTATATATTTGAGCAATAATTCGGAATGGTACACTAGCCGGTAAACGGGGTCTGCCTAGTTGATTCCAGTCGAAAGAAACAACTAGGTTGCTTGGAGGTGGGACTGAATAGACGGCTGGGTATGACTCTGACGAACTTCCTTCCTGCGGTAAAGGAATGGGTAAATTTCCCCCATGTTCATCGGAGTCTGTGCTTACAAAAATAATTTGGACGGTGTCACCCTTATTCTCTTCTGTGACTGTATCATCTGAAGATGGAACCTCTGAAGGCAAGACCGGGTCAACTGCCGCCTCGACCTTTTGACTTTCGTTTGGTATGGGTTCAGATGGTTTGTCTTCAATGATAGATGCTTCGGCTGACCACCTGGGCGGGTTAGCCGGATTTTCAACTAGTGACGGACTTGGCAAGAGTTTTTTATATCTAGGAGGAAGTCGTAACGGTGAAACCGGACGATCGTCCAAAACTCTTTTAGCCTCGTCTAAGAAGGGACAACGGTGGACGGCATGATCGCCTTCGCACAGTTTACAAGGAAATCTATATTTTCCTTTTTGTCCTGGGGCTTCACTTTCACTAGTCGACGGTGTGTTTTCAACATGATCATCAGAGGTTGACGACACCGAGTTGTGTAAATGAGGAGACCAGTCCCTTAATATCTGAGGGATGCAGGGACAATCTCTATGATAGTGGTCTCCTTTGCAAATGACACATGGCGATTTAGGCCTGGTCGGTGCAGTGTGTGGATTTTTGCTAGACAATGCTTGGTTGCCCCCTTTCACTTTTGGCTCCTTCTTCTTCTTCTCTTTCTTCTTCTTTTCCTTCTTCTTCTCAGGTACTTGACTTTTGGCTTTACCAGCCCCATCAAGCGAAGAGGAAGGAGAAGAGAAAGAATTGGAGGAAGTAGAAGGTTGGTGGGTAACTCTGGAATCGTCTAGTTGCTGACTCGATTGTTCAGGAATTGCGGTGTTCTGAACGACAGAGGTTGAGAAGAGCCATACGGGCAAGCCGATTGTCAATCCTGGAAGCGACAATGCAGCCATATGGGGTGCACCAACATCTCCACAAGAGGAGAAGGGACTAGGATTTCCTCCAAGGGGAATTCCTTGGTTGATGGATTCCATTTTCTCAACCTAAGATTAACGTAGGAAAGGGTGATGATTATTCTGTTTAAAATAAATTTTAGACACTTTGACACAACTTGTTTTTTCAATTTTAAAGAGTCGAGAAAAAACAAAAGATGACTCTAGTCGCCTTCGATTTTTAATGAGCCTGAAGTGACAAGTGCTCAGATGGACCTTTTCCGTTAAGGAGTCTGAAAAGGAACGAAAGGGACTGCTTTGGAAATCTAGGTAGAGGGATTACCAAATCAATCGCAAAACTGCAGAATATTTTTTACGGTACGGCAGTCAATCTTCCCGAATGCTGTGTTCAGTGCATTGCGATCGATAGGGTGGCAGACACGGCTTCCTATGGATAAAGGATTAAGCCTATTGTGGTCTCCCAAAATATACTCGACGGTACGTGGGAGCACAAGTCCGTACTAGCACTTATCGTCTCAAAGTGGAGGAATCACCCAACCATCAGTGAGAACAACAGTTACCAGGCTTTACGACGCCGGAATACGTCTCTAGCCTAGACTTCTAGATGTTTTGCGTTAGGTTCCAAAGCGTTGTTAGATTCATTAAATTTATTTTATAGTTGATCTTGCTTAAGAAATTTTCCTTTCAGGTTCACCGCGAGATGTAGATGTACAATTCCTAAAATGCAATCTAAGATGATAAACAGTCTTTTATCTTCTTTGTGCAATGAAAATCCTAGCTACTAAGGAAAGAGAGACAGCATTCTTTCACAAAGAGCAAAGAGCACACACTAAATGCACTGTCCTAAATCAAACCAATCAAACAGTCTAAATGCAAATGCACATGCATGTATTTGTTTTCGGCTTTCTTACTATGTGAATGGTAAAAAGAAAGCTAATGCACAAATCTGAATTACTTTTCAAGCGACAATTACTAACAAGTTCCTTTTCAAAATAAAAAATGGAGACAATCACAACACTTTACGATTTGGAAATGAATACTTTCTTTCGACATTAGAAAAACTACAAATTCGGACAAAATACAATAGTAACAGGGTAATCGACTATCAATAGCAACCAAACTCTTTCCTATGACTGAAAACGACACTTGCGACACTTTCAAATCAAGGGCCGACAGTACAATTACGTTACTTTCTGCAAAGGAGAACTGAAAATGACTCAACAAATACACAAAAACATTTATAGTTCTTTTGCACAATGGAGGCGGAATAACAGCAAGGAAAAGGGGTTTCAAACAGAGATATACTGATTACAGGCAGCAAAATTCATGAATAGAACTGAAAAGAATGAATCATAGAAACCAAAACTGAACAATGCCTAGTCTGATCAGCACACCTGTAACACAGTGAACTTGAAATGCAACGCACCTACTACACTCGGGAAGTGCGTTGAATTTTAGATTCACAGAACAGAACCTGCGCTGGGCCAGAGACGAGACTTTGCTTGGGTTTCGGGTCACAGTTTGCAGTTTAGTTCATGGGTTTTGGCTGAGCAAATGGTAATCAGTAATGCAACAATCAGGGGTAGATCTAAGGAGGTTCTAAGAGCTACCACGAGGGCAATTAGAGAGTTTGTGAATCAGTTGTTTAAGTCATAAACACATCCCAGGGACTGACTGAAGTTGCATTTATCTACTTTGCATTTGCATAGCAAATGAAGTTCGAAAGCTACCTGGCTTGACTTCAGGCTCCGTCTGTAAGTTTATAAAATAAACAACAAGGAAGATAAACAAACAAACTAATTCGTCCCCAACAGAGTCGCCATTTTGTTACAGGGAAAAGTGTCTACACAAAACTTCTTATCCCACTAAGGTGTGGTAGCTACCTTAGAAACAAACAAAGTAAAGCTACTTTCATTTTTCCTTTATGAAATATAGATGAGAGAAGAACAAAGAAGACCAACCTCTGTCTTGCGCTAATCTCCTAGTTCGATTCCTCTCTCTCTCTTGATAGTCTTTCGCTACTTTCTCCTTTGTACGCCCAGCTTCACAGAGTACCTGCAGGATCACAGTAGCATAACACTATACAAGAACATGAATCTATAATCATAAACAATCTAGGATCAGATGTAAATTGACCATACAAATGCATAAAACATAAATGACACAAGAGTATGGAGGAAAACTTGAATAGCTTTTATTGATAACCAAGAAAGAGCCAATGGAGTTACAACCAGTTGTTCTGACCCAGCATCATCCTCTCAGCAAGTAAGCCCTTCTTCAACTCATACAAAGCTTAGATCACCCAACACTATGATGTTGTCTCAAGAAACCAACAGCAATTCCTTACAAGATGCAAAATTCCAGCCTCTGGATCTCTGGGATGAGGGATCCATATATAGATATCTGTAAGGGAGATGAGTCAGATTGTGATTTGATTAGTGTCTTCCCTCTGATAGTTCTTGCTTCCACTTGGAGATTGATGATCTCTTACTCATCCTTGGTCGAATTTAGAGAGGCAAGTGTCACAGGAGAAGTTTCTGGAAGATTCCATGCCTCTCCACCTCGCGGAATGACACTGCCATTTGTCACTTCTTTCCCATTGCACCCCATAGAAGGGCTTTTTGAAATGCAACGCACCCACAGAGTGTACTTAGGTAAGATGCAACGCACTTTGCCTATGGAGCAGCTGAAATGATCCTGTTTTGACCAGTTTTGAGCAATTTTTTATGGAGAACTTTTGGGAGAAGCTGTAATCAGTTGACCTTGTTCCTTTAGGGGTTAGAACAACACTTTTAGGGACTTAGGAGCCCTTGGTTTATGGACATTTCATGCTTGGGGTTGCAGTGCCCAAAAATGTCTATAACAGGGATGCCAGAGATGCCATTGACAGTATCGACATATCGTTGCTTGGCATTCCACTTATCATTCATTGCATCAAAATGGCTGAGATCATAATCAGCTGTGGAAAATAGAAAGACACGGAGCCTTGAAGAACCTTCACCACCCTCAAGCCTGGCATACTCTTCTAGGGATTCTACTGTCCTCGAAAAAAATGAAAGGATTCATCACTTTCAATTGCCGACTAACTAATAAGAGACTAGTTTGTTTCCAAGCGCGTTGTTTGTAATGTTCATCGATGCCGAAGATCGGATGAGGGTTTCATACCTTTACAATGGGAAAAAAAATAGATTGTGTTCGACTCTGAAGATTTGATGAGGGCCGTTTACATTCAATCTTGAACACTAAGAAACTGTGTAGTAGCCAGCAAACAATGTGTGGAGCACGATTTGGATAGCACCGAGAGTCAAAATCACTGAAGCGTTCTGAGAAACTGTGCAGTAGCCAACAAACAACAACAACGTGGAGCACTGTGTGGACCGCACCTAGAGTCAAAATCGCCGAACTAGAGGTATCTAAGTGCTGGATAGTGATGTTGTCATGTTCAACTGTGTAAAATTCCAGTGCAAAAAAAATTAAAATTGAATGCGTTGAATGGTTAAGCTTTGGCACACCACAACAAGCAATTTGCAGTTTATGAGATTATGTACAACTCTTTCTCTAGCGATCTGTAATCCCACAATTGCAGTTGTTCCACATGCCATCATCAATGGTTACAAGAATGTATTAGCAGTCGCTATTGAACTTAACTATTATTTTCCACTAGCCAAGAAAGTGAAGGAGTATTTGAAAGATCCAATTCAATTTAAAGTTGTTGCTTGTTCAATTTACTTGTTCCTATTGCGCAGTTTGGGCATAAATTTATGTGCAACAAACAAATTTGTTTTTCTCAATAGATTCTAATGAGAAGGTTTCTCTAATTGTTGGGGTGATATCAGCATTATATGCACCAGATTGTTTGCTATTTGTTGCAAGCATTGTGATTATTTAGGGTACATTTTCACTTCAACTCATACTAAAACAAGTTTCTAGTGGTGCATTTCTATTGAAAAAAAATGGCTACAATCGCTAAAGTATTAGAGTTTATGAAAACTCTTATACAATCTACTGTTGATGACACATTACAAATCAGTAAAGGCTCTCTGTCTGAAATTCAGACATGTCTACAATATGCACAAGAACAGATTGAATTTTTGCAGCTTGAATCTCAACTACAGCAGGAAGAATTACAACAGTGGAGTCATCATTCTGAACCTATTTTTGTTCAGAAGATTGAAACAGACTCCCATAAACAGCAAGACAATAATGTTACAATTCATTCAGATATAGTACCCAATAAAGCAGCAATTGTACATGCAGATGCAGAAACTCAGTCTGTACTTCCCAAGCCCATCATCGGACCTTGGGAATAGCTTGTCCACAACAAGCACAGAACTGGTCTTGGATATGACAAGGACTTGTCCTTTCATATTCCAGATTACTCAAAGCCCATTCAGTTTCAAAGTGTTGGATTCATTCATGACAGTTCACCTGCTCCTCATGACAGCTCACATCCAGTTGTTCCAGATTCTGCCCCTCTTCCACAACAACAACAACAACAACAGATTATGAAATGCCAACACTGTGACCGAGTTGGCCATTTGAAAGATCACTGTTTTGATCTTCATCCATGTAAGCACTGTCATAAAACCACCCATTCTTCACACAGATGCTTCAGAAAAAAACGTCCTGCAAGAACAAAGATTCATCTTGGATGGATTGCTTCTTGGCAATGGGCATCAACAGCCAAGAAGATATTGCAATCACATGTCAGAACTTGTTCCAGAGTATTGAACAGTTTTGCAGTTGAGTTTTCTCCATCATCTCACCTTGTATCTGATGGGGGGGGGGGGGGAATGATGGTCATCTACAAGATTCAAAGTCACATCAAGCAAGCCTGAGCCACAACCTGCCACACCAGTTCCAGAGTTGTAGCCAAAGAAAAAGATGCTCGTGAACATGCCTTCAGTTGGTAATCCGAGACACTTCCTCTAGCAGAAGACTTCAACTTCTTGCTAGTTTTGGAAGAATTCCGGGAACAAAATTGAGAACACTTCCTATAGCAGAAGACTTCATCTTCTTGCCAGTTTTGGAAGAGTTCTAGGAATTGCATTAAGCATTCTAGAGTTGTTGGTCATCCTTAAACCATCACAGGTTGAGATTTCCCTTTTTAGGTTGAAGTTCTCCCTTTTATGCTAGGTGAGACCTCCCTTTCATGGTTGAAGGTTTCCCTCTTCAAAACAATAGGAGCACTTCCTCTAGCAGAAGACTTCAGCTTCTTGCCAATTTTGGAAGAGTTCCGATAACTGCACTAAGCGTTCCAGTGTTGGTGGTCATCCTTAAACCACCACCCTTTATACCAACATTTCATAGAGCACATTTAGCCTAGTGTTGCCATGCATTTTTGCACATTTTGTATTATAGCTCTCTTCTTGGACTCATACATAACCATTTGGATTAGGGGGGGGGAATGTTGGACACCTAATCCTCAATGGGCTAGTGTGGAAGCTGAATAGACAAAAAGAAGTCCAAGAGACCTTGGGATGTAAAACCCAACGGTAAAAAAATGTACTATAAATGTATATCAGTTGTTAATAAAAATTGAACTCTCATGTTTTATCTTTCATATTCCTTTGCTACCCATGTGTGTTTAACACAGATGATGATATGGTGTTTTGTTAAGGCACTTCGTGGTGTAAAGGTCATTGGTTTGAAAATACGTGGGTAAAAATCCATCCATGCCAAGGGTTGGTGTGGCCTTTGCTAGGTGTGGTTCCCAGGTGATTTTAATGGCTTAGATGCCTCTGGGTCATGGCTACTCAAGCCACAAATTAGGTGTGCCAGTTAGCTCAAGACTCATATAACCTAACAAACAAAAAAAGAGTGGAAATCAATTTAAAAGATAAAAAATATAAAAAAACCACATTTTTATTCTAAAAAAATATTTAAAAAAACTAATTAAAAAAATGATATTTTTTTTAAATAGGCAAAACTTTAAAAATTCAAAAAATAAAACATTTAAAAAAAAAAAAAACTTTAGAAGAATTATTATTATGTTTTTAAATAAATATTGGAAATTATAAAATATAAATTTTAGATTATAAAATAAAAATATAATTTTAGAAATTATAAAATAAAATAATAAATAAAAAATTTAAGGTTTAGATATAAATAATATATTAATAAAATAAATATAATTTATCTTAAAAAATAGAAATAAAAAACTATTTAAAAAAAATGGATAGAAATTGGGTGTAGGGGTAATGCTTGACATCGCCCCTATCACACATAGAGTATAGTTTAACTGTTGTGTGTTATGCGGGAGGGTGATGTTGGCCATCACTCCTCTACCACGAGGTTGACCTAGCAAACGAAAACTCAACCCAAGCGGGCTAAGTGACTACTTTCCAAGCTGAACTCATGATGAGAGGGATAATGTCTAACATCACCCTCTCCACACATGAAACATATAATTTTTTTTTTTAAATTGTCTTTCTTAATTTTATATATAGATAATTTTTTATCTATTTAAAATTAAATTTTTAATACATATGTTAGGTTTTTATTTTTTTACTCATATATATTTTTATTTTTTTTTCAACTTTGTTTTTCAATATTCCAAATTTTTAACATAAATTTTAATTTATTTTTTCGAAAATTATAATTATAATTCTATATATAATTGTTTCATATATATATATATATATATATATATATATATATATATATATATATATATATATATATATATATATATATTTTTGTTTATTTTAATTTTTTAATTTTATATATATATATATATATATATATATATTTTTAATGAGAAAATTGTGTTACATTTTTTTTTAAAGAATATTTCATGATTTTTTTTTTTACATTTGATGATGATTTTATAAGCTATAGTTAAAAAATATTATAGTTTTAGTGCTCTACTAAAAATGGGTCAAACTGCCTTAGGCTAAGATCTCAAAAGAGCTATAATTTTAGCATTTAAAAAAATAAATTGCTCTTGATAGAATTACCTTTTGATGTAGGCATTGATTTTTAAGGTTTCTTTCATCATGATATTTGGTTTATATGTTATGGTTGAAAAATGTTGAAATTTAAGGTTTTTTGCACTCGTGATATTTGGTTGTAATACCATAGTTGAAAAAAGTTAGAATCCTAAGGTTTTTCAGAGTCATGCTATTTGATATTTAATGCCATGAGTGAAACTTGTTGGAGTTTTAAAGTTTCCCATGATCATGATTTTCATTTTTGACGTCATGGCTAAAAAATGTTGGAATTTTAACCCTAAAAAAGGATGATGCAACATCATCAATTTTCAATTTTGGAGTGTTTATTCACGTTTTAAGCGTAAAAATAGGGGTTTTCTGGGCCAGAGTTCTCATTTTGAGTTTATAATTCTTGTTAAGTTAGTAACATTGTTAAAAGAAATATTGAAGAAATTTGGCATGGAAGACTGTGCACCTGTTAGCACACCTATGGTCATAGGGTGCAAGTTGAGCAAGGATTATGAATCCCCAGATGCAAATCACACCATGTATATGTCAATGATCAGAACCATCCTATATCTAATAGCTTCAAAGCATGATTTAATGAAAGTTGTAGGATTGGTTTCCATATTTCATTCTACCCCCAAGGAGAGCCATGTGAATGCAGTAATATTTTTTTTTAAATATGTTAAGGGAATTATTAATTATGGTCTGTGGTATTCAAGGAGCTATAACATCACTCTAATAACATATATAGATGCATATTGAACAAGAATTGTTGATGACAAGAAGAGCACAAGCGATGTATATTTATTTTTGGGTAATTTCTTAGTGTCATTGCTAATTTAAAAAACATAACTCTATCTCATTACATAGCGATAGTTGCATGTTGCACTCAAATCCTATGGATTAAACAAACTTTGAAATATATCAAGGTTGAATATGCTCACCCCATTCGTATTATGTGTGATAATACCAGTGTTATTAACATCTCCAAGAATCATGAAATGCATTCAAGGATAAAGCATATTCCTATTTATTATCATTTTTTGAGAGACCAACTAACTAACCAAATTTTTAGGATTGAATATATTTCTATGAGATAACATATTGCAGATATATTCAACAAACCACTTCCTAGGTAGACATTTGAGTATCTAAGGTAGAGGTTAGAAGTGATATCTCCCTCATCTCATTAGTCTTTTCAGTATGGGGTATGGTAGCTCTTCAACTCATGTTAAGATTTTAGGAAATGAGTTGAAGGAAAAGATTTGGTTTACTCGGTATACACACTATTGGTATCAAGCCTTAAAAAAATGGGATTCATAATTAGTATAAAACCATTCATTAGTGTCGACAAGTTAAGGGGAGAGTTGACAATAAGGAGAAGCATCAATTTAGGGGGAGTTCATATGAAAAATCACACACGATAATTTTTTATCAACAATGCATATGTGTACTTAGCATAATCAATAAATTTATATTAGAAGTTGCAAACACAAAAAAATTTCATTGACATTAAAGGGGGAGAGTTAACTTGCTTTTCAATTAGAACTATGAGTGAGGTACATGCCATTTGAGCTATCAGTAAATTACAGGGGGAGAATGATCAGGTGCTCAAGTTTATGCTCAGAAATAAAAGTGTCGGAATCTTGGTAAACTCAGCTTTAGATCGAACAAATCATCATTCTGAATCCTACGATGCGAACAACACTCAAATCTGAGCTCGTATGGAGAAATTAGAGCAAGTCAAAGTTTAGATTTGACTTGCTTACATGGCAGGATTGGATGACATGTCAAAGCCCTTCAGCAAATGAGGATGCGCCAAGTGGCATCCTGCCATTGGCCCCCGTATATCGCAAATCACAGTTGCAGGTGGAAAAGGTGTTACAAATTGGCCCTCGACATGTTCAGGGTTGTGATGCGATCACATATCGCATATCGTAAGTAGGTTAGAATTGACCTCGGTAGTTACTAGGCTGCGATGCAATGGATCGCGGATCGCAATCACATATCACAGGTAAACACAAGTCCCGCTTAAGGTTTTCGATGGTTCTCCACTGATTGCGAAATGTGTTAAGTCCCGAACGCAAGATGTTATGAGCCGCAATTTAATATACCATTGGGTCTATCGATATCGCAATTGCAACATCCCCGCCATGTTAACAAGACCTTCAGCCTGCTAAACTTAACTGATTGCGATTTGTGATATGAACAACAGGTTATGGCCCATGGCGCAACGAAATATTTATCCGGTTAGCGAATTTTTGGAGCGGAAATGTGGGTTTCTGCCGATTTTGGAGCATTTTGTGGAACAAATTGTGGGAAAACTAGGAGCAGTCATAAATTCTTCAGTTCTTAACCAAATTGGATGTAAAAAGAGGCTAGATAGCCATTTTTGAGCATTATGAACTCATTGAGATAAGTTTCAGAGGCATTTAAGCATTGTAAACACACTTTTGTTGTAATTTTGAGCATAATAGAGAAGCCCAAGCACTGGAAGCTGGACCAAGGAGACGTAGCCTAGGAGGGGTGAACTCTTCATCAGATCTCTATGTTTTTTGTTGTATTTTGATGTTCTTCCCTGTTAGTTTATTTTTTTTCAGTATATGTTTTATGTTAAATTGTTTATAGCATTTACATAAGAAACTCTCATGGGAATAGGTTAATTAAGCAAACATGGTGAATCCTTAAGCACTTGATAAGAAAATGATAAGAATCTTGGGTTTTATTCTGAATTGGGAACTAGCACAACATTACTAATTTGCTCCATTTCAGATCAAGTTGGTATCATAGCACTAGTTTTTGCTTACTATATTTTCTTGTGCAAGAAGGGGTTTTGTTAGTTAGTTTTGTGTCATGATAACAAGGTTAAAAATCAAAAGAGGAGAAGGGAAGTTGGTTGAAAGCCCTATAGTTGGATCAAGGGGAAGAAGAGAAAGGTTGCCACAATCTCCAACACCAGTTCAGCCTCAAGTTATAATTGAGTCTTCAAAGACCATGTCTCAAGAAGGATAACTTACAAACATGACAGAAGATGAGAAGACCTTCATAAAGGCTTTCTTTGATATGACAAAGATGGTGAAGGTCCTCTATGAAGAGAGAAATAACAGATTCCAAGGAGAAAGTTCCAAACCTCCCAAAGGAGAAGGCACTTCAAGAGGAGGTAATGGTAAAGAAGGTAATGGGAATGGAGACAAACTGCCACCCTCTCCACCATCTTCTTCATCTTCTACTTCACATGCATCTTCACACTCTTCCACTAAAACAACCCTTACTCATACTCATCATCATTCTACAAAAGGAACTGGTGAATCACCTTTTCTAAAGCTTGATGTTAAATTCAAGTTGCCTATGTATAATGGAGAAGTTAATACAGAAAAGATGGATAACTGGATTCGTCAGTTGGAGGTGTCTTGTAGAATTTAGAACCTTCAAGAGGATGATATCAAAATTCAGTTGGCTTCATTGAGAATGGAGGGTGCAACACTCATTTGGTGGGAAGTAAGGACTCAAGACAAGATCAAAAAACATGGAAATATCTCTATTACTTGGTATGTTTTTATTTCTGCTATAAAAAGACAATCCTACCCTTTAGCCCATATGCAAAAAGCTATCATGAATTGGAAAAATTTCAGACAGTTAAACGGTCAAAATGTGTAAGAGTATACTCAAGAGTTTAGGAGAAGAGCTCTTATGTTAGGAGTAGATTTGCAGCCACAAGATACTTTGTTGAAATATATAGGAGGTTTTCATAGCTATCTTCGACACACCATTCTTATGTTTAATCCCACAAATCTTGATGAGGTCTGTGTTTAGGCTACACACCTCGAAGCAAGAGGGAAAAATTCACAAGAAGAAGGTAAGAAGAAACCATTCCAGAGTGGTGAAAAAGGAAATAATTTTAAAGGAAAGCAGAAGAAAAATGCTTCTGTTAAGAAAGAAGGGCAGAAACACGTGTGCAAGAATTGTTCCAAAGAGGGCCATGATGAAGCACATTGCTGGAAGCTTCATCCTGAATTACGATCGAAGAAATTTAACAATAAAGGGAAACATAAGACCAACGTTGTTGTACAACAAGACTTGGGTTCTGACTCAGGTGATGAAACCAAGATTACAACCACAGTCTCTAAAGGAAAAGTTGTGACAAAAGCAAGAAAAGAGGAAGTCGTGTCAAGCACCAGCGCAACAAATAACTCCAACAATGTTTCAAATGAGGAAAACAAAATTGAGTTATTCCACATCCGAGTTATTTCCAAACACACCAAGATTGATACACTATTTGAGAGTGCATCCTAGACAAATTTAATTTCTATAGATTTGGTCAAGAAATTGAATCTGGAAACCATGCCTCATCATAAAACGTATCCGTTGGGTTGGATAACCAAGGATGCCAATCTTCAGGTCACACGGAAATGCGCTTTTAGGTTTGAATTATTTCCAATTTCGTTGATGAAGTCGAATTAGACGTAGTGTTGCTGGATACTTTTGGAATTGTGTTGGGAAGTCCATATCTATATGACCGGAAAGCTGTTTTCCATAGGTTTGAGAACAAATATAATTTGTTCAAATACAGAGTGGAGAATATTGTGAGAGCCCATCCTAGGAAGCTTAATCTGTCTTTGGAAATTGTAGGGCAAATGAAGCGACTGGTCAATTCTAGCAAGAGTCTCGTGCTCCTTATGATCAAGCAGAAGAATGACACGGAGCATGAATCCTTTGCAGGCTGTGATGTGAAGCTGAAATATAAATTGGTTGATATGGTCAATCAATATGGAGACATGTTTCAAGAACCAAAGGGTTTTCCACCAAAAAGGGGAATTCAACACGAAATTCATCTACAGCAATACTGTCCACTCCCAAACATCGGTATGTATCGAATGTCAATTCTGGAAAGCTTAGAAATTAAGAAACAAGTCCAAGAATTATTAGATAAAGGTGTAATTTGTCCCTCTACTTCGCCATGTGTTTCACTAATTGTTTTGGTACCCAAGAAAGATGGAACCTTGCACATGTGTGTAGATTATCGAGCTTTGAAAAAAATTACCACAAAGAATCGATACCCACTACCCAAAATAGATGATTTGCTAGATCAGTTGAAGAATGCAAAATATTTCACTAAATTAGACTTGAGAAGTGGATATCAACAAAATTAGAATAGCTAAGAAGGATATTTGGAATACTTATTTTAAAACTAAATAGGGATTGTTTGAGTGTCTAGTTATGCCTTTCGGTCTTTGCAATGCTCCAGCTACATTCATGAGAGTTATGAATGATGTTTTAAGATTCCTTCTTGATGAGTTTGTAATTGTCTATTTAGATGATATTTTGATATTCAACAAATCACAAGAAGAACATGTCAAGCATGTGAGGAAAGTGTTGGATGTCTTGAGAAAATAACACTTATTTCTGAAGATGTCTAAATATGAATATGGGAAACTTCCTTAGTGTATTTGGGCCACATAGTTGGAGGAGGTGAGCTAAAGATTGACCCCTCTAAAGTTCCGGTCATTTTGAATTGGCCAATACCCAAATCAGTCACAGAAGTAAGGAGTTTTCTGGGAGCAGCGCAATACTGGAGGAAGTTCATTGCCAATTTCTCTTCCATAGCAGCGGCACTACATGCTTTGACCATCGTGAAGGTTGTCTTCCAGTGGGGAGGAAAACAACAAAATTCAATGCTTTAAAACAAAAGATCAGTTTAGCCCCAGTTTTAGCATTCTCGGATTTGAAACAACCATTTTAAATACAAACATATGCAAGTGGCTATGTCATGGGTGTAGTTCTTTTACAAGATGGTAAGCCCATTTCATTTCATTCCAATATTTTTAATGGTGTTTTTATTAACTATCCTACATATGATAAAGATCTTTATGCATTAGTGCAAAGTGTGAAGAAATGGAAGCATTATCTAATGGGAAAAGTAACCATTATTCACACCGATCATCAACCTTTGCAATATCTTCAATCTCAAACAAAATTGCAGCAATCAAGGCACTTTCATTGCATGGATTCTTACAACAATTCCGCTTGGTAATCAGGTACAAGAAAGGTATTTATAATAGAGCTACTGATATGCTTTCTAGAGCGGTTGTTAATGTAGCCATTTTACTCAAGAATACTTATGTTTTGCCTGAAAGTTATGTTGAAAAATACGCACATGATGCTGACTTTTAAGAGGTATATTCAAACTTGAGTCAAGGCCACCAAGTTGATGAATTAGACTACCAAGTACATGATAATCTATAGTATCATTTGGGAAAAATTTTATTTTTCCACCGGGATAGAGAGTAAATGTCACAAGGGAAGCGCGCACACACTTCTCTTATTTCTGGACATTTCGGTGTATGTTGGGTCCCTATAATACTAGTGATTACCCCATTACTATTGTAGTTATACCCCTTATTTATATTTTTGTGCCCCTATTACCCCCATATTGTTATTTCTGTGCCCCATAGAATCCCTCTATTGTTATTTTTGTGGCTTTATATTATTATTGTTATGTCGGCTGGATTATATTGTGACTCCTTAGACTCCTATATATAGAAAGGAGGTTTTGTCATTTGTATCATCCAAGAATTGTTCATTTATGTAATGTAAAGGAGGTTGCCCCCTTGAAGAGGCTGAATTCTAAGGCGTGGATCTTTCTTTTCTATCTTTTCTTGAGCTGGTTTCATAACATTTGGTATCAGAGCTTTGGATTCTAGGGTTTCGCTGCTCCAAACAGGCCATCGTGGAATTTTCGCTATAACTTTTTTTCTGTGACATTTCAAAAGTCGCAAAAAAAACCCATTTGAGAAGAAATCGCACTGAACCTTGGGTCCGAACTTCAGAGATTTTGGTGCGATATTTTCGGAGATATGATCTGAGGAAGTTGATCTTTTTGCAGACTCCTGAATTACACTCAAAACAGGTGACCTGGGGAAAATCATCATAACTTTCTTTCTGAGCATCGGATTGAAATTTTGTAAGAAGGTACAAAAAGAGGACGGACTTTAGTTTTCTTTTATATATTTTTCAGAGTCAAAGGTTGAAGCAGTGACACGTGGCACTTCATACAAGTTCGCTCTACTGAAATAGTCTATAATCAGGTCACTGCGGGAGATTGTGCATAACTCTTTCTTGGAGAATCCAATTTGGATCAGACTAGTGGCATTGGAAAGAGGACATACGAGGCTACTACAGGTCACAAGTTCAGAACTGGAGGATTCGAAATTACGGAGATACATCAGATTCAATATCAGGCTTTTACAAAGTAAAAAAAGGTGTGTAGTTTTTTTTTTAATTTTTGCATAAGCTTGGTTTGAAGGAATTCAAAGGGCATAGTAAAGCATTATTATCGGTAACTGATGCCCTGAGGAAAGAAAATGCAAACACCTAGTAAGGAACCTGAAAGCTCTAGCATGACTCATGAAGAAGAGGAAGAAATGCTACATGTTATATCAAAATTACAAGAACAAGTGCAACAAATGTCACACTCACAAAAGCTAACAGATGCTAAGATAAATGGCGTGGAATCTAAGATAAAGGGCATGGAAGCTAAGATGGATGATCTGAAGACAGATTTGAGGACAGATTTGAAGACAGACATGGCAGATTTGAAGACAGATTTGACAAATTTTCTACAAGAAATACTTACTAATGGTGAAAAGGTTGTAAAGGAAACTCATGATGTGAACAAAAGAAATGTTAATCATGATTCCATAGACTCTAATGTTGGATCGAAGACCCACCATATTCCAAAAATCGATATGAGGAAGTTTGATGGCAAGGATCCCGCCACATGGATATTACAGATGGAGCAATTCTTCGATCTCAATAATGTGCAAAACACACAAAAGGTACGTATGGCAACTTTATATTTGGAACCAAATCAGTTTGTATGGTATCAATGGCTTTGTTCTCGTAAACAATTTATCACTTGGGCAATTTTTACGGAAGAATTGATAGCACATTATGAGGATACAAAAAGCAACACTTTTTTTAGCCAATTGATAAGTCTCAAACAAAAGGGTTCAATAATGGAGCACATTGAGGAGTTCCAAAAATTGAACATAAGGGTAAAAGATATTCCAGAGGAGCATAGGATTGATGTGTTCATAGGGTCTTTAAAGGATAATATCCAACATGATGTGCGCCTTTGGGAACCTGATTCATTAGAGAAGGCATTCAGGTTAGCAAGAAAAATGGAAAGCAAAATTATGGCAACTAGGAAGCATACCATTCACAACTATAAAGACGGAAGTGTTGTTGCCCACAGTCTTCCACAACCTACAAGGTTGACACCACAACAATTGGAAGAAAAAAGAGCAAAAGGGCTTTGTTACAATTGTGATAGCAAATACACAAAAGGTCATAAGTGTGCTGAGAAGAAATTATTCTACATAGATTGTGAAGAGGAAGAAGAAAAGGAGCAAGAAAGGTCAAAAGAAGAGGATATATTCCAGGAACAAAGCCTAGATGAAGAACAAATAAATCCGACCATATCTTGTAATGCATTGGCGGGAATTACCACTCCTCAAACCATCAAGATAGAAGGACAAATCAAGAAGAAAAAGGTAATAGTGTTGATTGATTCAGGAAGCACCCACAATTTTATTCATTGTAGGGTAGCAAAAGAATTGAATTGCTTCCTATATCCAGCACCAGAGTGTCAAGTGATGATTGCAAATGGAGGAACAATAAATTGTTCTGGAAAGTGCCATAATATCAAGCTATCCATGGGAGAATATGTATTGACTAGCCCAATGCTTTCCATTCCAATGGGAGGTGCTGATGTTGTACTAGGAGTCCAATGGCTACAATCCTTGGGTACAATAGCTTTTAATTTTCAAGAACTTTTCATGAAATTTTCTGTGGAAGGAAAGGAAGTTGAATTAAGGGGTATTGCAGGGAAACCAGGAAAGATAATCAGCTCTAATGGCATGACAAAGCTTCTAAAAAAGGAGCAAAGAGGTGTAATTGCACAATTATGTTCGCTAGATGTTTCCACATTGGAATCATCTATTTCTCCAGATCTCCAAAAAGTCCTGGACAATCATTCCAAGGTATTTGAGACTCCCAAAGGTCTCCCACCTATGCGTGATCATGATCATGCTATTCATCTGATTCCAGGAAGTGTTCCTCCAAACATCAGGCCGTACAGATATCCCTATGTCCAAAAAAGTGAAATTGAACGTATGGTTGCAGAAATGCTAGAGGCTGGTATAATTCAACCGAGTCAAAGTTCTTTCTCAGCTCCAGTAGTATTGGTGCACAAGAAGGATGGATCATGGCGCATGTGTCCAGATTATAGGGAGCTCAACAAGCTCACTATTAAAGATAAGTTCCCCATTCCTGTCATTGATGAATTACTGGATGAATTGCATGGATCAATTTACTTCACCAAGTTGGATCTTCGTTCAGGATATCATCAAATCAGAATGAAGATTGAAGACATTCCAAAAAAGGCATTTAGAACTCATGAGGGTCATTATGAATTTTTGGTCATGCCTTTTGGCCTTACCAATGCACCTTCAACATTTCAAGGTTTGATGAATTCAATTTTCAAACCATTCCTTAGAAAATTTGTGTTAGTATTTTTTGATGATATACTAATCTACAGCAAGTCTTGGAAGGATCATGTTGAACATGTTGACAAGGTGCTACAACTATTGGAGGAGAAACAATTATATGCAAAAAGATCCAAATGTTTCTTTGGAGTCCAGGAGGTGGAATATTTGGGTCATATTGTATCTCATGAAGGAGTTAAGGTAGACCCTAGCAAAATTAAAGCCATTAAGGAATGGAAAATCCCCACATCCATAAAGCATCTGCGAGGATTTCTTGGGTTGACAGGGTATTATCGCAAGTTTGTTAAGAATTATGGGAGAATAGCAGCACCTCTAACAACATTATTGAAGAAAGATTCATTTTCATGGACTCCGGAAGCAACAAAGGCCTTTGAACATCTTAAAGAGGCAATGTGCCAAGCACCGGTCTTAGCTACACCGGACTTCACAAAAACCTTTATTGTGGAATGTGATGCTTCAGGAAATGGAATTGGTGCTGTTCTAATGCAAGATGAAAGACCCATTGCTTTTGAAAGTCGTCCAATCAAGGGAAAGTTTTTAAGCAAAGCTATTTATGAGAAGGAAATGTTGGCAATACTCCATGCACTTAAGAAATGGCGACCCTACCTAATGGGAAGACACTTCAAGGTAAAAACGGATCATGATAGCCTTAAATACTTTTTAGAACAAAGATTATCCTCTGAAGAGCAACAAAAGTGGGTCACAAAGATGTTGGGTTATGACTTTGAAATCATCTACAAAAAAGGGAAGCAAAATGTGGTGGCAGATGCACTCTCAAGAAAGGATGAGGATGTGGAAGCATTGTTGTGTGCCATTTCTATTATCCAACCAGATTGGATAAACGAAGCAAAGGAGGAATGGAAGAATGACGAAGAAGTGTGGGCACTTATTCGAAAGCTACAACAAGATTCCAGTACTTCTGATACATTTAGCTGGAAAAATGATTCGTTATGGTACAAAGATCGCTTATACCTCTGTAAGAATTCCCAGCTAAAACAAAAGATTCTTATGGAATTGCACACTTCTCCCTTAGGAGGGCACTCAGGATTTTTAAAAACTTACCACAGGGTTAAGAAGGAATTTTTTGGGATGGCCTTAAATCAGATATTCAAAAGTTTGTGGCGGAATGTTTGGTTTGCCAACAAAATAAAGTTGAAACAATTAAGACACCGGGTCTATTACAACCTTTATCCATTCCAAGCCAACGTTGGGAGGAGGTTTCAATGGATTTTATCACAGGTTTACCCAAGTCTGAGGGAAAGAGTGTCATCATGGTGGTAGTTGACAGACTTACCAAGTATGCACACTTTTGTGCATTATCACATCCATTTAAAGCCAGTACAGTTTCTACTGCATTTATGGAAACAGTTCAAAAGCTACATGGAAACCCAAAGATTATTGTAAGTGACAGAGATCCCATTTTCACTGGAAATTTTTGGACAGAATTATTTTCTTGTCTTGGTACTCAGTTAGCTCATAGCTCATCTTATCATCCTCAATCTGATGGGCAAACTGAGATAGTAAACAAATGTTTGGAAGGATATCTTCGTTGCTTTGTATCTGATAAACAGACACAATGGGTCAAATGGTTGCCTCTGGCTGAATGGTGGTATAACACTTCCTTCCATACAGCAACAAAAATGACCCCATTTATGGCACTTTATGGGTATCAACCACCATCAATCACATCATATTTAAGAGAAAATTCTAAGGTTCAGGCAGTGGAACATCACATCGAACATCAACAACAAGTCCTCCAACTCTTAAAGGATAACCTCGTGTTGGCACAAAATAGAATGAAACAACAGGCAGATCAACATCGCAGTGAAAGAAGTTTTGATGTAGGTGATTGGGTATTCCTACGGCTACAACCATATAAGCAAATGTCCCTAAAGCAAGCTAAGAAGGATAATAAATTATCACCAAAGTATTATGGTCCGTACAAGGTGTTGGAAAAGATTGGTACTATGGCATACAAATTGGAGCTTCCTGCAGCTTCTCGATTGCACCCAGTTTTCCATGTTTCATGTTTAAAGAAGGTTATAGGCGACAAGCTCCCAGTTCAAACAATATTGCCAGAACTTGACGAGGAAGGAAAAATTATATTGGAACCGGAAGCAGTCACAGAAACAAGAACTCGACAGCTACGAAATCGATCAATTTCAGAGTATCTTATCAAGTGGAAGAACTTATCCGCTGAAGATTCCACATGGGAGGATGAAAATTTTATGCAGAAGTATCCAGAACTGCTCAAGCGTTGAGGACAACACTTTTTTGAAGGAGAGGGGCATGTTGGGTCCCTATAATACTAGTGATTACCCCATTACTATTGTAGTTATACCCCTTATTTATATTGTTGTGCCCCTATTACCCCCATATTGTTATTTCTGTGCCCCATAGAATCCCTCTATTGTTATTTTTGTGGCTTTATATTATTATTGTTAGGTCGGCTGGATTATATTGTGACTCCTTAGACTCCTATATATAGAAAGGAGGTTTTTTCATTTGTATCATCCAAGAATTGTTCATTTATGTAATGTAAAGGAGGTTGCCCCCTCGAAGAGGCTGAATTCTAAGGCGTGGATCTTTCTTTTCTATCTTTTCTTGAGCTGGTTTCATAACAATGGCAAATCTTCAGAGGTATTTTTACTGGCCTCGTATGCTTGAAAGTGTGTCACGTTTTATTAGAGGTTGTTCATTGTGTGCAGCTAGTAAACCTAGTAATAGGAAACTAGGATTGTACACACCACTTCCAGTGCCTTCACGTCCATGGGAGAGTGTTTCTATGGATTTTGTAGGAGGTCTTCCTTTATCAAGAAAAGGTCATGATTATTTGTACGTAGTTGTGGATAGGTTAGCAAGATGTGCATGTTAACGCCTTGTAAAAAATAAATTACAGTTGAACAAACAACTCAACTTTTCTTTCAAAATGTATGGGTTCATTTTGGATTACCTACTTCTATTGTAAGTGATCGTGATTCCTGATTTGTTGGGAATTTTTGGTCAAGTTTATGGAACTTGATGGACACCAAGTTGAAGAAAAGTACAACCTTCCATCTATAAACAAATAGTCAAATTGAAGTGGTTAATAGGACATTTATTCATTTTCTAAGAGGATATTACAAAAAAATCCTAAGTTGTGGGATGAACAATTGCATTATATCCAGCATGCTTACAACCAAGCAAAACACTCTTCTACTCTAAATTCACCTTTTGAGGCATGTCTTGGTTATTTTCCTAAATCTCCTTTGGATTTCATCTTTGAGAAAGATGTAGCTATAAATGGACATAGCGACATAGACAGAGCAAAAAAACTCATTGAGAAAATTCAGTTGATTCACCAAATAGTTCAAGAACAACTAGAAATGAGTCAAGGCAAGTATAAGGCAAGGCATAATAAGCAGCATGTGGATCATCAGTTTTAAGTAAGTGATGAAGTTTGACTTTACATTAGCAAGGAAAGGCTTCAAGGTGAAGGTTAGCTGAAACCAATATGTTATGGTCCATCTAAAATTCTGAAAAAGATTGGTAATAATGCTTTCAAGCTTGATTTTCCTTCATATATGCAAATTTATTCCGTTGTTAATGTTGAAAATTTGAGATTGTATCAGCCTCCTTTGATTGAAGATCAAGGAGAAAGTGTACAAATTCCATCAATTGAATAATTTCTCCAGAATTTCTTGATGAACTTCAGCAAGACACCATACTTAACAAAAGAATGAGGTCATCAAAGAGGGTAAATGTTGATTATCATCGAGTGGGTATCAAAGGCCAAATGGATTGAAGAGGGGAAAGTGAGGGAACAATACCCTCATCAGTTCAATAACTAAATATAATATTTTGGCATCCAAAAGGCTTCCATTGGGGAGGAGTGATGAGGTGCTCAAGTTTATGCTCAAAAATAAAAATGTTAGAATCTTGCTAAAATTAGCTTCAGATCGAAGAGCTTGTCATGATGAATCCAACAATGTGAATGACGCTGAAAGCCGATCTCGTATGCAGAAGTTAGAGCAAGTCAAAGTTTAGATTTGACTTGCTTACATGGTAGGATTGGATGACATGTCATATCCCTTCAACAAATGAGGAGGTGCCAAGTGGCAAGCTATCCTTATCCCCCACATATCATAAAAATCACAGTCACAGGTGGAAAAGGTGTTACAAATTGGTCCCCCGACAGGTTCAACTTTGTGATACAATCACATTTCACATATCACAAACATGTCAGAATCGGCCCCGGAAGGTACTAGGTTGCGATGCGATGGATCGTGGATCACATATCACATATCCCAGGTAAACACAAGCCCCACATAAGACTGCCACTGGTTCTCCTCTTATTGCTAAATGGGATAAGTATCGGATGTGAGATGTTATGAGCTGCAATTTAATATATCGACGGGTTTGTCGATATCGCAATCGCAACATCCCCGCCATGTTAACAAGACCTTCATCTCGCTAAAATTTGTTGATTATGATTTACGCTACGGTCGATAGGTTATGGCTCGTGGCACAATGAAATATTCACCCTGTTAGTGGATTTTGGAGTGGAAATGTGGGTTTGTGCCAGTTTTGGAGCATTTTGTGGAACGAATAGTGGGAGAACTAGGAGAAGTCATAATTTCTTCAATTCTTAACCAAATTGGATGCAAAAAGAGGCTAGATAGCCATTTTTGAGCATTCTGAACTCATTGAGACAGGTTTCAGAGGCATTTGAGCATTGTAAACACACTTTTGTTGTAATTTTGAGCATAATAGAGAGGCCCAAGCATTGGAAGTTGGACCAAGGAGACATAGCCCAGGAGGGGTGAACTCCTCATCAAATCTTTGTGTTGTGTGTTGTATTTTGATGTTCTTTGTTGTTATTTTGCTATTTTTCAGCATATGTTTTATGTTAAATTGTTTATAACATTTACATAAAAAACTCTCATGGGGATTAGTTAATTAAGAAAACATGGTGAATCCTTATGCACTTGATAAGCAAATTATAAGCATCTTGGGTTTTATTCTGAATGGGGAATTAGCACAACATTACTAATATGCTCCATTTCAGATCAGAGACGTTAGCCATTAGAGTAGAGTTTGGACATTGTTATGGATCCACACTTAGTGCAGAGAAGTTAAAAATTAGTTGTGAAATTGGTTCAAAGTAGTGATGTAGTGTTTAGCCACTTAGTGATACATGGGTATAAAATAATTGGTTTAGAGCCACAGGAGAGACCACCTACTAGTATGGTATTCTTCCTTTGATGCAAATACTATAAATTAGCTATGAAATAAGTTGGTATAAAACTTAGTTGGTTTAGACCTTAAATCACTAGTAGATAAGCAAGAAACACTCAAAGTGCATAAGGATGCCAAAGGTTGCAAATGTTCCAATGCCAAGGATTTCCATCAATGAGAAAGGGGGAGATTGTTGATAGAGTTGTCATTGATTTTGAGGCTATCGAGGCTGAGAAGGTTAAGTAGTTAGCCCCTGATCATTACTCTTGGTTGCATATGGCCAAAAAGGTTGTGCCTAAGGGCTAAGATCCTTTCAAACTCCAAGAGTATTGGCATTGCTCAAACCACAATTTTTTTTTGAACTCTCAATATGATGTGGAGGGATGTGAGGAAAATAGACTAAGTAATAAATGGTGTGCGGAGAAATAACTTTTTTGGAGGAAAGGTCTATGCAAAAGTAAGGGTATGTTCCACTGCTACGCACAAAGTGGGGAAAAAAACACGCCAAATGGTAGTGATGACATGTAGTGAAAGGTAGAAGAAATCAGTGTCATGGCAACAAAAATTGATGACATGTGGTAGGATGATTTGGCATTTTTGACCAGCCAAATGTATAAGTGGTAGGTGACATGGCAAGAGATGTGGCAAAATAACAAGTGGTTCCGAGTGAGTGGTCCACAGTGGCATGCTGTGGCAGATTGAAAGGCCTTGAGATTTTTGTCAAGATTTTTCTTGGTAAAGTTTTTGTGCTAAAGAATTTTGGTGCTTCTAACATTGATAGATGAAAACCATGTTATAGCAACATTCACAACACATGTGGGTCATATGTCGAGCCTTGGTTCATGAGAACATGAGATGTTGAAAAGGGAATGGTATTGGATCATCTTAAGTGGTGAAATTTGAAAGTGACAGGACAATCATCCATAAGCTACATAAAACATCAAGGAATGTTTTCAAGTGAAGTTTTCTTTACTGGTATCATGGATTTTGGTCTTAGTAATGTATTTGGCTAGCAGAGTTACAACTCCTCCAAGTTTTACAGTGAAGCAACATCAATCGAATGTTTTTAGTGTATTAGTTTTGTGGCAATGGACGGGGAAGTGGTCATGAGATAAGTACGAGTTATAGCAATTAAAGTTCCATTTAAGATTTAGTTGCAAGAATTGATCCTGTAGGATTAAAATAAAAACCACCCAGGAAGGAAAAGCTATGAAGATAAATCCAAATGGAGAAAAGAGCGTGCAACAAGTTATAAATAGAAAAATGGAATTATAGGAAAATGCAGTGATTAAAGCATATGAAAAAGAATATAAATCATCATGAAGTAAGAGTGAGGTGAACTCATATGAAAGATTAGTATGAGCGTGTGGAGAGCATAAACGTGAAATGAATGTGAAAACTGTGTGAAGAGATGCAAGACCTATAGAGATTTGGTCCTGTAAGAGACAAAATGAAAACTCAAACACATTGCATTGGAAAATATGAGTAAACACGTGAAATAGAATGTGTGTGTAGTTGAGAAGTGTGAGATCTAGACCAGTAAAGACTATGTAGAGCATAATGTTGTATTGTGCAATGTGGGAGAAGATTGCCAATGAACCAAAAAGAAAAGACTACTACTGATAAAGAGAAGAAAAAAAGGAGATATGAATTAAAAGGTTGTTGTCAACAAATTGGATCAGCAAATCCAGAGGGAATTGGTGTCTCTCATTGGTTGGTGTCTATAAACATTGTGAGAATAGGTTTGTTCATACTTCAATCAAATAAATAAAATATGTTTTGTTGTTTTATCTAAGATAGGTTTCAACATATACCTTGTGTTCAATTGTCTTATGTGACTAGTACATTATTTAGTGATTAAATGTTTTTAAATAAATGTAACATTTCATCATACTCATTCATCCCCCTCTCAATATAATTTTTAATTTCAATAACTATTTGACCATAAATCTTGACAACCTTGTGGTGATATCCTATCAATCCTAGGAATTCTCTGAGTTTCTTCAAGGTCTTAGGGATTGGTGATTCCCACATAGCTTTTATTTTCTTAGGATCCACTTTGTAACCTTCATGGGATTCAATATGATGCAAATATTTCACTTCATGAACCCCAATTGAACGCTTAGAAGGATTTGTATATAGTTCTTGCTCTTCTGATACCTTGTCAACATGTTGTACATTCTCTTCCCAATATTTGTTGTATATTAGTATATCATCAAAAAATAATAATGCAAATTTTCGAAGGAAGGGTTAGCTTTGGAATGTTGAAGGTGCATTTGTAAGTCCAAATGGCATAACCAAACACTCATAATGACCTTAATGTCTTCTTATGGTTATTTTGGGAATGTCTTCTTACCTATTTTTAATTTGATGATATTTATAACATATATCGCATTTAGTAAAGAGTATTTCTCCATGAGATTTATCTAATAATTCATTAGTTGGGCATAGATTTTATGGTTGTTTGCAATTCACATAATTTACACATTGAAATATACTTTTATCAAATTCTCCACTTTCATAATTTATAAAGTTTTTTTTTTATATCCCAAAGGAACCTAGCAGACCACATGACATGTAGCTACTAGTAAAACCTTTGGGGATCTATGGCCTGTCTGCCTCTCTATAAAATGAGTCACAATCAGAGGGATTTGAACCTTGGATCTCTCAATTTTCTCAAGACTCACATTACTTCGATCACCAATTGAGATGACTCCTAGAACTTCATAATTTATAAAGTTAATTAAATATCAAAAAATCAATTTTTTAATTAAATTAATTTAAAATTAAATAAATAATTATTGAAAATATTTTATAATCTCATATATTTATAGATATAAATTTTATTTTATTAAATTTATAATTTAAAACACAAAATGTTGTTATAAAATTAATTAATATTTAATTAAATAATATATACATCCACATAGTGTAGAGCATATAGTAATAGGGTGTTTTGTTAAAGTACTCATAGTGTAAAAGTCACTGGTTGGAAACTTAGTGGGTAAAAATCTAGCCAGGTTAGTATGACCCAAGCTGACTATGACCACATGATGTGTGATGTGTTTTGTTAAGATACTCATAGTGTAAAAGTTACTAGTTAGAAACTTAGTGGATAAAAATCTAGCTAGAATAAAGGATAGCGTGACCCAAGATGGCTATGACCACATAATTTTGATGATTTATATACCTATAGGTCCAAAATTAATAATTCTAGTCATCTGGAAACTCCCATAACAAAAAAATAAAATAAAAAACAAATAATATATAATTAATTTCATCAATAATAATTTAAAAAAAAAAGAATTAATATAATATAGTAATATTAAAAAAAATATGATATAACAAATTACAATTTTAAAGTTATTTATTATTTTGATTTTAATAATAAATAAAATGATTTATAAATTACACTAATTTATAAAGATGACTTTGTTACAATACTGACCTTCCTAGCCTTTTAAAATGTCAAAATTATAGTGAGCTCGGGAGGCTTCTCTCCAAGCTTTTTGAGCATAGGAATAAAATCTTAAATCAAAATAAATAATTTGTTTCTTTAGGTCCGATAGACCAATGTTTGGTTTCAGGGAACGTTAACCATCATCATCATCATCATCATTATGAAAAACAAATTTAAAAAAATTGTAATTGATAATCAATTCAATTAACGAATTTAGGCTTCGATGACGATGAACCACTCTGGTTGGTTCAAAACACATCGACTAAAATATCTCTATGTGATTTTTCGCCCAAGATTCTTCTCAAAATCAATTCAATCTTTATTTTAAATTTAATTTTTTTTTTAATTTTGTATCAAATTAAATTTATTTTTACTATACGTATAATGAATATAACAATTTAAAATTTAAATATCATAAATTAAAATAAATTTTTATTTATTAATAATTTAAAATAATATATATATATATATATATATATATATATTTATCATATTAATTTTTATTATTATATTATTATTTTAAAAATATATTATATTCAAAATAAGGGTTTTGCTTCTTTGGGGTAGCTTAATTGGTAATTTGAGATATGTGAAATCGTTGAAACTCAAGAGACCTAGGTTCAAAATCCCCCTGTTTGCGACTCAGTTTATAGAGAGGAGGACAGGTCGTAGACCCCCACAGGTTTACTAGTAGTTACATGGGAGGCGGGCTGCTGGGTTCCTCTGGGTCACAAAAAAAAACAAGGTTTTTCTTTGAAACCTTGATGCAGCATGCTCGGGGGAGAGTGAGCCCTGGAGAAAGGATGTTGTGGACAGATGACTTGTTTTCCTGGCAGAATTGGAACATCAATTGTGGAATTCTTGGTTAGCCAACCTGCTCTTGTCATTAGGGGACTACAACTATTTCTCATGCCCACTACTCATCAGCAAGTTGGAACGAGCGATAGTTGGACCCTGTGTCTTACCCTTTTCATGATAACTCTAATCGTTGTTTGGCTATTCAGTTTTTCATTTGTGTTGTGTGTCATTACCTGTTCTACTCAAAGGGGTTTGGTCGCTGGTCATGGTTATGCAAATCTATTCACTGTGTGGATTTATTACTAGAAAGGAGACACCTGGGGTTTAAGCGAGTTGGATTGTAGGTTTGAGAGGGAGTCTCATCTTACCTTGATCACTGCCTCAACATATGTCTGGAGTCTAGTTGTGGGGTTTTGTCATGCCTCTAGTTATATTCTCACCCGGTCATCCAACTTTGTAATCAAGTTTTATAGTCAATGTTCAATTTATGGGGTTGAGTTTATCAGTTGGATTAATATTTGGGTTTCTCCTGGGGGTTACTGTAGGGAGGTGTTGTCTTGTTGATGATTTTATACACGTCAATCTCTAAAACTCCGTAAATGTGTCTTACGTAAACAATTTGATTGTAAGATGGTTTGTGATTTCTAAGGGTAAGAGTTCAGGTTGGCTAATAGCCTAGGCATTCGTTTGTACCAGAGATAACTAAGAGGCTAGTGCATTAGCTTGTGGACTTGGGAGAGGGCACCCCTCTGACTAAACTGAATTATCGGCATCCTCTTGGAATCTTACAGTGGCATACAACTCTGTCTGTGTTTTTCATTAGGATATTTCTCTTGTGGGTGTTGGGGAAAGAACCTGACTACCGGGCCTCAAGTGCACTACGAATTGGAAGCTCAAGTGTTCTTATCTTTTAGTATTTTGGTCATGTTACAAGGGGTAATTTGGAACGGTTTTTGTATTATTGTGACTCTAATTATAAAGTTCCTAGCTTAATTCGTGAGCCTAGAGCTTTGTAGGGTTTTACTAGTTGGTTTTCAATTCATGACAATGTTTTTTCTTTTGTTGTGAAACACCCCTGTAGGCCAGTCATTATGCAAAGGCAGTGTATGAACAGTCTTATAGGCAGGGGGCAATCAAGGCCCTCAGGGCTAGAAAGAAGACCACCAAAATTACCAAGAGGCAACAGACTCATTCCACCCATCCATCCCTTTAGACCTTAGAAGCGAGATGCAACACTTAGAAGCAATCGCAGTCAAAGATCAATATGCATTTTCTGAATTTGAAATTCTGGAGGAATTTGGGCATTGAATCATAGATCCGGCGCTGCCAAAAGCAGTGCCTTCATGCCTTATTCCTTTACTGGGAAATGAAAACCTTGATGGGCATAATTATGATAGAAAGGCACGCAGATCAATATAGCATAGCTGCACATTTGGATGATGTGAAGCGTGATCAACAAAATATGCGCTTCTAGATGGAGAGGATGGACACCCATATGGCTCAGATCAAGCATCACATTCCGCGCATTGCATCATCTTCCATCCCTTTAGGCTCCAGTGCTCAGGATCCTTAACCAATCAACTCTTCTAATTGATTTTGGTTAGATGGTTTTTGATAACTCTTTCCATTATGATAAGTTCATAAACTTTTTGGTGATGTTGTTGGAATTAAAATCTCTTTAGTTTTGGTCTTCCTACTCTATTGACAAATAATCAAAATTACCTATTTCCCACTAAGCAAATTGAAACCATCTACAATAATAATAGTTGTTAGCCAATAAATGAATAATACAATCATGCTTTCAAATAAATATATATTATATTCAAAATATAATATAATAATAATAAAAATAGTTTCCTTTAATTATGTATATTGTTATCTTTAATATCATAAACATGGTGTATCTCATTTACAATATTATAATTTTTAAATCCTACCAAACAACAACGCACTATTAGTCGATGAATTGCATAATAAACTTTCAAATATAATGAAGATTCTACAACCTTGATTTTAATTATTTATTTCAAAATAAATAAAAATCCCACGATTTAAATGTTGAAAAGAACTTTTACCAACGTAAGATGGAAGTCACCACCTTCATTAATCCGAAATTACAAACTTAAGTGGCCGACTAAAAATTGGATGATAAATGTCAATCAATCATGGAGAAGCGTGTTAAATTTTCTAAGTTAAATGTCAATCAATCATGGAGAAACGTGTTAAATTTTCTAAGTTAAATGTCAATCAATCAAGGAGAAGCGTGTCTAATTTTCTAAGATGCCATGACTTTGAGATTTACAGTATTAGCATTAAGAAAAAAGGAGTTAGCAAAAATATTCCACCGTATTCGAACAAACTTATACTCTATTTTCCTGCCCACAAGTTGTGGGCGCATTCATAAATCATCAACGGAGTCAATGGTTTACAAATTTGCTGGTGCTCGTAACGCATCTGCCTAACAAAAATTGGGAGTGATGAGGAATTAGATGCGATGCGAGACGATATTCTAAAATTCGCAACAACCCCAACCTGTTTTAAATTGAAAGTATTAATCTGTGATTAACAATGACGTTGCATTGATCATGACACACTGCCTTTTTCTTTGTTTCTATATTTATGATTCTGTTTACTTTTCCTTTTTATTTCCATGCATGGCTTTGTTTTCCCGCTACCAACATAACATTTTTCCTCAACGTTACTTTCTACCTCCACCTGTCCATGCCAATAAGATTTGGGTGATGTCTAACCTGATGTCTAACCTTTTACTTTAATCAGTCATCTTTTCTGTCAGAATTCTAGAATAATATGGGTGGATCACTGTAAATCGATTTTAAATACCAAAATTCCAGAAGCTGTAATTGGTGATGAGATTTACTTTAATATGTGTGGATCACTGTAAATCAATTCTAAATACCATAATTCCAGAAGCTGAAATTGGTGATGAGATTTACTTTCATATTTCTTATATCTTCTTACACTACACGCATAAGCAAACTTTTAAGAAAACCTACTAATTAAAAAATGAAAATTTTTGAGAAAACATGGTAGTGTACATACAGCTGGGCGAAATTTCTGGTTAACTGTGAACAAGGTCATTAGATATAGAACCAATTCAACATATTGACTTGGTAACTCAATAAAGCCTGAAATTAAATTGAATGGTACATTAAATAATTTTGGTTTGGTCTCTAGAAATCTTGAAATAAATTATATACTAACTTTTTCTTAATTCCCAAATAACCAACCAAGCTATATACAGACTCTTTTTTAATTCCCACGGATAACCAGTAAAAAAAATGATTTCCGTTCATCTTGACTAAGTTTTATTTGAATTAAGTCAAATTTGTAAAGCTCCTAGATGAAAATCTTATCAACCTACGATTCTCGAACTAAAATGTATACAAATATAACAAATTTCAAACAATATATGGCCAAAAGCTTGTAGTATTTTGCGTTTTAAAAATAGTGCGTGGTATTTTATGGTTATTTGTTTGTGTTGTGTGAATGGTTAATTTGGAATGAGATAGGAAAAAACAAATATTCTTGATGATGTTTTTTTTGAAGTATTAAAAATTAATTTGGTTATGATTTCTTATATTTAGATTAATTTAGTTTAGATTTAGTTTTAAATTTTAAATTTTAAATGTATGATGTATAGATAGCACATTTATGATATTTTTATTTTATTAATATGTATATTTAGTTTAAAAAAATAAATAATTTTTTTATAATTATTTTGTAAATATTAATGTATTAAATAAATATGTTAAAACAATTTTGTTTTATTTTGGTTTAAAATTTATTTTAATAGCTTGGAGTGGCTAGATAAACATTGAATAGAGTTCATGTTGAATCAAATTTTTTTTGATGACAAACTTAACATTATGTTTTTATTAACCAATTGAATCACACATGTTGGGATGGGGTCTCTTGGGTCAGTTTTAGGGCAAAAGCCAAAGTTTTGGGGCAAAAGCTCAAGTTTTGATGTGAAAAGATATAAAGTCTCCGCAAGTTGGGGTCACAGAGCGTGTGGTTAATTAAAGAATAACAAATGGTTTTATCTTTTTTTTATGTAACTTGAGTTGGTTTTTGAAAATTTACCCATGGTCCGCAGACTATGGAATTGTATAAATAGGTTTGTCTTAGGGATGTTAAGGCAAGTAATTGAAGTTGTCTATGGGTACAACAGAAAGAGTCTAGAGAGTTAGTGCAGGAGAGTAAGAAGGAAGGCTCTGCAACTAAGTGCACAAAGGCCTAGAGTAGTGTCCGCAGCTATGTGCGTGGACCCTTGCAGCTGAGTGCAAACGAACGTCTTGAGTCTATAAGCTTAACTGAATATCAATAAAGAAGAGTGCTGCAGAAATTCTTGTGTTTCATCTATTAACTTCTGTTATGTATGAATGCGCTTTATGTTGTGATGAATAATGGTTTTATGAAATAATGATGTATTGATGCGCGACTTTACTTGATCTATATTGTTATTTGAACGCAATTAATGTTAAGTGATTACGCGAAGATTATAACGCTTTCTGTTAAATTTATCAAACACTTAAGTAGATCTGAGCAAATAATGGTCTAAGAGTAATCTATGGTGCGCGTAAGTAGCTAATTCACCTGTTCAGGGTCTGCAAAAGCCAGTCGTAGACCTTCGCGGAGGTCTAGAGGCTGATTAAAGGAAGTTCATCGATAAGCCATAAAGGCTTATCAATTTGTGCGAAGGAAGACCTAGGTCACAAAAGGACATCATACTGATCTCTGGGTGCGAAAACTTGGTTCCAGCATCTCCCCATACTGCTTCGGGTGAACTTTAGTTCGCGCACCGCAGATTGATGCCGAAAGGGCCAGTAGTGTAGGGATATGTTTGGTGCAACTAACTCTGAACCTGGGTCAAGACCCCCTAAGTCAACAACATACCTCAACACTTTGTATTTATTAACCTATTGAATCACACAACTAATTGTTTGCAACATGTAACCCATAGGGAATACATTACATGGGCAAACAACTTGTACACTTGGAGGGCATTTTTTAAATGACTATATGTTGTTGATATTGTACCAGGGTAGATCTCAGTACTAGTAATGTTCACTACCCTAGGGATTCAAATAACATTTTAGGAGTAATTAATGTTGACAAGTTTGTCCAAGGAAACACTTAACAACCATTGGACCATAGATACTAATAATTTGATTAATGAACAAAAAGACACCATGGTTTTCGTATGTAGTTCCTAAACACATAAATGAGATGGATGTAGAAAACAATGTGCTTAGTATAGAATGGCGGTAGAGAAGTGATCCATTGTTAGATATGCATTACAAACTACTCTAGTAGTGAAATCCATATTAGCAAATAAACTCAAGAAATTAACAAAATGCACAAGTGTTGCTTTAACCCAACATCCATAGCTATGTTCAAAGAGAAACTGAGACATTATGAATAACAAAAGGTTTCCTAGAAATCTAAATGAGAATAGAAGTATACGGCACATATTTATTTTTCCTAAGAAATTTTTACAATGGTGAGTTGAATTCTAATTCAAAATAATTTGTACTCATGGGAACATTTTTCATTTTTTTTGGCTTACAGTTGGCATTCTCTTTTTGAATGACCTTCTTCTTCTTAGTTTCTTATTCTCCCCTACTCCATTTCCTTTCCAAACAACTTCTTTTTGAATTCCCTTTTGCTCTAGACGTTTCATATTAAATTCACTCCCTTGGAAGGTCAAGCATCACAATAATTCGCTTCATATTGCAAGAAAACATGATTTTTGGATTATACATTCAATTTTATAAAATTAAATTTTGTTATTATAAATACTAAAAAATATATTATTTAGTGATCTTATTTAGATCCCACCTCCTCGCTTGTAAGCTTTTGTTCCCAAAATGCTTCAACTCCCTTCAATATTCTTCTTCTTTGCATTGGTATACCTGCCTCCTCTAATTCCATTAAGCAATATCAAAAAATCTCTAATAAAGGGTTCCTCTACTATAGAATGGATGATAAGTGTTGAATAGGGGATACCTTCGGCATATGCCTTCTATCCATTTCATGGCTAGACATGGCATTCTCTACTACAATAAGTTGTTGGACAATCACTACTCATTCAGATGCAAGTTTAGGCCTTTTTCATATTCCTATTATTTCATGGGTTGAGATGAAATTCTATGTAATAATGGGTCATTGGGAAACTACTATTGCTCGGGTTGCAAGTGCAAGTAACTCCTCTTTCCCCTTGAAATTACACTCATTAATCCTTCTTCTTCGCTATCCATTTCTTCAAACGGAGTTCTAGGTGAAGCCTTCAACATTCGACCTTGCAATGTGTGGTTAATTTATAATATTGGAAATAGTTCCTGCATGGGCTACTTGGTCTTCTAGAGTGCCAATAATTACTAGCCTTGTGACCATTATTCTTGCAATAAAAAAACTATAAACACCTTGATATTCCTCTTTGTTCGTAATGATGCTTCCTAGCTTGGTTGCTTGATCCCCTCAGTATTGCATTAGATTTATCACCTAGCAAAACCATCTCTTTGATGTACTCTTATAATCCTCTACACATAGATTTGAGTGGATTGTTATCCACTCCTTTTTGAGCTATCTTTTCCTTCATGTGAATGGATTCTTTGTTGGTTCTTCTTGCCTTGACAAAAGTGTTGGAAACCTTTGAGCACTACTTAGGGGAGGGGTGGAGTGAGTGAATCAGTAGTGTGACTTGCTCACAATTTTAGCCTTTAATTTACTTTATTTAATCACACACTTATTAGCAACTTAACCTAGATCATAAGAAAGTAAATGATGAACATCTAAACTTATAAGAAACACGCACTAAAATAAAACCATCAAAGCACAACCTTAAAAACCATCATTACACATGAGACACAATATTTTTGGAGGAAACTCTTTCATAAGAAAAACCATCCTTGTTACTATTGCGCTGCTCTGAATCTTCTATTAAGAAAATGATGTCTTTTACATAGATGATGGAATCCCATCACTCAGGAGACTCATCCTCATATACAATCAACTGAACCCCATCAGCCAGGAGACTTGATTCTACTAATCAACTCAGAAGACTATGTTCTCAGAGGGATCTACGAACTACCATCTGTTGAAAGCCACCACAATCAATGATCCTCACCCAACTCTAATTGGATGGAGAAATTGTTCCTTTCACTGAAGCTTTGAAATCATTGCTCCACTCTCATGAAGTCACCGCTCCTATACTTCTATGTAGACCTCATTTCATATATTTTCACACTGGATCCCAAGACGCTCTACTCAACTTGATTCAACTTTGAGTATGAACTCTAGCAACAAAACCCCATGAACATATCAAATAAAAACACCACAACAACATGCTTCTCTTCATAAGAAATATAATGGTTCAATAAAACCATAAAATGTGCAACATTTAGTAGCATAAAATCTACTCCATATCCTCCTAACAAACTCTGCTTTTCAAACTTTGATCTGAACAATATGATGTTCTACTATAGAACTCTGCTTCAGAAATATGGAACGTATTTTTGATCTACTTCTTCATTGAAACTGGCCTCTCTATGCACCTCTCAATTTTCTAACCTTTCGATTACTTCTGTATATGCACATTCATCTGTAAGTCATCCTCTATATTCTCATATGTTGTATATACTCAACCTCCTGTTTTTGCACTCACATATACTCACCCTACAGTCAACAATCAACCTTAGAATGATGGATCTACTCTTCTATTTAAACAAATTTCTCCACCATCTCCACTACTCAGATCATCAAAGTATTCACATTATTAACACTTACCTGAGCTATAGATTAAGTGAAAAAAATATTCCAACTCATACCATGGCCAGTTACCATTTTATCATTCTTCTAAAAATCATTTGACACATAAGGAATGTGGGAAAACAGAGTTTGAACAAGGTAACACTCCTACTTCCTTCAGGAAAAGCGTTCATGACAGGGCTAACACTTTTCTAATGAAGACAACCTGAGTTATAAAGTTTCCCATGCTAAGTTAAACTACGTTACCCAATTTTCACCCCAAAAAATGAGTCAACAATGCTCCAAAACTTCCATAATCATCCTCTCAGTGCCCGCAATCACCTCCCAAGCCATTAAAATGAATACAAAATCAGATCAAGATCATATGAAGGCTCTAGGTCATCATGTAAATGCCTCCAACTCTGTCTAACTAATTAACATGTTAGGGCTTTTAAACAAGTTGACATCACACCAACAACTCACCTCTAATAGTTGCACAAGATGCAACATCTCTGCACAAACATGTAACACCTCTACAACCTCATCATCAAGTCCAACACTCCTCTACAACAAGTCATGCTCATAAAGATGAACATGGAAATTTTGACTTGCCCAACTCATCAACCACAAACATCTCCAACACCTATCCAAGCATCAAGCCACATTAATGCCATCGTCCTACATCAGCCAACATACATATCATCATGAGGTTAACAACAATACATCATGAGGCCAACATGAGGTTGACATAAAAGCTAACATAACCAAATCAATGCCATCACAACTAGTTGCAACCGATCAAACATATGCATGAATGAACACCTGTAGAACATGCTACAAGGTTGACATCAATACCAACCACAACTACAAAAGACATAATGCCAACAATCTCCCCCTTCGACATTGATGGAAAACACACACAACCTCCAAATTAATCTCCTCTTCTATCACTCCCCCTTGACATCAATGGGAAATGGTCAACTCTATCTGATAAGGCAATAATGAATGAAAAAACAAACACTGAATCAACTATCCTCCAAATGGATGAATAGTAATGATATCAAAAAACATCCATGCTCTCCATAGTAGCAAACAACATATGAACCAAGTGATATTAGAGCATCATAAGACACTTCTAGCAGCAACAACAATTATGCACCAGCAAACATAAGCAACATCAACAAAAACAACAATGTGCAACAATATCCAACAACATCCACATGAGGCAACCACACACAATCTCCACAAAAACTACATAGAAGCAACACATGAACAACTACCAACCATTTTTGAATGCATCATCCAAAATCCAACAATCATCGCATAATATGAGGCATACTATGAACACCTCCAAGCGGATCAAAATGCCAACAATGTATGGTTGAAGTAAACACGAATATATAATTCTCCCCTTGAACATATGCCATCTCCAAAATCATCTCCAACCTACAATGAACTGCTTCTGCTGCAAACAATTCTTCCTTGCCACAAATAGAAAAATCATATGGACATAGACTCCATATGACCATGAATAGATGACATATACATTGATAAATACATGGTTGTAGAAACGACATTAGACCCCATACATGACTCACATATGACCTGATGAATCATGACTAGATGACCCAATGATACATACCATACAAGTACTTGGCTTCGTGATAATTTTTCATGGATACATCAATAAATACATGATTTCTATGATCATCTCCTATGGACTAATGATTGAAATACAAGATTGTTATATCAACATTAGCCCATACATGTGGCTGCAAAATAACTCCATGAAACTCCTCCAAGACATGCCTAACACCATGATGACTCAACATACTATTTACTGGACTTGCACCCAGTACATAATGATAAAAAAATAAAAGGTACATGACTATAACAAGCTACATATAACAACCTACATATGGCTGGCCCATGTTTGAAGTCACATATGCATGCAATTGTCACGTGTCCTCATGTTAGGGTAGTTGAAAATGATCAACAAAAGTTGCACCAAGGCTGAGATAACATGTTTTTCACTCATAAACAATAATTATACTAGATGCAAAAATGTGAGTGAAAATAAATAAAAGCATGAATAAAAAGCCTTTAAACCCTAGAATTAGCACCTGAGATACACACACAAATAAATGAAAATCATCAAAAGAAGAATAACACTCCCCTTGCTCACCTGTCCTACATTAGAATGCTCTCTGCCAAGCCATAGACAATGTTAGTAACGCTCTGTGGCTCACTTCTACCCCACGTTAGTCCTTCTTAGGCCTCCTTCCTCATGGATTATGCCAACTTTGCTTTAGGTACTTATCCAGCTGCCAGCACTCCCCCTGAGACCATGCCAATATCATGTGTACCTTTGTAGTCAAGTAGATATGTCATGTAGGAATGGACTGCAATAGTGGATGATCTCTCCTACTCTAAATCTGATAAGGAAGAGTACTCTCTTGGTCTCTTCTTACTCTTCACTCTTCCCTTCAACACATACACATTATCCAGTGTTTTAACTCCCTTAACAATCACTCTCTTTGATCATTCTTTCCAAATGATGCAACCTTTTGAGTTGAAAACTACTTCCTTACCTCCATCAACCATTTAGCTCACGCTAAAAATATTATGCTTTAGACCTTCAATGATGCATACATCATCTTCATTGGTCCTCTTCTCACCAAGATTGTCTGTACCACTTCCCAATACTCTTGGGTTTCATTTCCTTCAAAAGCAACACAACCAATCTTGGTTTCCTTTAGGAAGTGAAATTTCCTCCTATATCCTGACATATGGTGTGAGCATATACTATAAATATACCACATGTCATCCCAATCATGTGAGAAAAATGCAATGCCACACCTTCCTAACTGCTGCCCCTTCTTCTTCCATATGTTCCTTGGTTGCTTCCTTGGTTGTGTATTCTTCTTTGACTGTTGCTTTTGAACCAAAGGCCTCAAGGATCTAGGCATCTTGCAATCCTTGGCCAGGTGCCCAAATTTGAGACATGTAACACTCTACATGTCCAAGATAAGAAACTAAAGGATCTGATCTTTTTCTACCCATGCCAAACCTGCATCTCCTCATATTGAATTTGTAATCAATAGCCTTATGGCCAAACAAGTTACAAGAAAAACAATAACCATTAAATGAAATTTTATACATGAATGTAGGTCCTCTTCTTGGCTGATCATATTGTTGCATAAATGTGTGCATTCTCCTTCTACAGTTAGCTTCTACATGTCCAAAATTGTGGCAATTGAAGCACTCAATCTCATCCATCAAGGGGGAAAAGGAGTTTTGATTTCTCCTATGAAATCTACCACTATCTACCATAGGAGAAAAGGATCTTCTAGATGTGAAATATCCTTTTAGTTCTCTTCTTTATTACTTATGGTGAATCTGTTTTCTCTCTCCTTTCTTGTTCCTATTGCTAGTCACATTCTTTGTTGCAGGCTTATTTAGTTTTTCTTTATTATTCTTACATGCAAGCAAACTTATCTCTCCCTTTTGAAAACTAGGGCCAAATTTGTTCACCATTATGGTGCTCTTCACTTGTTCTAACTGCTAGTATTTTTCTTCAAGCTACTTCCTTAGTTTGTTAATTACACCCTCAAGTGCTTCAGCATAGTCCTTCCTATCCTTTTGATTGCCTCAATTCACTTCTTTGATCCTTTTCGATTCTTCCAGCTATGTCCTCATGGTATTCATCTCTTCCTTGAGATTTTTCTCCTTTTCCTCACAAATTTGCAATTTCTTCTCATGCTCCTTACATACATCTATTAGTCTACCAATTTCACTTGAAAGTTTTCAATAACAACCATGGAAAATTTATATTCATCCTTAAGAAGAACGAAACTACGACCACCATTTATTTCACTAACCATATATGAATCATTATCACCACTGTTATAAAAAATATAACTTGAAAGTAAATCAAGGTGGCTTATACATTCAGATCAGTTTCTCTCTTGTATAGTTGGTTCGACTGAAAATTTACTCTTCTTGGATCTCTTCTTCTTATTCATCTTTTTGCTTCTCTTCTGAACCTCTTCATCACTACTTCTGCAACTTGCTCTAAATAACATATGCAATCTATCAAAAATCTCCTTGGAAGATTTTAAATCTTCTCTAAGTCTGCATTATGGAGATTTTCAAGAATGATATGCCTTGCTTGAGAATTTTAATTCATTTCTTGAGATAAAGACGAACCATCATCATATCCTTCACAAATTAATCTAAGTTAGCACTGCAAGAAAATAATTTATACTTCACACTTTGTTTCCATACCTTGAAATTTGTAGCAGTAATAATAGGTATGCCTTCAGAGTTCATTATGAAAAATTGCAAATTTCTACCAACAACCCCCAGATCTACCCTCTAGCGATCAAGTTGCAACCAAGAGCCCCACTTTGATACCAATTTTTGGAAACCTTTGAGCACTATTGAGAAGGTGGGGGGTGAACCAATAGTGTGACTTATCCACAATTTTAGCCTTTAATTTACTTTACTGAATCACACACTTATTAGCAGGTTAACCTAGATCATAAGCAAGTAAATGATGAACATGTAAAAATATAAACATCATGTACTTGTTGTAGTGGCTACAACCACCCTCCAAAATTTTTCCTTAGCTTCGTTTTGGAGCCTCCCTACCAACCTTCCTCAGCAGCATGTCTTGTCTTTTCAAGTACACAAGCTTCAATGATTTTCTAGCAGACTTCTAGCCTGTGCATGATGGCTTGTTGCATCCCCCTCACAAGTTATTTCTCTGGACTTGGTCCAGTTGTAGGCTGAGAAACTCCCTCAAGAAATTGCGCAATTCTAGAGGGGAACCAACCTTCCCTCCAAAAATTGTGTAATCATGTATGGCAGCCTACTGGGCTTCACAATTACGTAAATCTTCCTGTCACCCTTCATTGAAAAAATAGCACAATTTCTCCCAGTAGGACTGCTCAGCCTAGAAATTGTGCAATTTTGGGCAGCAGTTAGTTGCTCAGCCCAGGAATTGCGCAATCCTTTTGGGAAGCTAGCCCAGCTCCCTCCCATAAATGCACAAATTTTCCCCTCAACTGAGCAGGCTGTTGCATGTGCCATTGAGTTGACCGGTTCCACCCAGGACCGAGCAAAACTTACTTGCATGCATGGACTGCTTCTCCCAAGGGAACATGCAAAGGCATCCCTTGATTAAGGAACCTATTTTTAGCAACTGAAGGTTACATACAAGGACCATTTCAGAAACCTCTCGCCAAGTGTCGTTTTTCCTAGATTTGTGGCATGCGCGTCGCAACCTCGATTTTATCAAAACTCGTTACCCGGGCGCTGTAGAGCTCATTCCTCACATTGACCTTGCAGTTTTGACATCCCACATTGCATCTAGGATTCTTTGGCACATTCAGCTCAGCTGTTTTGGGGTAAGCCCGCCTTTCATGTCTTGCGTTTTATTTCTGTCACTTTTTGTGTTTCACTTTGTGTGAGTGTTGTCTGCTTGATTTCAGTGAGCACTTACTGTCGTTTTGATTTATGTTAGCTTGTGGAAGCACCGTTTCAGTTTTCGTTCACATCTCACTGTTGTCACATGCATGACATTGTTTTTGCATGGACAGTCGTTGTTGCGGCAACTCGGTTCACACACATGCATGCTTTCCAATTTTTTGAATCCTGCACTTGTTGTTTCCATGTATGATCATTCACTCTTGTTTGCACTCATCTCACCATACATTCAGACTTATCATGTTTTCAGTCGCCTGTCGGCCGGACTAGGCTACCTTGTCCCGGACCGTGCCTTGCCCGGCTAGCACTGCACATTTCCAAAAGCAAAGGATCTGCCTTCCCTCTAGAAATTATGAAATTCTAGCCTAGCAATAACCTTTAGGCTTTCATTGTGCAATTCTTGGAGGCAGTGTCCTGCTGGCCCCAAAAACTGCGCAATGCAGTTTGCTGGTTGCATGTCATTGCTGACTGAAATTGCGCATTGTGCAGTTTTAGTCCTCAGCAGGTCAGGATGGAATGTGCATTGCGCAGTTCCAGTAGTCAGCTAGCCTCCTGATAGCCCGAAATGTGCCTTGCGCAATTTTGGCAGCCAATCTCCCAACCTCCCAGCGAAAATTGCGTAACCTTCACATTCAATCACACAAGTATGTTGCAAGTCATTCCTCAAGTTTGTTTTGGTTTTTGCTTGACAGATTGCTTGCCATGAGTGTTGCTATGTCTCCAGGAATCACAGGTGTTCATCTGTCTCTCAACAACACAAGTACAATGACTTCTAGGAGAGCAGATTCAAAGACATTGTTAAGAGCGCAACTGGGGATGCAGTCGGTCAAGTGTCTATGAACTTGCTTATCCACTAAGACATCAAGTTGTTCATGGACAAGGATATCAAGATCAGTGGTAGTAGCATCACAATGAGCAACACCATCAAAAGCAGCAGAAGGCATCACACCCACGCGTGACAAATGGAAAAGGAAGGTTGTTGACAGCATAGAGGCAAAGCAAAGCTGCAAGTTCAAAGCAGATCCACTCATGATGAAATCAACTTTGGAGATTGAGGTTATGACGTGACGACGTGACATGAAGATCACGTGAAGGTAGAGAACATAATGGAGAAGGAGCTACATGTGCTAAAGTAGAAACTCAAGGAAGAACAGGAGCTGCATAGATGAGAGAATGAGTTGCAGCAGGAACAAGTACAACAGGGGGCGTAACATGCACAGACGGATGAAACTGCGCCTATAAAAGTTAGAGATTCATCCCCGTAGCTGGCATAGAGTAGACAAGGTGAGCAGTGATGTTGATTGCATGCAAGGGAATACAGTAGCATGCATGTCATTTGTGCACATGCATGCGATCCCACCCATTTGGCACACTCACTAAGGCGAAGATAAGAAGCGAGTCCAACTAGAGCTGAACATGTATTTTGACAAGTTGATCTGCATGGCCACCAGCACATGCTTGGAGATCAGCGCAGACACTATGCACCAACATGTTTTCGGTCCAGTCGCACCCAGGACAACCATGCACATGCTATCAGACAAGTTGGACGGAGGAGCCATATCAGTGTACCCGGATGTAAAGGAGGAAAGAGTTCGCTTTAGTAGGATGTCACCATTGAGCACACGGACACCATCACAGACGACCAAGATTGGCATCAGTTCACCACCATTGACCATCACAGGGATGTCAAAGACTTGGTCTCACCACAATGGTCTGAGTGTCAATGACGTCTTGCATGGCTTGCTCAAGCCATTTTGTCTCACATGGGTACATCTGTAGATTGTATGTAACGTCTTGTCAAGTGGAAGTTCAAGTGTCGATAGTTGATTGCAACAATCATAGAGTAGTTGAAGAGTCATGAGGATAGGTGAACAGTAACAAAGGGGATGTCGAGGGTCACCCCACCCTTTGATATAAATAGTCCCTCATAACTCACCGTAAAGGCTTTTGGTTAGCCAAGCTTCCGATAGGAGTATCTTAGAGAGAGCTTGGACTGTATTGTAATGAGCCTTGGTTTCTCCACTATGCAGCGCTAGTATATCTCTTTGGAGGATCAGGCGGTTGTGATTGTAATGTTCCACTATCGGAACTAGTGGTTGGACATGGATGTATTTTATGACTGGAACTTACACTTCTTAATATAACAGAGCCAACACGTTTCATGCATATGTCATATTGTATTCTAGCTATTTTGTTTACTCTAAATGACATATGTATATGTTTTCTTACGCATGCATGTATGGACTATTCTGTATGAGTATGCATGAATCTTACTAGAATGTGTTGATTGGTTTAAAGATCAGTTTGGATTGTTAGCTAACCTTCTTTCCAGTTTGTGATGCATCTTCACTCATGTGTTCCCTTCCAAGACGCGTGCTATCACAGGTTTCCAAGGGGCGCACTCACCCACTCTCCATGTGTTAGAACCATTCACGCACCTTCCTTGTCTTGCCGCAACTGCCACACCCTTGCTACCAACAAGGACATATTACTTGCCTCTGTGTGAAACCGCGGTTAAGGCGATACCGTACGACCCACTGCTGGGACTCCTACACCAAAAGGTCTGAGGTCTAATTAGGACTTCTTACCGGGGAGATCCCCTGACATGTTGGTGGGTCTATCACTTTTAACAACACTAAAAGAAAAACATCATAGAATAACCATAAAAATGATCATCACACATGATACACAACATTTCTGGTGGAAACTCTTTCGGGAGAGAAACCACCCTTGCTTTTGTTGCACTATTCAGAATCTTCTATTAAGAAAATGATGTCTTTTACAGAGATGGTTGACTCTAATTAGTCAAGAGACTTGATCTCATATACAATTAGCTAACCCCCATCAGTAAAGAGACTTGATTCTAATGATAAGCTTGAAAGCCTATGTTCTCTCATGGATCTATGGACTACCATCTACTCAAAGCCACCACGATCAACGATCCTCGTCCAACTCCATTTGGATGGAGAAATTGTTCCTTTCACTGAAGCTTCAAAATAATTGATCCACTCTCATGAAGTCACTGCTCCTATACTTCTATGAAGACCTTATTTCATATATTTTCACATTGGATCCCAAGACACTCTGCTCAACTCGATTCATCTCTGCACTATGAACTCCAACACCAAAACTCCATCAATAAATCAAACAGAAACAACACAACAACATGCTTCTCTACATAAGAAAAATAGTGGCTCAATACAACCATCAAATTTGCAACAACTATATCATTTAGTAGCATAAAATCTAATCCATATCCTCCCAAAAACTCTTATTTGCAATTTTTTATCTACACAATCAGTTGTTCTTCTACAAAACTCTCCTTTTGAAATCTGGAACATACTTCTGATCTGCTTCTTCACTGAAACTGGCCTCTCTATGCACCTCTTAGTTTTCTAACCTCTACCAATACCTTTGTATATTCACATTCATATATAACTCATCCTCTATATGCTCATATTTTGTAGAATCTCGACCTCCTTTGTCTGCACTCACATCTTCTTGCCCTACAATCAACAATCTAACCTAAGAATGATGGATCTTCTCTTCTATTTAAAACATATTTCCCGACCATCTCCACTACTCATATAATAAATGTATTCACATTCTAAACACTTATCTGAGTTTTAGATTAAGTCAACATAAGATTCCAACTCATACCATGGGAAATTACTAGTGTATCATTCTTTTGGAAATAATTTGATGTGCAAGGAATGCGGGTAAACAAAGTCTAGACAAGGTAACACTCCTTCTTCCTTCAAGAAAAGTGTTCATGATAGGGCTAACACTTTTCTAATGAAGCCAATCTGAGTAAGGACACTTCCCATGCTCTTCTAAACTTTGTTACCCAATTTTGACCCCAAAAAACGAAGTGAACACTACTCCAAAACTTCTAGAATCATCCTCTCAGTGCCTGCAATCACCTCCCAAGCCAGTAGAATGAATACACCATTAGATCAATATCATAGGAAGGCCTTAAGTCATCGTGAGGATAACATTAAGTAATTATAAGGAAGGATCTTATAAGGTGAGTTTACCATGCTTGACTCCACCACGGTGTCAATTTTGTAATGGAAATGCAAATCACTTGCTTGGTCTCTTAAATAACTGCTTGTAGCTTCTCCAACAATATTATTGTAAACTTGAATTACTGAAATATTCAAAGGTTTTAGGTCAATAATTTCTGGCACATGGCATTGGTCATGGTATTGAGCCATTGTATTACATGTAATAATCCTTTAAAAGACTTAAGGATGCTACATTGTAATGTGCTAGGAGGTAAGCAATGAAGCTTCACTTTGATTCATAAACTGGCGTGGGTATTTCACTTGATAGTTTGTCACAACAGATTTAATAATACTATATTTAAAAATATTAAATCTACACGATTAGGGTTGTATTTCTCTTTGAATTTCTAGATCTGTAGATTACTGTTAATTGTATGTGGATGTGTTAAGTGAACTAATCCCTCTTGCAGACAAGATGGATCTCCCTAGATCTCAAAGGAAATATAGTAACAAACAAGAAAATAATTGCTACCTTTCCTTAGCTTACGATTGATTGAAACAAACAATATGAGAGAGATCACTTACCATTTTATCGAAATTCCTGTTGAAGTCCCTTTCAGTGCCTTCGACAGTTAACTTCCCCTTGATGCTTTAGAGACCGTTCCAACGCTTCCCACAACGTTTGCATGAGGTTTCAAAGGATATCTACATAGACAAAAACACACAAAGGATCAAAGAATCTAGTGTATAGAATGTAATATAAATGAACTACTTAACTCATCATATACCATAAATTGAATCAATAACCAATCATAACCTATGTGAGTGATCAAGGAATCCCACAAATGATATTAAAAAAGACATAATTAGGAAATAACAATTTATTTTTATTAAATAAAATGGAGAACAAACTTACAACCTCAAAGCCTTGATGTTACAAGCCTCTTCTCACAATCTCCAACCCTCTCCTTGGATGAAAAGCCTCCTAGCCTTATTTCTGTAGCATAAGCCTACCTTCAATAGTCCTCCCTAATCCTCTAGCCTATGTTTGATTTATAGGCTAAGGGGAGGAGGTTTGGGATCCTCTTCCTAAGGGATGAGATCCACAAATGGTGGTATAGGGGATCCAAAAAAAGAGGGAAATAGCTCCATGATGGGAGGGATCAAGCTTGAGTAGGCATCCATTTGAGGTTGTTAGTTGGGAAAGATTTGACTAACAAAGCTTCTAGACTTTGCTTTTTGTTTTTTACTTGCATTAAGTCATGTGTGTAGGCCATAGTGTTAGACATAGCACATTTTTTCACAGTTTCTAATGGTATCTTCTGCGTATGCGTAGAAATGGACTAGGGCATTACTTAAGAAGCCAAAAATAGGTTTTTGAGCCTTGAGATCTAGGAATTTCATTCTTTTTGGGATTGTTTGGGTTCTAACCTTACAGGGGGATGCTTTGGAACACTTTGATGGATAGCGAAAGATCCAAACTGATGGTCATTTTCCTAATGCGAAAAAATGACGTGTAACAGATTACCCCCTAAAGTGCAAAGTCAAAAAAGATGTTTAATGACTGTAGCACTTTATCATGCCAAGGTTTGGGTTAGAGGTTGCAGTCGGAGACCTAAAACAATCAATCAAATGTTAAAATGAAATATAAAATCATCGTTGAGGTAGGCATTCCCATAATCAGAACATAAATATCTCAACGAACCAGTACAAAAATACATCTGAAGATCCATGTCAATAGACGATGTAGGATGGACACAACCATTAATGGATCTATGCATACAATTATGAATATTTAATAACTACATGCAACCTGGATCGATGAAATTAGATCCAGTCTCTTGATCTCCATCTCTCAATCCATTATATGAATCTAACCATGTGAGTGAATGTCTCATAGTCAAACATGGTAGTAACCACTTGATTACTAGTTGATGTTGTGAACCGTTAACAAGCACAAGAGAAACCACCAATAATGACAATGTTTCTTAGGGTACTTCCAATACAATTATGAAGTGCGAATAGATGTGTTGATGCCAAACACTCATAGAATCATTTGATCAAAGGTCAATGATGAGAACCTGTCATCGAAGGCGAGAAACATGCCATTAAGGCATGTATGCTCCAAGGTACTGAAGAAGGGTTTCTACATCAACTTCCCAGATAGTGAGTTGTAGTCTATAGGAAGTGACCCGTTGCATGATTTCCTACGACACAAAACTCATGTCAATTTTTGAAGAATATCAGTTTGGAGTAATCTAGGACTGGTGCAGGGATGGGCAATGTGATTGAAGACTATGAATGGAAAAGTAATTTTGACTAAGGTTGGAATTATCTTGAACATACTGGCAACACAACATTCTAACTTAGAAGCATTTGACTCAAAAAATAATACCCAAAACTAACTAAAGAATTTCAATGAGGTATGGAATTAGGAGACAAATTGATTTTCCAACTTGGACAAAAAAGTGACGAAGTGTCATGTTCAAGAGCGACATACTTCCTTTTATAATAAAAAAACAAAGGTTCTTTCCCAATTTCCCCCCACCATTACTGGCGAGTACCTCTTTATTTTTGGCAAGATTGAGTAGGATAACATATGCTTGTCTTGTAAGTTCTTCCTTCGGATGAGTTCTTCGGAGTATTTTTAATGAACCCTAGGAAGGAGTCGTTCGGTCTCATCATGATTGATTAGTCCTACACTGATTAAGATTTATGATTCCAATGAAGGGGTAACTTGATGTCATTTTCGTGTTTAAAGAGTTTGAAAAGACATGAAAATAAATCTCATTTAGTTCTTTCAACATAAAATTTTAACGAGTCTAGAGAAAGTAAAGCTCGATGTTTTTCATTTTTAGGGAGTTAGGAGAAAAACATAAGTAAACTCCACAGTGTCCTTTTTCATAAATTTAGTCTCTCAAGCCCAAAAAATGGTAAAATAATGCAGGAGAGAACTCTATTGACCATGATTAGTCAACATATAACTTTTTTGTAAATAGTCTAGTTTAGTCCGTAAAAGGGGTAAACTTATATTGAATAGACGACTGTTCATTTACTTTTACAAGTTCGAATAGTCAAGTACTTGACGATCTTTTCATGTTTATGGAGTCTAAAAAGGGCTTAAAGAGAACTCCTGGGTTTTTCTTTTTCGTAAGTTTTAACGAGTTCAAAAAAGTGATGGAAGTGTACTCATATCACTGACTTTCAATTTAATTAACGAGCAAGAAAAGACGGAAATAACTTGACATTTTCATATATGTTTTACGAGCATGAAAAAATAGCAAAAGGTGCTCGTGATTTTCATGAGTTTAATGAGTCTTGAAAATAATAACCAAAATGGAATCATAAATAGTTTTCATTTTTATACAAGCTTGAAACAGAGAAAAACTATGCTTGAGATAAGTTTTCATGCCCCCTCCCCCCCCGAGCTTTGTTTGATCCACATGAGTAGACTACTGGTTACTAATAGGTGGATGAAATGAAGGTTCATTCATGAGATAAGATGAAAGAATCTACAGAATTATGGGAGGATTAGTTTCATTTTTTAACAAGCTTGACACAAGAAAAGAATTATGCTCATGGAACCTTGTTTCATTTTTTAATGAGCTTGACACAAGGAAAGGAAATATGCTCATGGCATTTTATTTCATTTTTGAATGAGGTTGAGACAGTAAAAGAAACATCCTCATGGGTGTTATTTAATTTTTTAACAAGCTTGACATAGGAAAAGATATATTCTCATAGGGACCTGTTTCATTTTTAATGAGGTTGACACAGTAAAATAACTATCCTCATGGGAATTTGTTTCATTTTTTAACGAGGTTGATAAAGTAAAAGAAGCATCCTCAATACATTTTTTTTCACTTTTTAAATGAGGTTGACATGGTGAAAGAACCATTCTCAAATATATTTGTTTCATTTTTTAACGATATTGACACAATAAAAGAACCATCCTCAGATCCACTTGGAGCATGGCTTCCATTTGGAAAGAACACATACCAAGGGATACTTCCCAACCATGGCTTCCAAGAGATCTTCATCATAAGGACGAATAACTATTTGGAAAGAATACATGTGTTGGAAATAATACTGAGAGGGGGGGGGGTGAATCAGTATTATCAGATCATTACAACGTTTTCAATGCTCAAAAACATATACGCTACTTCAGTTAAGTGAACCCGCGTGTACACGCTACTGTGTCTAAATCAACTAGCGTATATCCAGAAATCTTATGATTCAGTTAGCTTATCTTCAGTAAATGCATTAGAACATTATTAACCATATTAACAGTAGACAGGTGCAGTATAACAGAACAGATCATCACACAAAAGCCACACACATGGACACAAAGATATAAGGTGGAAACCCAATGTGGGTGAAACCCACCTGCTGCAAGTCATCTCAATCTTCTTCTTCATAAGCAAATCCTTTTACAATATTTGTACTGGTGCAATCTTATACCAGTACGGGAGCTACAACCCCCTTTGCTCTTGTACTAGCCGATCCATTTACTAGTACGCAGGCTACTACCTGCTACAATGCTCCAAAGATCTCCCTTAGCTTTTGTACTAGCTTAGATACTAGTACGTAGGTACTTGCCTACAATCTTCTCACCTCCAGGTACCACGTTTCATCAATTTTTAGACTGGATACACTGAAGCACAACACATAATCTGAAAGGCCACTTTTCATCCAATTTTCATACTGGACCCATAACTATCATTGAAGCTCAAAACAATCATCAAACCCTGAATCACTGAAACCCTGTTAACAACAGTCACTAGAACACAGAGCAGACACAGAACTCTGTAATAACCATCAGATCCATATGCAACTTCAAATATCAAGCTTTACAATGTATACGCTACTTCGATGAATCAAACCCGCGTGTATACGCGCTTTTGCCAAAGACAACCCGCGTACAGATCTAAAAATAATTTCTCTTAACTTGCAGCTGTACCAGACATCAGTCATACTCATAACACTTATAGAACAATACATGCGTCAGTATGTAGATCTAGAATAAGCATCATAAAGATAGTTCATTTCAAACCATTTGATCCCGATCTCTCCTTAGATCTTGTTCTCCATCAACCGGTGAGATCTCTCCTTAGCTCAGATCAATCAATGCATCATCAACCCATAACCCTGCATACTGGATCTAATGCTTCATCAGATATTCAAGACGTTTCAGATGCACTTGCCTAATGATTTCCTTCTCCTTATATAGCCTTAGGCCTTGTTCAATACCAAGGGCCACAACCATAGAAATCCAATACCATCAACTTCAAAACTAGGGATCAACACGTCCGTCGAGACACCAAGGTCCAAAACCATAGGCACAACTTCCAAGGAATAACCGCCGTGGACCAAAGATAAGTTTTCCACATACACGCTCTTTTACTGAAGAAAACTAGCGTGTACACGCGACTTGGGCTTAATGAACCTGCGTGTATGAACTTTCTCTTCTTCTTATAGTCTGATCATCAATTCCTTGCTGCTGTCCTTCATCAGTCACATCTGATATCTCTTCTGAAGATTCATCCAGTTATACATAGGTGAGATATTCTTCTATGAGTGGGTTGCCATCAAGTACAACACATGCATCATAATGCCAACAATCTCCCCCTTTGGACTTGATGGCAACAACACCAAATCACTCTCCCCCTTTGACATCAAGGGCAAAGGGTGGACCAAGATATTCTCTTCCTTTGCTGAATCATTCCACTGTCCATACACCCCCTGAGTACCTGCTGAAATCTCTGAATAATCTCCCCCTTTGTATATGCCAAGGTGTACCAATCTGTCCATGCTTCCTCTGAGTACATGCTGAATCTCTGTACCGTTGAAGTGTGCTGTTCATGCTCTTCCTGACTGTAGGCAAGATCTACAAAAGATGTTCTTCAAGAAGAACATGACTCTATACATCATAAAAGACCTTCCTATCACCAAAGACTCATACATACATCCATCTCTCAACTAAGTGAGGATATACAAACATTGACTCATCCACCCAACCAAGTGGGGATACATCAAAAGTTTACATATGACAACCAATCGTATTGCATCAATCATCCCAGGCATAGTGGAGAAACCAAAATAGGCCGTTACATGACCTTGACACCATGAAAGAGATACCATAAAAGAGATATATGACATAGAGACGAAATATCTAAAGTAAGACTTATGAATGTCACCAATAGCATCTGATAATCACCATTCAGATCAGCAACCAAGAGATCCTTCTGTTCTCCTTTCGCCTTTGTTCCACCTGAATCAACAACAAATGTGAACTAGAACCAAAGGCTTTAAGATAATGCTAACAATGCATCATTGGAAGATTATCTGCTCCCCCTGAACCTGTGCCAGATGATCTCTGTCAGACCCATATCAGACTTTCTGCAACCAACATCTGTCCCTGCTGATTTCCTTCAAAATTCCATATACGCGTCTGTATCCACATAAACAAGCGTATATACGCGGATAGGCCTTATGAAACTCGCATACAACCATTTTCATATCAACAACCTGTAAATGTCCTGCAGCAAGGTATGTCTGAACATAGATGTCAACTTCTCCTTTTAAACATCATCATGAAATCATTCACATTACATGTGAAACCACCATAGCCATTACATCAACGTCAAGATCTTCATGATCCAAGTATCATTACTTGGGAACATCTGCACCGATCAACATATGTAAGTATCAACCTATCATCATATGAACTCATCACCATGTCTCCAACAAAGCAACTTTGAGTAGTCATCCATGTATCAGCACTATGTATCTTGAGCTCAAGCTCATTTGACAAAACTTCTTGATATTATCAATAGCAACAATCCTTATCCACAAGAGTGCCTGCATCATAACTGTATGATCTTTATGCATATGACAACAGCAGTATATAAGTGACTCATCATCAAGTGAGGAAGATGTGTATTCAAGCTTTGTACTTCTCCTTGTCCTTATGAAGATCACCATGTAAGCACCATATATGCATCATCAAGAAATCAACCATAAATCTGATCTGATCATTAACTATGTAACCCCAAGAGTCATATGAGAGTTTATCATCATAGCAAGATATATCATTTAGCCATATAAGAATCATCACCAAGGATTATTAACCATAATGCCAACAATGAATTACTAAAGGCATATGCTCCCCCTCAACCAGTGCCATCTGTTAGATCTGATCATGCATATATCAGCAATAAGCATCAAAACATCATCATCCTCAAGTTAGGATCAAAAACACTTCTAGACATCATACAAGTAACAAAACATTTCCACACATCCTCAGCAGACTGTAACCAATAGATCCTTTTTCTGATCCTATCCCCACTGCTTTTCCTCAGACTGACATATACGCGACTTTGCAGTGTCTAACTCGCGTATATACGCGACTTCCCTTTAAGTAACTTGCGTATGAGATTCAGAACACTGAAGTTTTACACTTTCAGCTCCCCCTGAGTCTGATATGTCTGTGTTGTGCTGTGTCTTAGTACATTGTGCTGACTGTACTTCCTTCTTCCTCCATATCTTCAAGTGTGATGAGGTTTTCTCCTTTCGGTGTGATGTCCATCCTTTGTTCCTGCATTCCTTTGCTATATGTCCAAGCTTGTTACATGCATAACATCTAACATGTTTCATGTTCCTCCTGTAGCAATCAGCAGCTTTGTGACCATACATATTGCAAGCAAAGCAATATCCATTAAAGTACCTTGATTGAGATGACCTGTCTGCATAATAGTCTTGAACTCTTCTTCTTCTACATCTAGCTGCAACATGTCCAAGATTATGACATACATAACATTCAATATTATTCATAGGAGGAGTAAAAGATTTTCTTTGAAGACTTTCTTTCCTTGGTTGATGATGAGATTGACCTTTCATCTCCTTGTTGATAATTTTGGATTTCTCTTTAGAGTTCCTTGCCTCGCCTTGTGAACTAGATTCACCTTTAACAGATTCATGGAAACCAAGACCAGTCTTGATAGCAGGAGACCTTTGACTACTAAGAATATCATCCAAGGCTTTAGTACTATCTTGAAATCTCAAAAGTTTATCCTTTTCTTCTAATTTACCTTTCAAGATATTTACCTCAACTTGAAGTTGTTCCTCCTTTTCTAGACATTGCTTCTTCATGTCTTCTCCATCTCTTCTTCCTTCTTCCATTTGTTGCCTTAGATTGAGTATCTCCTTTTCTTGCTTTTCATTCAGATCCTGCTGCATTTGACGAACTCTGAAGGCACATTCCAACTGTGATTGTAAGCTGATGACTTCGTTGTCTTGTTTTTCAATTGCTTGGTGTAGATCTTCATTCTGCTTCTTGGATTCTTCAAGATCTTCCTTTAGTGAGAGGATCGTGACTTCAAGACTTTCATAATAACTGGATCGATCTCTGAGCTCCTTGATTGTTGTGTTCTTTTCAATGACTTCATTTCTTAGAGATGTTGCTTCAACCTGCATCTTTTGATACCTTTCCTTGCATACCTTTTGATGAGCTTTTTGTCTAGTAACAGCTTCTGTGAGGGCACCACTCTTTATCTTCAGAAGTCTTTCTTGTTCATTAATTTTGTTTGTCAGCCTGTTAAATTCTGCCTCTATTTGATATCCTTCTTCAAGTTGGGCCTTTAGTTTGGTAGCTACTTCTTCGAAGTCACATTCCCTTTTGTTCAATAGATCTTGTTGATCTCTAATTTTGTCTGTCAGCCTTTTAAATTCTGCCTCTATTCGATACTTTTCTTGCTCACCCATAAAAGCATGTTCAGTAGTTTCACTATCACTTCCATCTCTTTCACAAGGAAATATAGCAGGAACATCAGAGGATAACACATTCATACCTGATAATGATTCTGAATCTGAAGAACTTCTTATACATAATCCCCAATCAATTCTCCCACTGTCATAGATCTTCTGAGATGTCTTCTTCTTCTTATGAGCTTTCTTCTTAAGCTTCTTTCCCATTGTTCCACGGATCTCCTTCAAGCGATCAAGCTTCTATTAAAGGACCTGCTCTGATACCAATTGTTGGAAATAATACTGAGAGGGGGGGGTGAATCAGTATTATCAAATCATTACAACTTTTTCAATGCTCAAAAACATATACGCTACTTCAGTTAAGTGAACCCGCGTGTACACGCTACTGTGTCTAAATCAACTAGCGTATATCCAGAAATCTTATGATTCAGTTAGCTTATCTTCAGTAAATGCATCAGAACATTATTAACCATATTAATAGTAGACAGGTGCAGTATAACAGAACAGATCATCACACAAAAGCCACACACATGGACACAAAGATATAAGGTGGAAACCTAATGTGGGTGAAAACCACCTGCTGCAAGTCATCTCAATCTTCTTCTTAATAAGAAAATCCTTTTACAATATTTGTACTGGTGCAGTCTTATACCAGTACGGGAGCTACAACCCCCTTTGCTCTTGTACTAGCCGATCCATTTACTAGTACGCAGGCTACTACCTGCTACAATGCTCCAAAGATCTCCCTTAGCTTTTGTACTAGCTTAGATACTAGTACGTAGGTGCTTGCCTACAATCTTCTCACCTCCAGGTACCACGTTTCATCAATTTTCAAACTGGATACAATGAAGCACAACACATAATCTGAAAGGCCACTTTTCATCCAATTTTCATACTGGACCCATAACTATCATTGAAGCTCAAAACAATCATCAAACCCTGAATCACTGAAACCCTGTTAACAACACTCACCAGAACACAGAGCAGACACAGAACTCTGTAATAACCATCAGATCCATCTGCAACTTCAAATATCAAGCTTTACAATGTATACGCTACTTCGATGAATCAAACCCGTGTGTATACGCGCTTTTGCCAAAGACAACCCGCGTACAGATCTAAAAATAATTTCTCTTAACTTGCAGCTGTACCAGACATCAGTCATACTCATAACACTTATAGAACAATACATGCGTCAGTATGTAGATCTAGAATAAGCATCATAAAGATAGTTCATTTCAAACCATTTGATCCCGATCTCTCCTTAGATCTTGTTCTCCATCAACCAGTGAGATCTCTCCTTAGCTCAGATCAATCAATGCATCATCAACCCATAACCCTGCATACTGGATCTAATGCTTCATCAGATATTCAAGACGTTTCAAATGCACTTGCCTAATGATTTCCTTCTCCTTATATAGCCTTAGGCCTTGTTCAATACCAAGGGCCACAACCATAGAAATCCAATACCATCAACTTCAAAACTAGGGATCAACACGTCCGTCGAGACACCAAGGTCCAAAACCATAGGCACAACTTCCAAGGAATAACCGCCGTGGACCAAAGATAAGTTTTCCACATACATGCTCTTTTACTGAAGAAAACTAGCGTGTACACGTGACTTGGGCTTAATGAACCTGCGTGTATGAACTTTCTCTTCTTCTTATAGTCTGATCATCAATTCCTTGCTGCTGTCCTTCATCAGTCACATCTGATATCTCTTCTGAAGATTCATCCAGTTATACATAGGTGAGATATTCTTCTATGAGTGGGTTGCCATCAAGTACAACACATGCATCATAATGCCAACAACATGTGAAGAGAAAAAGGGGCATGAAACTCCCCCATAAGGTTCCCTATGTCAATTACCGGATCTAAGTCATAAGAAGTCGAGCAAACAATGAGAGGCTCACTTGCATCGGTAACTGAAAACATGGGACTAGTTGCCACATAATTAAATTGTGGTGGGGTGGATACCACTTGCATATAAGGAACATTCGAGTATTTCAAATGGTTGGTAGTTGAATCAACACAAACAAACGAAAGCTGGTTAAACGTCACAATTTTTCCATTGTGAAGGAAAGGCATCACTCGAAAGAGTGTGGAAAGGCATCATAGACATAGTCTTGCCCAAGGAGAAAATTGAAATCCAAAGGGGCCTTGAACTACCATAAGATCAATACAGATGATTTTACCTTCCAAAGTAATAGGTAACTTAGAAATAATCTCTAAAGGTTCACTAATGGTACTGTTAAAAGATAAAATATTCTATGTAACAGTAATAAGCTGAGGGGAACCCAAAGCTAGCAAAGCGAATGAGGATAAAATACTAACAGAAGAACCTTCATCTACATTTGTGTGTTGCACATTCTTACCATACATTTTCACAATTATTTTGAAAGGGGTGGAAGAAGGAAGACAAGGTCCTATCAATCTACTCCAATCAAAGGAAAAAGCCTCATTACTTAGAGGGGGATCAATGGAAACATGTGAATTCCCCCATGTTTAGAAGAATCTGAAGGAACCAAAAGAAGTTTAGTAGTATTGATTTCACTCTCTAAAGGGAGAGTAAGATCCACTGAAGATGGAATCGAGTTGACCACTTGATCAACCAATGGGTCATCAACTTGAGTGATGTGTGTTTCACTTTCCAATGGAAGAGTGAGATTGATTGTACTTGGAATTATATCAATCATTTCATCAACTGATGGTAGGTTGGGAGAAATTTTACGGTAACCAGTTGGAATTTGTTGCGATGAAACAATAAGTTTTTTCCAAATTTTTTTAGGTTTCATCCATATGAGGGAAAAGGTGACTATGATGAATCCGTTTGCATAACCTACAAGGAAACCCAAATTTATCCTTTTTCCTAGGAACCTCACAATCACTGGTCGATTGATCAATAGTAAGTTGATAAGAATTTTATGACCATAATTCCAAGACCTTAGGAATGCTAGGACAATTGATCTGGAAGTGGCCACCCTTACAAAGCTTGCAAGGGTATCTGGGCTTTCGATGCATGTTGGAAGTTTCCTCAACATTATCAATACTTACAACCATGGTTGGTTGGTTGAATTTTTCCTTATATTTCTTCTTCTTCTTAGTCATCGGTTACTAGCTTCAAGGATTTTACCAAGTGAAGAAGAAGAAAGTGGGGAGGACATGTTGGGTGAAGAAGGTAAAGGGTCAATATGAGGTTAGTGATGTTGAGATGGTGAACTCGGTAGAGGTGGAATAGTTTGGGTATTTGGGATTAAAGAAGTTGAAAACAACCACACCGATAAACCTATCGTGAATTCGGGAAGTGACAACATAGCCATATAAGGAGGATTAACATTTGAAAAGCTAAGAAAAGGACTAGGATTCCTGTTAAAAGGGTTTTCTTTATCGGTAAATTCCGACATTGTTTCCATTAAATTCAACTTAGACAAATTTATTGCCAATATTAACAATTGAAAATCACAATACACACCTAAGTTTTGTAAAAAGTAAAAAAAGAAAAAGAAAATAACATGTGGTAGTAAATATGAGTCAAACCATGCAAACAAACTTTTCATAGTGAAATCACTAGTTGGTGATGAAATCGAATGTCATAGAGATCAATGTGAAAAGTGGCTAAAGAAATAGCGGGTGGAAATAGTTACGATGACAACCTGCTTTATGAACACGATCTAGTGCAAGTAACTTCACTTATGCCATCTTGAGTGAAGAATACCCTCCAGAAAGGTCCAAGTGAGTCTAGCCAACGTCTGTTCTAGGTACAACAGAGACTTCCGCTCCACTATCTCCTTGGGTAATAGCCCTAAGATTATGGTCTCCAAAGTTACCACTTAAAACAATTTAACCTGGGGGGACAGTAACAGATTGAACGTACATGCAAGGGTAGAGTAACAAATATCAATTCCCTTGAAAGTTCCTCAGCATGGTTAATTTGAGGTTTAATACCAAGTCACTCCCAAGTACCATTCAACACCATTTTTAATACGTGTAAATCACTCTCTTGTAACCAATGAAGTGGGGTCAATCACTCTACTAGGTCCGACATGATCTTGTGCTTAATTCCTTTGTAATGGGAGATTCATAGAGTCGAATTGTAGTAAATGAATTTACTCGCTATCACAAGATTCTAATGTTTGTTTTCAACTTTGGAAATTTAACTCACTTCCATATTCCAAAGCCCTAAAACCTAATATAATGTAGGTGAAAAATAACCCTAAAATAATAATAATAATAATAAAATTTATTTTATTAGCGCTATTTTTTAAAGCTATTACTTAATCACATGTTAAATGGGCGTGAAACAGATGGTGTTATGACTTGAATCAAAAATTTAATGCAATAGAACATGATATTGTGATCTTTAAATTTCGATGAATTCTAGCTAAAGTAATGAGAGAGGTTCTTCTGTAAAATATTAACACCAAAATGCACCATTTTTAACTTTCCAATGAAATTCAAAGCCCTAAGTGCCAAAGCATGCAATGTAATATATGCACAATTTGCTTGAAATCTATGAAAATGTCATCTATGCACAATTTCCATCCATGTTATGAAAATGATAATTCTAACTATGCAATTGTAATCTATGCAAGACAATTCTTCAAAACAAACACAAGATGATTCCAAATCAACAAAAGAACAACACAATTATTTTATTTCACCAATATAACTAAAGTACCAATCGAGTGTAAGTAAAGGAAATTGGGTGAAAATTCCAAAGATCAAAAGTGATGTAATTCAAAGGAAATTAGCACTCAGACACAATTCAGCCCCCCTGACGATTGAGGGGGAAATGTTTTTGCAAAAATGAAAGTAAAAACCATGCAAAAATTGTTAAGAAATTGAGACAAACCTCTGAGTAATGATCAAAGGAAATCATAATAAGAATTTCTCATAAAGAAAAATAAAAACATCCAATCAAATAGGCAGAGACTCTCTGAAGGTGTAACAAGTGTAATTAAGCAGGAAAAACTTAAAATTTCTGAACTTAGTGAAGAGAAAACTCAATTTTTCAAAAATTCCAGGTATGTGTGTAGGAAATATATCAATCTAGTGCACATACACACTACTTCTAAGGGCTAATTGCATATAAATATGCTCCGTGCCTAAAGATAAAGTGAACACAATGGACAATTTTTAGAAAAAATAAAAACAAGTCAAGTAAAATCATAAAATCCAGACTTTCAATATTTTCTAAACACTTAGAGAGGGATATGAAAAAGGATCAAAGGTAAAAAAAAAGATAATAATGGAGAATGATACATTCCCCGGTATGGTCACCAATTTGTTAGTCGGAATAATCCCTCTTGCGGACAATATGGATCTACCTATATCTTAAAGGAAATCTAGTAACAAAAAAGAAAATAAATGCTACCTTTCCTTCGCTTACGGTTGATTAAAACAAAAAATATGAGAGAGATCACTCACTGTTTTATCGAAATGCTTGTTGAAGTCCCTTTCAGTGCCTTTGACAATTAATTTCCCCTTGATGGTTTAGAGACTGTTCCAACACTTCCCACAACTTCTCCATGATGTTTCGAAGGAGATCTGCATAGACAAAAACACACAAAGGATCAAAGAATCTAGTGTATAAAATGAAAGATAAATGAACTACTTAACTCAACATATACGCTAAATTGAACCAATAACCAATCATAAATTATGTGGGTAATCAAGGAATCCCACAAATGATATCAAAAAAGATATAATTATGAAAGAACAATTTCAAGCCTTGATGTTACAAGCCTCTTCTCACAATCTCCAACCCTCTCCTTGGATGAAAATCCTCCTAGCCTTATTTTTGTAGCATAAGCTTACCTTCAATAGTCATCCCCAATCCTTTGGCTTGTGTTTGATTTATAGGCCAAGAGGAGGAGGTTTGTCATCCTCTTGCTAAGGGATGAAATCCACAAATGGTGGGATAAGGGATCCACAAAGAGAGGGAAGTAGCTCCATGATGGGAGGGATTATGCTTGAGTGGGCATTCATTCCAAGATGTTAGTTGGCAAATATTCGACTAAAAAAGCTTCTAGACTTTACTTTTTATTTTTTACTTGCATCAAGTCATGTGCACATGCCATAGTGTCAGAAATAGCTCATTTTTGTGTATTTTCTAATGGTATATTCTACGTATGAGCATAAATGGACTAGGGAACTGTGTAGGAAGCCAAAAATAGGTTTTTGAACCTTGATATCCAGGAATTTAATTCTCTTTGGGATTTTTTGGGTTCTAACCTTGCAGCGGGATTCTTTGGAACACTTTGATGGATAGTGAAAGATGCAGACTAATGGTCATTTGCCTAATGCGACAAAACGGCACGTAACAACATGAAAATTAAAATTATGGAGAAAATAGCGAACAACGAAATAAGAACTTACAAGCCATGGTTTGACACAGGATATAACCTAGGAAACCCTTTTGGGAGAAAACACTACTGGAAGGTGAGGTTGCTATGCTCTCTTTCTTTGAATAGAAAATGATTGAAAGTTAAAAGAAGTATGGATTTGTGTTCTCTGTCCCTATGCCTATTGACTATTTTTCTCATTTATGGAAAAAATAAACTCGAAAATAATGGAACCCCTTTTCCAACTAGCGGCCTTGTTAAAACACAACTCAATAACCTACTGATAATTAGGTTTGACTACCTCAGCTCTTAAAACAAGTTAAAATATGGATTATTCTAAAGTCTTCTTCATAATAATCACGTGGCTAGCCCATTTTTCATGAATAATGGGGGCTACCATGGCATCCTCTCAAATTATGGTAGCCAAAACATGAAGGTCAACTTCCAAGTGGCATAATGTTTCCATACACACTCTAATTGAGGTTATTATTGCACTATTGGAAAGGTATCTATGTGTAGAATATGGAAAAAAATGGTTCTAGGATAAACTTCCAAATATTTACCCCCAAAAAACATTGTTTAATTCCTCAAAACACTCTTGGAAGGTATTAGACCCCAATTTTCGAAATTGTAAAAAATTGCCTTGTAAGCTGATTCCTCCATTTTTTCCACTTTGAAAGCATCGAAATGGAAGGGAAACAATATAATGATCAAATTCTTATCACACTTGGTATGGTTTGGTCAATGGACTAATAGATTTATTCGGTGGTTTTTCTTGGTTGAGTTTTCCAAGATAAATCATGTGTAATTTATGTGTGCATGCTATGATAATTTGTTACAATTATATTTCTATGATATTTTTTTATTCTTATATTCATATCAGAGCCCATGGATTACATGTAATGAATCCTTTAAAAGGATCGGGGAAACTTCATTTTAAGGTGTGTGGAGGTGATTGGTCAAGGCTCACTTGGTTATTTTGGTTTGATTTGGTAATGGGGGAATGTTAGGTTAATCTTGAATCGTTGAAATAGTCGAAGTTATTTGTTCAATAGTGATGGTTTTGAGAATATGGTATTGCTGACTCGTGGTATTGAGCTAGTGGATTGCATGTAATGAAGCCTTTAAAATGATTGAGGATAATCCATTGTAATGTTCCAAGCATTGAGTAGTGAAGATGGGTTTTGTAAAGGGACTAATAGATTTAGTGGTTGGTTTTCCTAGGTTAAGGTTTCCAAGATAATTTTGGTGTTTTATTGCTATGTTTATTATTATTGTTGGTTATTGATTATTTTTTCTTACATTTCATTTCAAACAAATACCTCCTCCCTCATTGGAAAATCTTAGTATAGTTGTGTAGCATTTTAATAAACCTATCCTCTTTCTAATTATTTAGTTGAGATAATTTCTCCCCCAAGTGCAAGAAATGCAATATACTCTTTTCTAATTCTAGTCTCATCATCGGGAAGAGGTTACGACATGTAGAAAATTTTCTTCTAGTTCTTATGCTTTCTTCCTCCTCTTGAATTTCCACTTGTATCTACTTGTTGAATTCTATTAACTCTTTTAGAGTGTCCCTCTTTAAATCTTTTCCTATGGCACCTTCTTCAAGGTTTTTAACTAACCTACTCTAATACCATATGACTAATAAAAGGTAGGGTCATGGTTTTCATAGTTCACCAACATAGATACTCTATGAAATAAATTTAAATGAGACCTATGCAACTACATTGTTAATGCTAAAATCAATCTTCTCTGATATCAACCAATAGGCCTGTATGCTAAGTTGGTTCAACAAATAGCTTGATATCTTGTAGTGCATAGACCAATGCTCAACCAAACTTTGTTCTATTATAATGGAAAAAAAAAACACTTTGGTTCTATTAACTGATTGAATTAGACACCCAATTTCTCATAGCTTTTAACCCATATATAATATGTTATACAAGAAATAAATTCCTAAACATGGAGGAAATTTTTTATTGACTATGTGTTGGCTATATTATATTAAAATAGATTTTATTGTTCATTGGATGCAGTCAATAATTCCCATAGCCTTAAGGATTCAAAAAGAGTTGTACGAGTAGTCAATGCTCATGGGTTTTCCAATGAAACACATACACCACAATTAGACAACAAATACCAATATCTTGATTAGTGACCAAATAAACACTAATTTTGTTGTATGTAGTGCCTAAATACATCCATTAAGTAGCTATACAAAACAATGTGATTGGTATATAGTGGACATATTATAGTGGTACACTATTACTTATGTATTATATAATTCTCTATTAGTGAATTCCACACCAACAAATAAATTCAAGAAATTAACAATATCCACACATATTAATTTTAAGTTAATGTAGCATTAATAACCACATTCACATAAATATTGAGATGCTATGAACAATGATTTACCCTAGTAACCAAAATAAAAAAAACTAGAATATGATGGGGATTTATTTCTCTTAGGAATGGTTTACAATGGTGCATGCATTCTCATTTGGAGTGCCATGCATTCTTACTCACTAAAAACATTTTCATAAATTTCTTTGGCTCATTGATTACCTTCTATTTTCAAAAGTCTTCTTCTTATAAGTCCCTCCTATTTTTTTGCTATGTTTTCTTTGAGTTCTCTTCTTATTGAGTGTCATTCTTCTCCATAGTTTTTATATTTAGTGAGTTGCTTTGAAAGGATAACCACCACAATGGTTAACTTAATCTTCCATATAAAAACGAGTTTGGAATACTCTCTCAACCTTGGAAAATTAAATTTAATATTATAACTTCTTTTAATATATATAAATATAAATATTTTTAAGTTTATTTAAACTCTCCATTTCAGATTATTTTATGAAGCATCTATATAATAAATAATATATGTTGTAGAATCCTTTTAGATGGATAATTATGACTTGAAATTAATTATTATTCGTTATTAATTTTAAAAAAAATTGTAATGATTAACTCAACCCTATTGTGATAAACATTTTATTATAAGTATTCATAATGAAGCATACATATATGTCTACTTCACATTCTTTTAAAAATATTAATTTTTTTTTTTTTTTCTATTCTAATTTATAAATATTAAAATTATAAATCTCATTCACATTTATAATATTTTTTTAATAATATTATATTAAATTTAATTATAACCTATACTAATTACATAAGTTTTTCATATTTGGCTATAGAATTTAATTCATCATCATTTATAACCAAATTACTTCACATATATATAATTTTAAAATTTTCTAGAGATTCATTGTTTATATTGAAAATACATTTTAAATCAATAAAATTGAATACATTATATAATTTTAAAATTTTCTAGAGATTCATTGTTTATATTGAAAATACATTTTAAATCAATAAAATTGAATACATTGAAAATTAATAAATTCCCATGTAGTGGAAGCTAGAAGGATCCATTAGTTCAAACTTACCAAGGGCATTAAGAATTATACATAAAGGTCATTGTTAGTAGAGTATGACAATTGTTTACACTAGTTTTGTGCTTAATAATCATGTGATATTCAATGAAACAAAAGAATTATTAACCCATAAAAGTTTTTTTTATTGGAAAAATAGTTGCTTATTCGAGTATAACTTATATGGTTATATTTTTGATAAATACACAAAGTAATTATGATTTATATGGTTATATTTTTGATAAATACACAAAGTAATTATGATTTTTTTTAAGTTTGGATGACGCTATGGGTACTACTTGAATTAATGAAGATTGTTATTTTTTTTTTAATATATTTTTTTATTTTGAGGTTTTTTTGGAGTATTGATTATGACCAATGCATAATAAGATATTGTTAGGTATTCTTTTCTATCTTTAGATCTTGTGATGGTTCCATTTCTTAATCTTCTTCATCTTTATAGTATATGTAGAATATTTTCTTCTCATTACATTTGTGCCCCTTATTCTACTTCTTATCATAGTTTAAACATAGTCCCTTTGCTCTTCTTTTATCAGTTTGTTGAGGTCTCAACCTTGTTGGTTTATGAGATGAAGCATGATTTTCTCTATAGTTATTAGTTACTAATTTTCTAGTAGCCATATTTATACTTTCAACTTTCCTTACTAGAGTAAAACATTGCTATAGAGATTTAGGTTCAAAGAGACAAACCTCATGTTGGATGCTTTCCTTTAATGTTCCCATAAATATATCTAACAAATTATCCTATGAAATGATCCTTACCTTGAGGCTCAACTTTTGGAAAATTTGAATGTGCTCTGTAACTAGACTTTTTTGTCAAAAATTTAGCAATTGACTAATGAATATATTGCTCTTAATATCCCCATAATGTGTTATCAATTCATTTATAAAAATAGACCAATATATAATAGAATCCCTTTTCCTTTTTCAAATTCATTGATACCATACATGTTGATCTTGTGTGAATAACATCGTTGAAATATTTACCTTTTATAAGGTTGGCACTTGGTGTATATCAAAATATTGCTCCATCTAGAATATCCATGTTACGGGATTATTACCATCAAACTTCCTCATGTCAATCTTCAGAATGTAGGAATTCCTTAGCATTGAATTTAAGATCTATTGATGTTGACCTTAGATTGAAAATTCGTGACTATGGTTTTGTGAGTTAATATTCATGCTCTCTAATTGTGATAAATACTCTCCCATATGTGACTAAGTCTCAGCAACATGGTTCTCCTTATGTTCATGATATCCTTGGAACTCCATATCCTTTTTGGTGAGATCCTTTAATAAAATGGTTTGTAATTATTTTATTTCTTCCCTAATAGATTTTATGTATCTTCCTTATTTTCATTCATTTTCTTTTCTATTTCATCCAAAATTTCTCTTTTAAGGTTTTCTTATAAACTTGATTGTTATCACCTAAAAAATGATCACCTAGCCATTTCTAACTAGGCAGATCGAAATACACCATGTAGTATTAATTTTACAATAGTATCATCACTTTCACCATGAGAAATAATTTAGTAAACCATTTTTATTAGATTATTTCTAAATAAAATTAAAATACCCTATGAGAATAATTGAATAAATCATTATTTATTTAATTTTTTATAGGTATAATTATTAAATCATTGTTTGATAATTATTCCTTGTCACATTTGACTAAATCACTTGGGAATGATTAAATAAATCACTATTTATTTATTATTCCTTAACTCTAGTTTTGGAATAATTGTTAAATCACTATTTAATAATTATTTCAATTTCACACCATTCTTAATGCTCGCGAAATAATTAATAAATCATTTGTTTGTTAATTATTGCTAAATAAAGATCTTTAACCATTTTGAATATCTTTTCCCTCTCCAAAAATATAATAAAGTATTCCTAATGATTAGATCTTGATTTGGTCAATATTATTTTTTTATTTTCTATTTACAAGATCAACCCAATACTTTGTTATTAATAATAGGGTTTTCTATTCATTATTCACCATGATCACTATCATCATCATCATTATCATCTCATGCTATTTAAGGTCTCACTTCAGTTCCATTCTTTGTTTTGGGTTTTTCACACATTGACAGAAGAAAAAAGATCATTGAATCGTAAGGACATCAAACATACCCATTCCACGGAGGAGGATTTGTAGACCCTTGTTGTAGATGTCCTTCACGAGGTGTATTTAATAAAACATTGTTCATTTAAAAAGTCTTCTTCTATTGGGATATTACATCAGATATTTCTTATTGTTTTCTATTTTGGAGCGTACACAACCATTTTTCTCCAGGGTTTTCTTGATTTATTATTGTATTTCTAAAGTATAAACAACCAAATCTTGTTGTTAGGGTTACTTCTCACCAGTTACTTAAGTGAAGCGTTTTTGGTGCATCTTCTCGAAATCTTTACACTAATAAATGGCGACTCAGCTGGTGTAGTAATTCATATCCTTGGTGACTGTCGTTTCAGTGGTTTTTAGTATTTTCTTCAGCCATTTTTAGCCTCTCAATTTCTATTTTTAGCTCTTCTGTAAAAAATTTGGATTCTGTTGGTTTTTTAGTTCTTTCTGCAAGTCACAAGTACTAGCCGAGAAGGAGACGACACAATCTCGGCGAGATCTTCCGACGGAGAGTCCTAGGAGAAAAATGCATTTTCTATCCCTAGATACGTGTTCTAGAATGCACTTTTGGCCCAATTTACTGTGTTCCACTTTTTCTAGGTCATAACCTGCGTTTTGCACTTTTTCAGAAAAAATTAAGAATTGTTGATTATGTTGAATTTGGACTGGGAAGAGTTTCTTTTATCTTTTTATTCTCCCCTAGGCCTATATTGTCTTAGTTTTTTCTCTTTGAGGAAGAAAAAATACCCCTAGGGTTTAGAGTACACCTCCACCTTTTTAGAAAGAGATTTACTGAGTTGAGGAGTCTAGTGTTCAACATTTTCCAGCCATTTATTTTGAGGGTCTGATCCACTATTTTACAACCCTATTGGATAGATTTATTCCCCCTTTTATTCCCTTTATATTTTGGTCTTTTCGTTTCCCCCTTAGGACCTCCTTGAGTATCCTAGGTTTTAGAGCTTCTTCCCTATCCTTTGCAACAATTTTCACCTTTGATTTTTGTTGTTTGTCTACACCATTTACAGTAGATTAGTGCCTATAAATCACAGTACCTTTGACATTATATATTTTAGGCCATTTGTGTGTCTTTGAGTAGCTTGTTTGCCTCCTTTTTTTTAGCTGTTTAATAGCCTTTTTGTGATCCAAACTTAAACAGGAACGCAAAGAAGTACAGATATAACCATAAATACAAAGATGCAGTTGAAATAACATTTCATTTCACTAATATCAAATATTGAAATATGCTTAGAATGGAAATAAGACTAGCTCGGGCAATGGTAGCTTATCTCTAAGGAGAGATTTGACAGCTACATGCCTCTGAACTGTGTTACAATGAGGCTTAGAGGCCTATTATTATTGAGAAACAATGGAAAACCATAAACATCCAAAAAACTAACCCTAGGAGATGAAGCACCAAAACTATGGGCCTAGTTTGGGTTAATTGGTACATCAACTTCCCAAGGTCGTAACTTTGGCATAATCTCCATTTGATGCGCACAATACCTCGTTAGAAATATCTATATGTGGAATACAAATTCTGAGTGGCGAACAATGGATAACTACCCATGTTGGCCCTAGTTTCCCAAAAAATGTTGTTTAGGGCCTAAAAATGGCTCTAGAAGTTCATGACCCAAAAAACTACCAAAAATAGTAAACTATGCTATAATTAAGGAAACTGAAAAATTGAAAGAGATAGTGGTGGTGGTCCAAGTGGAATAGGTAGATGACCACCAACATCCACTTGGATCAGTCCTCCCCATTAGGAAGCAGTGGTCCCCATTGTTGTTACAGGGAAAAGTGTCTATTTAGAACTGCTCTATCCCACTAAGGTGTGACAGCTGCCTTAGAAACAAACGGAGAAAAAATACTTTTGTTTTTACTTTATGAATTATAGATAGAGAGGAATAGAAAGACCAACCTCTGTCTTGCGCTAATCCTTCGATTCGATCCCTCTCTTCTTTGATAGTCCCCAGCTACCTGCTCCCTTGCACGCCCAGCTTCACAAAGTACCTGTAAGATCACAGAAGCATAGCACTATACAAAGACATGGATCTATAATCATAAACAATCTAGGATCAGATGTAAATTGACCATACAAATGTAACAAGCATCAATGATACAAAAGCATGGAGGAAAACTCAAATAGCTTTTATTGATAAACAAGAAAAGATCCAGGAGGAGTTACAACCAGTTGTTCCGACCCAGCATCAACCTCCTAGCAAAGAAGCCCCTCTTCACCTCAAACAAAGCTTAGATCACCCAACAATCTAATTTTTGTCTCTAGAAACCAACAACAATTCCTTATAATATCCAAAATTCCAGCCTCTGGATCTCTGGGATGAGGGATCCATATATAGATATCTATAAGGGGGATGAGTCAGCTTGTGATTTGATTAGTGTCTTCTCTCTGACAGTTCTTTCCTCCATTTGGAGACTGAGGGCCTCTTACTCATCCTTGGTCGAATTCAGTGAGGCAAGTGTCATAGGAGAAGATTCTGAAAGCTTCCATTGCCTCTCCACCTCGCGAAATGACACTGCCATTTGTCATTTCTCGCCCATCGCACCCCACAGAAGGGACTTTTGAAATGCAACGCACCCTCACAGTGTATTTAGGTGAGATTCAACACACTTATCCAGTGGAGCAGCTGCAATGATCTTGTTTTGACCAATTCTGAGTAGTTTCTCATGGAGAGCTTCTGGGAGAAGCTGTAATCTGTTGACCTTGTTCCTTTAGGGGTTAGAACAACACTTTTAGGGACTTAGGAGCCCTTGGTTTATGGACATTTCATGCTTGGGGTTGTAGGGCACAAAAATGTCTATAACAGTTGCCCCCTAAAGTATGAGGCCGTTAACCTTTTGGTGTCGGGTGAAATGCTTTATTATGAGGATCCGAAGTTCTTTCAATGCTGGGAGGAGACCTGTAATAAGATACAATACAATACATTATCTTCATAATATTTTCATGATCTAGCTGAGGCGGGCATTCCCATGCTCAGCTTTATAAATTCATTTTCATGTACATAGGACAGACAATTGTCTGAGTGTAGACTGATGATTCTGATAGAGCCATCATCCTTTTGAGTGGATGATTATCTGTGCGGCAATGATGTACATTTAATGTCTTTATTTCCCTGAATATATATCGCAGCCCGAATGGATGAAACTAGATCTGGGGTCTTCAATCTCGTCCGATCTTCACTTGAAGTACAAGTCGATCCATGTGAGAAATGTTTTGAAGTCGAACATGGAAAGACATCACTTGATTACCAGTCAATGATGTAAACTGTTAACAAGCGCGAGAGGAATCACCGATAATGATAATGACCCTCAAGGTACTGCAGTACAATTCACATGGTGTGAATAAAGGACTTGGCATCGAACACCACGCAAAATCTTTCGGTCGAAGGCCATTGATGTAAACCTGTCGCCGGAAGTGAGAAACTTGCCATTGAGGCATGCAAGCTTCAAAGTACTGAATGGGGTGTTCCTAGATCAACTTCTTAGATAATGAGCTGATGTCGACAAGAAGTGATCCGTCACAGGAGGGCCTTAATGAATCCCACATCAATGACACGGAACGGAGCAAATGATTTTAATGGAGGTGAAAACGATCTGGTGATATAAGGTTCAGGGTGGCGGTCATGAAAGAATGGAGTATAATGTATGGTAGTGGGTGAGACACAGGTGAATTCTCTGAATGACTTCTCTTGAACATATCAGCGACACTGATGTGATGGATTGGTAGCATTAACCCCAAATGTGGATGGTATGGCGTGACCATGGTGATGTGACCGGTGAATGAAACAACCCAACCCAACTCGGACACAGAGTGGAAGTGTCATGTTCAAGAGTGACTTCCTACAAACAAAGTTTCTTTGAGTTTTCTTCCCAATTTTTCCCCAGTCATTGCTGACCAGTACCTCTTTATTTTTGTCAAGCTTGAGGAGAATAACATATACTTGTTCTATAATTTTCCCTTCGGGCAAACCCATCGCTATGTTTTAACGAGCCTAGCGATATTGAAACTCGTTCTCGTCTATAGACAAGTTTGTCGCTATTAATCTTTTTAACGAGTTTAACGACAAAGATAACTCGGTCCTTTTCAATTTTAGAGAGTCTGAAAAGGAACGTAAAGGTAACTCCAAAATTCCTTTTTCGTCATCTAATCCCTTAAGTCTGAAAAAGCATAAAACAATACAGAAGGGATGAATTTTCGATACTTTTAACGAGCCGAACAAAACAAGCGCTCGATCGTTTTGTGTAATAATCCCTCAGGTCCAAAAAGATTAAAATCTAGAGGAGGGATAGCACTTCCTGTCCCTTTAACGAGCTGGAGAGGCCAATGGCTCAGCAATCTTTTCATATTTTACGAGTCAGATGAAAAGAGCTTAAAGGAGACTCGTCTTTTGAGGAACGAGTGATAAAACGGGTAGCAGCTGATTCCAGGTAAGGTTTGGAATTTTCCAATCATGGCAGTGTCACAAGGATGGCTAGTGAAATCACTCTTCGCAGCTGTTCCTCAAAATGGGTAAACAATCAAATGGAGGTGAATGATCGGCCAATGAAAAAGTGGAGGTGACGGTGCAAACACGACCAAGGCTTTAACGGCTGAAGTACTACATTCACGATGGTTATTTATCGGGGAATAGTTCATTTTTTAACGAGCTTAAACATGGGGGGAAACATTTGCTCATGTCTTATGTTTATTTTTTAACGAGCTTGAACTATGTGCTAAAACTGCTCGATGCGGGTTTATTTTTTAATGAGCTTGAACCTTGCGGTAACACTGCTCGATTGAATGGTCCCTTTTTGATTTTACCATAAATAGCTCTGTTCTTTCAAAGATTGTACTATATCTTTAACTGCTTCATCAAACTAGTCAGAAATGAACAATATATGCTTGAAAATGAGTTAGAACACTAATATTTTACTTTGAACTACGTAAAAAGTAATGAAAAAGCGTTTTTACCTCTCATTTTACCATTTCATTTGAACTTTGGTTTGTTGGAGCTTTGGAGGTGCTTTTCCCCCTTGATTTTCATCAGCTGATTTCGGGAGATTCTGTGGACAATTCTCGGCGTCGTCTGGACTAGATAGGAGCTAAACCTGAGCTCTTTCATTTCATGGTTTCCATTTTGCATTTTGAGCTTGATTCCTAGCTTTTCTGAGCCCGTGGGGTTTGAAGAACTCATTCTGCCTTCAGCGCACCCTCTGTGTATCGAAAGGTGCATTGAATGTTGACCTGTCTAAAGGCTGTCTGACATTCAACGCACCTAGAACACTGCTGCAGGTGCGTTGGGCGCAGAAAAGGAATTTAATGCACAATTTTTGATGGAAATTTTGCCTGTTTCTTACCAAAATCAGGATCTAACTCTTCTCTTGTTTGTTTTTTCATAGATCTTTGGAGTAAGATGACCATTACATGGCGAGAACGTGAGCATGAAGAAGAGGACATACTTTCCCTACATGATCTGGTTACAGTGAACGCACTGTGGAACTGTGGCTTGCTGAAGTTCTTCCGCATTTCTAGCATGAGACAACAGATCAACTTACTGCAGTATTTTCTCGATGCTTGGGATATTTGACATAGGTAAGCATTGTTGCATCGAGTATACAACTCTTGGTTGTTGAGGTAGTATAGGTACCCAACTGCTTGAGGTAATTCCAGTATAACCTGAATGTTGTTGTGAACTCCCGTATGGATATCCTCCCGAAGGGGATAATGAAAGGGTATACTGCCCCCCATACGGTGGTAATCCAGAACTCAAGGGAATTGTTTGCCCTTGGGGACCGGACTGCCCAAATTGACATCCAAATGGATCAATTTGTTGAGACTCAACATAAGAGTTTCCAGATGTTATTCCGGATGAACAAACAGGAACCGACCATACTATCGAAATTGCCCCTGAGTGGGCTCCTTCTAGCGGTTGAGAGCTAGTCGGGACAGATGGTATACCAGCGAACATTGTCGGAGTGATAGCAGGGAGTTCTACCGTCACTGTGTCAGACGACACAGTCCTAGATGTTGACGGTTGTTTAGACATTTGTAGTCTATCCAAAAGATTACCTAGCGATTCTACAGGAGCTTCCGCTGGTGGTAGACTAACTTCTGACGAAGAAGGATATAGAGTGATCCCGACTCCAAATTGCGACGGAGTACTTGTTGGAGGATCTTCTACAATTTCTTCTATGGCAATCAAACCAGGTGGAAGGGGAAGACCATCAGGTCCGTAGAATATTTCTGGTGCCAAAGAAGGTATGGAATCGACAGCAACTGATGTTTGAAGAGCAAGACTCTCTGAACCGGTCGAAAGTGGAACTGGTTCGGTAACACAAGTGTTTACTCTCAAACTAGGATCAGTATCACTGTCCTTTTGTGGCTGCTGAACTTCTTCTGTAGAGGCAGGGATTCCAGAAATGTTTGGAGTAACCGGAGTCTCTGATGTCGTTGGAACACTTGTTCTAACTTTAATAGGAGATTTGGAACCAATTAAACGAGTTCGCTTTGTCCGTACTGGCTTCGATTCCGGAGACAAAGACGGTTGACTTGCAAGCCTCCGCGAATGACGGGGTTTCAATTGAATTTCTTCCACGATTGTCGATTACTCGATCAACTAAAATAAAGGGGTAGTATGTTTCCGAATTAAATGAATTTTAGACACTTTGACACAACTTGTTTTTTCAGTTTTTAAGAGGCGAGAAAAAACAAAAGATGACTCTAGTCTCCTTCGATTTTTAATGAGCCTGAAGTGACAAGTGCTCAGATGGACATTTTCCGTTAAGGAGTCTGAAAAGGAATGAAAGGGACTGCTCTGGAAATCTAGGTAGAGGGAGTACCAAACCAATCACAAAACTGCAGAATACTTTTTACGGTACGGCAGTCAATCTTCCTGAATGCTGTGTTCAGTGCATTGTGATCGATAGGGAAGCAGACATGGCTTCCTATGGATAAAGGATTAAGCCTATTGGGGTCTCCCAAAATATACTTGACGGTACGTGGGAGCACAAGTCCGTACTGGCACTTATTGTCTCAAAGTGGAGGAATCACCCAACCATCAGTGAGAACAATAGTTACCAGGCTTTACGACGCTGGGATACGTCTCTAGCCTAGACTTCTAAATGTTGTGCGTTAAGTTCCAAAGCGTTGTTAGATTCATTGAATTTATTTTAAGTTGATATTGTTTATGAAGTTTTCCTTTCGGGTTCACCACGAGATGTAGATGTAATTCCTAAAATGCAATCTAAGATGATAAACAAACTTTTTATCTTCTTTATGTAATGAAAATCCTAGCTACTAGGGAAAAGAAAGACATAATCTTTTCACAAAGAGCAAAGAGCACACTATAAATGCACTTTCCTAAATCAAGCCAATCAGACTATCTATATGCAAATGCACATGCATGTATTTGCTTTCGACTTTCTTAGTATATGGATGCTAAAAAGAAAGTTGATGCACAAATCTGAATTTCTTTTCAAGCGACAAATATAAACAAGCTTCTTTTTAAAATAAAAAATGGAGACGATTACGACACCTTACGATTTTGAACTGAATACTTGTTCTTGACACTAGAAAAATTACAAATTTAGACCAAAAGCAATAGTAACAGGATAATTGACCATCAACAGCAATCAAACTCTTTCCTACGATTGAAATCGACACTTGCGACAGTTTCAAATCAAAGGACGACAGTACGATTACACTAATTTTGCAAAGGAGAACTGTAAATGACTCAACAAACACACAAAAACATCTACAGTTCTTTTGTACAAAGGAGGCGGAATAACAGCAAGGAAAAGGGGTTTCAAACAGACATATACTGATCACAGGCAGCAAAATTCAGGAATAGAACTAGAAAGAATGAACCACAGAAGCCACAACTGCACAGAGCTAGTCTGATCAGTGCACCTGTAACACAGAGAATCTGAAATGCAGCGCAGGTTGTCCACTCGGGAAGTGCGCTGAAATTCAGAATCTCTGAACAGTACCTGCGCTGGGCCAGAAATGAGACTCTTTTCGGGTTCTGGGTCACAGTTTGCAGTTCAGTTCTTGGGTTTTGGCCGAGCAAAAAGCAATCAGTAATGCAACAATCAGGGGTACATCTAAGGAGGATCTAAGAGCTATCACAAGGGCAATCAGATAGTTTGTGAATCAGTTGTTTAAATCATAAATAGATCTAGTAGATGGATTGAAGTAGCAGTTGTCTACTTTGCATTTGTTATGGCCAATGCAGTTCGAATGCTACTTATAAGTTTATGAAACAAACAACAAAGAATGATAAACAAACAAACTAATTATGTCCCCAGTGGAGTCGCCATTTTGTTACAGGGAAAAGTGTCTATTTAGAACTGCTCTATCCCACTAAGGTGTGACAGCTGCCTTAGAAACAAATAGAGAAAAACTACTTTTGTTTTTCCTTTATGAATTATAGATAGAGAGGAACAGAAAGACCAACCTCTGTCTTGCGCTAATCCTTCGATTCGATCCCTCTCTTCTTTGATAGTCCCCAGCTACCTGCTCCCTTGCACGCCCAGCTTCACAAAGTACCTGTAAGATCACAGAAGCATAGCACTATACAAAGACATGGATCTATAATCATAAACAATCTAGGATCAGATGTAAATTGACCATACAAATGTAACAAGCATCAATGATACAAAAGCATGGAGGAAAACTCAAATAGCTTTTATTGATAAACAAGAAAAGATCCGGAGGAGTTACAACCAGTTGTTCCGACCCAGCATCAACCTCCCAGCAAAGAAGCCCCTCTTCACCTCAAACAAAGCTTAGATCACCCAACAATCTGATGTTTGTCTCTAGAAACCAACAACAATTCCTTACAATATCCAAAATTCCAGCCTCTGGATCTCTGGGATGAGGGATCCATATATAGATATCTGTAAGGGGGATGAGTCAGCTTGTGATTTGATTAGTGTCTTCTCTCTGACAGTTCTTGCTTCCATTTGGAGACTGAGGGCCTCTTACTCATCCTTGGTCGAATTCAGTGAGGCAAGTGTCACAGGAGAAGATTTTGGAAGCTTCCATTGCCTCTCCACCTCGCGGAATGACACTGCCATTTGTCATTTCTCGCCCATCGCACCCCACAGAAGGGAATTTTGAAATGCAACGCACCCTCACAGTGTATTTAGGTGAGATGCAACACACTTAGCTAGTGGAGCAGCTGCAATGATCCTGTTTTGACCAATTCTGAGTAGTTTCTCATGGAGAACTTCTGGGAGAAGCTGTAATCTGTTGACCTTGTTCCTTTAGGGGTTAGAACAACACTTTTAGGGACTTAGGAGCCCTTGGTTTATGGACATTTCATGCTTGGGGTTGTAGGGCACAAAAATGTCTATAACAATTGTGTTGAGTGCCTCAATGAGATGGGGAAACTTCTATTGAACTTGGTCCCTGGTGAGCCACTTGCATTGGCGTAAGAGTTGGTCAACTTTAAAAACCCAATATAGTTGGATCTTCTACTGGTGAGTTTTCTTGACCTATGTGTTCATAATCCAATCAGTCGTGGCCTATTCCATGCAGTTTGGGTTTAACTCTGTTGGTGTGAGTTGTTCTGCAATGTCTGATGTGTTTAGTAATGGTGGGAAGTATGGTCAAAGGTGGTCCACATTGAACACTAGGTGCAGGCCAACGAATGGGGGAATGTTGAGCTCAAAATAATTGTCTGCCATAGCCTTGGTAATGGTGTAAGGAACATATCAGAGTGGTCTAAGCTTCCAATAGGCTCTGGTAAGGTGTTCTTTCTACAAATGCAACCAAATTTCGTCGCCCACTTGAAACTTGTGTGGCACCCGATGTTGATCATGTCATTGCTTGTATTTGGAATTTGACTTCTCCAAGATGTTGCGAACTTGTTGGCGAATGTGTTGGATGCATTCAATAAATCTGGTCACTTTATCAGCCTCAGACAATATATGTGGGGATTCTGTTTGTGTAATCACATGAGGCATGGAACATCAATCTGACACAATGGTTGAAATCCTAGACCCACTTGAAAGGGATTGTGACCAGTCAAGCTATGGTGAGCACTATTATAATGTGTTGCACATAGGGAATACTCTCATCCTAGGTTCATGGATGCTTGGAGTTGTACATGCAGAGTATGTGAACTATCATCCTATTGACGACCTCCATCTGGCCATCAGTTTGGGGATGGAAGGTAATCGACTTGGTGAGCTTGGTATCCAATAGTGTCCATCGGCTTGACGAGAATGTTCTCAGGAACTTGCTATCCCGATATGATATAATGTTCTCCAAGACCAAAAAATGTACCCATATTCGTTCAAAGAAGAGTTTGGAAATTTCCTCTGCTATGATACTCTTCTTGCATGCCGCAAATATAGCTATCATAAAACATCTGTCCATGACCACAAATACACAGTCATTACCATGCTTGGTAGAAGGGATGCTAGACATATATTCCATGGAGATGGATTCCCACGGCTGGCTAGGAGTAGGCAGAGGAGTGTACATGCCTTGCTCCTTGATGGTTGGCTTGGTGATGGCATAGGCAGTGCAGGATCTGATATATTTCCCAACATCCAATTGGAGTTTGGGCCAATAAAAGTACTTTTGTAGTACAATCATAGTTTTCTCCACACCAAAGTGTCCTGTGATCCGACTGTAGCATGCCTCCCAAATCAGCTTGGCATGCTCACTTGAAGGAACATAAAGGTGGTGGAGGTAGAATAATAATGCATCATGGAGGTGGAAATCATGAAATTTATTTCCATCTAGTAACATCTGGTATGTGCAGTTGAACTCTAGATCATTTTTGTATAGTTGTGTCCATCTAGAGGTCTCATGGCCACAAGAGTTGAGAACAGTAGTCAGTGCTACAACTAGGGGTCAAGTGAGGTAGTCTGCAACATTATTAGTGCTGCGCTTTTTGTATTTAATGTTCAAGTGGAATTGTTACAGATATGTAGAGAAATTTTGATGGTGATCATTCTGTAACTTCCCTTGTGTCTGTATAAACTGAAGAGGTCAGTGAATGGTGTGAATGACCGTCTCCTTCCCCAAAATGTAATGCTTCCATTGTCGGCAAACCTGCATGATGGAATAGATCTCTTTATCATAGTTCAGGTACTTCTAAATTGTATTGGAAAGTGTCTCACTATGATAGGCTGTTGGATGCCTATGTTGGGTGAGGACGACACCAATAACATAGTCTGAGGTGTCTGTCTCTATTTTGAATGGATGTTGCAGGTCTCACAGTGTGAGTACCTGTGTAGAGAAAAGTCAGTGCTTCAACTTAATGGATGCCTTCTATTGGGACTCGGACCAGGAAAAATCTTCTTTTGCCCCGCCCTTAGTAATTTGACTCAAGGGCCAAGTAATAAGGGAGAATCCCAACACCAACCTCTGATAAAAATTTGCAAGGCCCAAAAAGTTGCGAAGCTCCATTACAGTGGTCAGGGATAGCCAATCCCGAATGACTTGGATCTTAGTCGGATCCACATGCACACCATTCTCATCTATGGGGTAACATAAATATTGGACTTGGCTCATGCCAAAGGTTCATTTCTTCAAGTTGCAAGATAATTTTTGTTGCCGAAGGGTTTGAAGGACCTGTCGAATGTGTTGCAAGTGTTCTTCCCAACTCTTGCTGAAGATGAGGATGTCGTCCAGATAAACAACCATGAATGAGTTGGTGAAGGGCTACAATATGTCATCCATTAGCATCATAAAAGTAGAAGGGGCATTTGTCAACTCGAAGGGCATAACCAACCATTCAAAAAGGCCTTCCTTGGATTTGAAGTCGGTCTTCCATACATCTATGGGCTCTATTGGAACTTGGTGATTGCAAGACATCAGATTGATCTTTCTGAAATAATTAGGCCCCTTGAGTTGGTCTAGAAGGTCATCAATCCATGGGATTGGATACTTGTTCCTCACAATGAATTTTTTTAGTGCTCGATAATCAATGCAGAGCCTCCAAGTCCCATCCTTCTTCTGTAAAAGTACAATCGGGCTCCCACAAGGTGATCAACTTGGTTGGATGTGCCCTTTTTGCTGCAGCTCTTGAATTTGCCGCTTGATATTTTCACTTTCTAGAATGGAGCAATGATATATCAGTCTATAGGGTAGAGGTTCTCCAGGAGTTAGATCAATCGAATGCTTCACTTAACAGTGTAAGGGCACTCCTGTGGGCGAGGAGAAGGTGTCCTTGTATTCTTCCATGACCATATCCACTTGGTTCTGATGCATGGAGGAATCCTTCCCAAGGTCCATGGATGTGGCTATGATATTCCTCTTAATTTGAGAGTGAATAAGAAAGAAAACAAATTTCCCTGCTTGGGAGATGATCTTACTGCATTGCATAGCAGAGGTCAAAGAGATGGTGGTCGCAGGGGTTACCTCTGGTATGCTGTATGACTTACTACCCAAAGAAATAATAACAAAGCGGGGTCTAGACTCATATATAGCATGCCTCTTCCATAAGTATGGGTTTCCTAATAATACATCACAAACTTCAAGAGGAGAAAAATCACACAGTACCTCATCTGCGAAGGGCTCGATATTGTAGGGAAGGCGACATTGTTGGTTGATGCAAAGATATCATCCTTCGTGAAGCTACTCGATGGTGTATGGCTTCGTATGTGTTGTAGTTAATAGGCTGAGTCACTTCACGACTCCTACTAAAATGAGGTTCTTTCGGCTCTTGTCATCGACAATGAACTGCAGTAGAGAACTCTTCACCCACATCTGTGAGTGGAATAAGTGCTCCCCATCCTCTGGATCTTCAGGCTCAATATTCTGGAGCTTGGTGGTGGCCACAATGGCACTAGGCTCCCTCTCAATGATCTGCTTCCCTTTGTCATTCCCCTTATTAGGTTTTGACTCAAGGTCAGAACATGTGTCTGACTCGGAAGCCTTCAAATCAACCACTAGTGACTGCTTGGTCTGACACTCACTTGTGTTGTGAATGGATCTCTTATGGAACTCACACCACTTTCCCCTATCCTTCTTTATCTTCATGGTGTTGTTCTTTGCTTGCGGCTTCAGAGGGTTATTCTGGGTCGCCCTGCTTTGGCTTTTCCCTTTTCTCTATGGTTTGGGGACACCTTTCCCTTGCTTCCGATTCGTAAATCCAAAATCTCACTTTTTTGTTTAAACTTCTACTCAATCTTGACAGTGTATTGGTATGCCATGTCGAGTGAGGAGATGTCTAGGAACTCCATCTCATCCTAGATGTCCCTGTGTAGGTAGCCATGGTACTTGAGTACCAAATGTTTCTTAGAATCCTTGATACCCAACTTCATGCGAAGGGTATGAAAAACATTGGTAAACTCTGACACGTCTTGGTCCCTTCCCTGTCGCAGCATGGTCCACTTTATGTATTTATCCTCATAGCTACCGACAGGGTGGTACTGCTCCTTCATGGCATCCTGGAATGAATTCCAAGTGGGTGCGGTCAAAAATAGTGAGGGTGTACTTTCATCCTTCTTCTCAAAGTAGGTTTCCCACCAGTCCTTGACGTTGGGGGCAACTTTGAGAAGTGAAAAAGTAATCTTTTCCCAGATGGAAAAATCATTATCAGAAAAATATCCTTATAGCAGATTTAACCATTTATATATGGCATCCACATCTATCAAACCCTCAAATATGGGGATGTCAAAGTTAACTTGTACCTTAAAGGGTGTGGTGCTTCCAGAGTAGCTAATGGAAGGAGGTGCGTCGCCCTTAGGTAGCCGCTGAAGGATTTGGGCAAAGTTGTCCATCATTGCGTTCCTCTGTTGATCGAGTGCTTCCTTAGGAAAGATTTTGAAAGGATCTCCTGCCCCCTCATATTTCTTCTCTTTTTCCATGGGAGGCTGTCGGGATTTTCAAGGATGGTCTTGCAAAGGTTCGATGTGTTTGAACCCTAACTCCTTATATCCTGATCTCGTTGGGGACATGTAAATAAAAATAGAGAAAGAGCAGACCACTCTTATACCACTGATCTGAACGTAAACAAAAATGTAACAAATTTAAGATATAACCATAAATACATAAATGCAGTAGAAATAACACTTCATTTCACTAATATCAAATACTGAAATATGCTTACAAACAGAATGGAAATAAGACTAGCTAGGGAAATGGTAGATTATCTCTGAGAAGAGACGTGGCATATACATGCCTATGAACTATGTTACAATGAGCCTCAAAGGCCTATTCATTATTGAGAAACAATGGAAAACCCTCAACATCTAAAAACCTAACCCTAGGAGATGAAGCGACAAAACTATTGGCTCCATTTGGGTAAATTGGAAAATCAACTTCTTGGGGTCATAACTTTGGCATACGATCTTTGTTTGACGTGCACAATACCTCATTAAAAATATCTATCCAAGGACTACAACTTCCAAGTGGAAAATATTAGTCTAAGACCTATGTTGGCCCCGGTTTTCCCAAAAAACATCGTTTATGGTGATCCAGGTGGATATTGGTGGCCACCCCCCTATTTCACTTGGAACCCCACAATTGTTTCTTTCTGTTTTTTAGTTTGCTTAATTGTAGCATAGTTTACTATTTTTGGCAGTTTTTCGGGTCCTGAACTTTCAGAGCCGTTTTGAGGCCTAAATGACGTTTTTTTTTGGAAAACCACTGGCGGTGAATACAAGTTTTTAAATTAGTATTTGTTTTCAAGAGTTGTATTTCTCAGATAGATCTTTCTAACAAGGTATCATATGCGTCAAACAAAGATTGTATGCCAAAGTTACATCCCTGGGAAGTTGATGTACCAATATACCCCAACGGGCCGCATAGTTTGGCATTTCATCTCCTAGGGTTAGGTTTTTGGATGTTTGGGGTTTTCCATTGCTTCTCAATAATAAATAGGCCCTCAAGCCTCATTGTAACATAGTTCAGAGGCATGTAGCCGCCACATCGCTTCTCAGAGATAAGCTACCATCACTCGAGCTAATCTTATGTCCATTATGTTTGTAAGCATATTTCAGTATTTGATATTAATGAAATGAAGCGTTATTTCTACTACATCTTTGTATTTATGGTTATATTTATAATTTATTGCGTTCCTATTTAAATTTAGATTAGTCATATCGGAGCGTTCTGCTCTTTCTTTGTTTTTCTTTGCATGTCCCCAACGAGGTTGAGATATAAGGAATTAGGGATTGAATTGGTCAAACCTTTGCAAGACCAGAATCACAAATCCTGACGACCTCCCATGGGGGAAGAAAATAAAGAAGAGTGAGCCAGAGATCCTATCAAATTATTGCTCGATGAGGTCCTCGAGAAACAAAGGAACGTGATGATGGATAACTTTTCCTAGATCCTTCAATGGTTGCCCATCGACAGTGCATCCACATCCAGCAGCCACTCTGGAGGCGCCACTCCTTTTAAGGTACAAGTAAACTTTGACATTTCCATATTTGAGGGCCAAATAGATGCAGATGTTGTAGATAAATGGTTAAATCTACTAGAAGAATATGTTTCTGTTCATGATTTTTCCAGCAAGGAAAATATTACTTTTTCTCTTCTCAAAGTTACCCCCCACGTCAAGGACTGATGGGAAACCTGCTGTGAGTAGAAGGATGAAAGTACACCCTCGCTATTTTCAACTGCATCCACTCAGAATTCATTCTTGGATGCCATCAAGGAGCAGTGATACCTTTTCGAGAGGTATGAGGATAAATACATAAAGTGGACCATGCTATGGCAGGGAAGGACCAAGACGTGCTAGAGTTTACCAATGTTTTTCATACCCTTCGCATGAAGTTGGGTATCAAGGATTCTGAGAAAAAATTGGTACTAAAGTACTATGGCTACCTACAAAGGTACATCCAAGATGAGATTGAGTTCCTAGACATGTCCTCGCTCGGCACGACTTACCGATACACTGTCAAGATCGAGCAAAAGCTTAAAGAGAAAAAGCTAGACTTTGGATCTGTGAATCCGAAGCAAGGGAAAGGTGCTCCCAAACTAAAAAACAAAGGACAAAGCCAAGGCAGGATGACCCAGGACAACTTGCCAAAGCCACAAGCAAAGAACAACATCGCAAAGCCGAAGAAGGACATGGGAAAGTGGTGTGAGTTCCATAAGAGCTCCACTCACAACACAAGTGGGTATCAGGCCAAGTAGTCACTAGTGGTCGAGATGAAGGCTTCTGAATCAGATGCATGTTCCGACTTTGAGTCAGAACCTGACAAGGAGAATGACAAAGAAAAGCATATTATCGATGCAGATCCCAGCACCACCATTGCCACCATGAAGATTCAGAAGGGGGAACCCAAAGATCGAGAGGAGGAGCGACTCTTCCACTCCCAGATGTGGGTAAAGGGTTCCCCACTATAGTTCTTTGTCGATGGTAGGAGCCAAAAGAACCTCATTTCAGTAGAGGTCATGAAGTGACCACGCTTACCGACCATAGCACACCCACAACCATACACCATTGGGTGGCTTCACCAAGGATGGGATCTTCGCATGAGCCAGCAGTGTCACCTTCCATAGAGCATCAAATCCTTCACAAATGAGGTATTATGTGAGGTTGCTCCTCTTGATGTTTGTGATGTATTATTAGTCCAACCATACTTGTGGAAGCGACATGTTGTGTATGAGTCAAGGCCTCATGCTGTTATTGTTACCTTGGGAAATAAGTTGTATAGGATACTAGAGGTAGCACCACCTACCGCCATCTCTTTGGTTACTGCAAAATAATGCAGTAAGATCATTTCCAAAACCGGGAAATTAGTTTTCTTGATGATACACCCTTAGGGAAAGAAGAAGACAGTGGCCATGACCTCTAGATAGGGCCCCTCCACACGAAAACAATAGATGGACAAGGTCATGTAGGAGAATGAGCACATCTTCACCTCCCCCGCAGGAGTGCCTCTGCATTATCACTTCAAGCACTCCATCGATTTGACCCCTGGCACATCATTTCCCAATGGACCAATCTATTGCTGTTCTGTTATGGAGAACAACAAAATCAAGAGGCAGAATCAGGAGTTGTTGTAGAAAGGTCACATCCAATCAAGTTCATCACCCTATGGGAGCCCGATCATGTTGGTACAGAAGAAGCATGGGACTTGGAGACTTTGTATGGACAATCGGGTGCTGAACAAGATCACTGTCTGGAATATGTACCCGATCCCATAGATTTAGGACCTTCTGGACCAACTCAAGGGGGCCAAATATTTTAACAATATCGACTTGAATTCTGGATATCATCAGGTACCAATCGAACCATCCGATGTGTGGAAGACTACCTTCAAATATAAGGAGGGCATTTTCAAATGACTGGTTATGCCATTCGGGTTGACAAATGCTCCTGCAACCTTCATGAGGCTGAAGGATGACATCTTTCAGCCATTCACCAACTCATTTGTAGTGGTATACTTGGATGACATCCTGATCTCCAGCTAGAGCTAGGAAGAGCACCTCCACCACATCTGATAGGTTCTCCAAACATTGTGGCAACACAAGCTATGTGCCAATTTGGAGAAATGCACTTTTGGCATGAACCAGGTTCAATATTTGGGATACATTGCTAATGAATGGGGGGTGCATGTAGATCCAACCAAGATTCAAGTCATTCAGGATTGGCCAGCCCCAACCACTCTGACAGAGCTCCAAAGCTTTCTGGGTCTTTCCAATTTATACCACAGGTTCGTGTTGGGGTTCTCTCATATCACTAGGCCTTTGAGTCAAGTCACCAAGGGAGGAGAGAAAGAAAAATTCTTTTGGCTTGAATCTCAACAGAAGGCGTTAACAGAGTTGAAACATCGCCTCTGCTCTCTGCCAATGCTCACATCACCAGACTTGCAACAACCATTTGAGATCGAGACAAATGCCTCTAAATATGCTATTGGGGTAGTCCTTACTCAACAAGGGCATCCAGTGGAATATCACATTGAGACACTTTCACACATAGTACGAAATTATCCCACTTATGACAAAGAGATGTATTCCATTATGCAGGCTTTTCAACAATGAAATCATTACATTTTGGGGAAGGAAACGATCATCCACATAGACCACCGACACTTGCAGTTTATATAGATGCAAGGGAAGTTGCAGAATGATCGCCATTAGAAGTGGTCCACATACATGCAATAGTTCCATTTGAATATCATGTATAGGAAGGGCAGCACCAATAATGTTGTATACTACCTCAACCGAGCACCGATCATGGTGTTAACCATCATGCTCAAATCTTATGGCCATGTTGTAGCGGCTACAACCAGCCTCCAAAATTTTGGCTTGCACCTAATTTTAGAGCCTCCCTTGGGAGTTTCGCTTGATGACTGCACACCCTCAGGTTCACTCCATGAGCCCATGGGAGTCTTTGCATCTGCCTTGCTTATTCTTTTCACCCAAGTTTTTGCATGTTGGTATCTAAGTCATGCTTATGACCATGTTCTGGTTATGCTCAAAGTCCTCGCTTCATGTGTACTTTTTGTGTTTGCTATGAAAGCATATGTTGCATTCACACACGGAGTCACATTCACAATCGCACAAGCATCGTTACGGTCGATCAATGATCAATCACAAGTGTCATTCCTATCGCTTGCACCAACGGTCAGTCATGTTGAACATGTGTGTCTATATTTTTTGAGTCATTTAATCATCGAGTCATGTGAGAGTGTGTTTGCATGATCACCTATGCATCTTTCGATCATTCACACAAATAGTCATTTTGCTAAAGTTTTGACGACTGGACTCCCCTCTGACAGCCGGGTCATAACCCCACCATCGACTCGATCGAATTTCACCCAGAATAGCGCAGTAGCACCAAGAAATTCTTTCCAAGCTGCGCTAATCGCAAGCAATCCAATCAACTTTCATGCTGACCACCTGGACGGTCGGACTTAGCAGCCACCTCGGGACTAACTACCCTCCAAAATTGCACAGAGGCTACTGACCTTGCCCACTCTGCTAATTGAGGAAATTGTGCAAATAGGCCGGAAAGACACTAAGTTCCCATCCCTGTCTCCCTCATAAAATTGCATTGTTTTCCCAGTCAATCCTCCCGACAAATGAAGACTGCTCATTTTGGAAATTGTGCAGTTTTCATGAGTAGGCCTTCTGCTAGAAAACAGTTTGCTTAGCTCAAAAACTATGCAGAGATGATCAGTAGGCCAGCCTATTAGCCTTAGTGTAGTTTTCCTCACCAACAGCTCCTAGCAACAGACTGCCAGTTCCCTCCAGGAATTTTGTAATTTCTATTGCCAAGCTCCCAGCAGCTGACTTCCTATTCCCCTTGGGAATTGCGTAGTTTCTGCTGCTAGTGACCCAACAACCAACTGCTAGTTCCCTCTCGGAGTTGCACATTTTTGACTGTTAGGCTCCAGGCTAGTTCCTCCCAAAAACTACGCAATTTTTGTATGCTGATCCTCCTTGCAACCCAACTTGTTCCTCCAGAAAATTGCGCAAATTTTGCCTTCCAGCCCATGCTGTCCGCTCATTCCGGAAACTACGTAGATTTTGCTTACCTTGCCTTCCTGCAGCCCAGACTGTTCCTCCCAAAATTTGCGCAATTTTTCCTTTCATTCGAGCCAGACCTCACAGAGTTTCACTGTCGACATGGATTGCCCATCTTCATCACTCAATGACTCTTCTGCAGTTTTCATCAGCAATGCCCAGAGCCACCATACCGCATCGCAACCTTGCTACCTCTCCTGGTCACCTGCATCTGAAATGATCTTGTGTCATGGTAGACTAGGAGGTTTTTGGATTTGATGGTGTCTCGTCATGAGTGACTCCAGGCACAGGTGCACTAAAAAAATGGCGTGACAACGAAAGGATAAATGAAGGGAGCACATGCAGAAGGAAAGGTTCACCAACAAACGAATGATGCACGTGAGGAGATGTGCTCACAAATGGATGATCATGCAAAGATGTGTTCGTGGACGGGCGGACAAGTGAACATGTAAGATGTGCTCAAAAACGGAAAAACGGATGAACACGAACCTTTTGCAAACATATGAGCCTGTCAAGCCTTCCAACATGCAAGAAATGAACAACATGCTAAAGCATCATCAAGCGAACCAAAGACCATCGAAGACTGTGCGCACTTTTTCATGTGGAGGTGAAGTTATGCTACACCATGAAGACATCCATCACCTAGCAGCACTGTAGCTCAACATGCACAACGGTAGCACAAATGTACCAGCACTGTCATGTCGATTCATGTCACCCACATCTCTACTATGGGCTATGTTGTCAATCAATGTAATGTAACGTGGATATCCAAGAGGCCCACTTGTTGTACAAAGAGTCATGCAAAGTCAAAAAGTCATGGAAGTCAAACAGTCATGAGGGTAGTCAAACAACCACAAGGGTCAGTTTCACCCTAAGCTATAGATACCCCCTCATTTGTACATGTAAAGGACTTTTTCACCTCAGCTCCTCCCACATAGCCAAGAGAGTCTGTAATCTTTTCTTTCAGTAGTAAGTATTGGCTCCAACACCTCACACTCGGGGTTAGTGATGTATGGTGTAACGATGTGTCTTGGAACTTTCTCTTAATTCATAAACCTACTAACAGGCCAACACATTTAAACACATGTATTGTAAATGTTGTAAGACTAATCTTGAACACTTGTAATGCATGTTGCTTTAACCTGTGTTGAACACTTGAACTATTTCACTTGTTACAATACATAATCTGTTAATGGAAATGTGTTTTATATGCTGTTAACACTGTCTCGCCCATGGTGGATATCTTCCCGGACATCAAACAAACCTTTCACATAAATCTTGTTGTAACAACCGTTGCAATAGTTCAGACTCCTCTGTTGAGTGTTGTATGTGTTATCTTACCTTGTCTATTGCGATTTCCACATCCGTGTGGACTTGTCCTCTAGAAGCTATGCAAATCCTATTGTGTTGTGTGTTCCTAGCCGAGTTGGGACTTCATCCCAACCAACTTGGGACTCACTCTCACCCTCTCCCCTTACAGTGAAAGAACCATTGAGACAAGTACACTAGCATTCACCAGGCACATGAACCTCACTTCTCGAAGGAAAAACATACCACTCTCCTATGTTGACAAACAAGAGCTGAGGAAAATCCTTAGGACAACGGCAACCAGGCCATCATATCGGATGGGACTCCCACACCAAATGGTGGGAGGTCTAGTTGGGACTTCATATTGGGGTGATCCCCTGAATGTTGGTGGGTCCAGCACCATCAACATTTCTAGTGCTAGAAGGAGGGAAGCCAGTTGTATATGGCTGAATATCCCCTCACACTCATTCATCAACCATCTGGTCAAGGAAATAACTCGTACTCGCTCTCACCTACACTCGACTTTGTAGTTGGTTACTCCTCACCTCTGAGTATTAAACATGAGATTCAGTATCATCAACTTTGCTCCATTCATCCCATCACTCACCAGTTCGCAAAAGTATTCAGATTGATCGCAGACATACAACATCTTCCATATGCATCAAGGAAGCCAAAAGCCACTCCCACAGGATTTGTTGTATCATCAGTGGAAGAAGCAGTCCTTGCCACACTTAAAGGTCTAGCAGAAGCTATTGAAGACAAAGAGGAACCTCTAGTCTTTCGGCAAGGCAAAAAGGACACTCTTGTGATCTTGGGATTGAACTCTAGTATAGGAGGCAGGGGGGGCGAGAGGTAGCAGAGGAGGCAGAGGCGGAGATGAACCAACAGACTCAGAGCTGGAACCTTCAGACTCTGAAAGAGAGGAAGAGGATGAATAAGAAGAAGAGATGGTAGAACTAAACCATGAATGGATGACTCAGGGACCACTGGCTCTCCCTGCTATTTTACACAAGATGCTCAAGAGAGTGGAGAGAATGATCATCAAGTTCGACCCTGATAGCACAGTGAAGGCGGAAGACCACTTAGAAAACTTCTACCTACAGTTGCAGACCCTTGAGGTACGACATGAAAATGTAGCATGTAGATTGTTCCAATGTTCCTTGAATGGTCGTGCAACTTCTTGGTATCATAGCCTTCCACCGAACTCTATGTTGAACTAGATTGCTTTCAAACACATGTTCCTTGAGAAGTTTGCTAATGACAAGACCCCATCCATGCTAATCAAAGAGTTGGGAAGCCTTAATATGGAGGGAAAAGAGAAAGTGAAGGATTTCAATTAGAGGTTTACACATATATTAAAAAAATTTGTAGTAGACACTAAACCTCATGACTCCATCACCATTGATTACTACACGTCCTCACTGCCGACCAGCGTTGTGCAATTCGTCAAACAAATTGTGAAACCATCACTTCTCGAAAACTGTGAAGAGGCTATCACTGTTGAGAAAGACCTATGTGAAATTGGAGTCATCAAGGATGACGAATCAGTAAAGGACTCCAAGGATGTGAGCAGGAAGTCCCAAGCAATGGCGAGCAAGGGTAGAGACAAGGAAGCAACCGATATTGAGACCCTCACTTGTCTTGTCAAGAGCTTGACCACTGAAGTGTCTGAACTCAAACAACGTAAAACAGACACATTTGCAAGTAGTCACCCGCCCAGGTAGAGACAGGCAAGCATCTCATAAGCACCAGCCGCCTCACTTCAAAAACTGTACAGAAGCCTGTGTTCTAGCTCAAACAGTGTTTAGATTCTAAGTTTTGTTCTTTCCACTAAGAAAATCATCCTGAAAACTCTTGTTCGGAATGGAAGCGAGTCACGAGTGCTTTCTACATTCATACACTCGATGTAGGAAGAAATATGCAGGAGTAGCTGGAAGATACTGATGATCATGAAGAGGTTGCAATTGATGAGCCATCAAGCTCTGGGCATGTGGTGAACACGTATCAGTTCTCGCAAACGATGTCAAAGACGAACACTAAGAAGCATCCCCAAAAGCAAATTGACCATTAAAATATTAGGAGTAAAGGGGCTCCCCCTACACTTGGGGAGATGAAAGAAAAGATCAGACTACTGATAAGGAAGGCCAATCCACTGGTCATCCCAAAGCAGAAAACACAAAGCAAGTCCGGGAAGACAGTGGCGGACAAAAGCGCATCCATCAGCAGCAAGTTTCAAAAAACTTTGTCGAACAAAACAAACACCCGTTCTACCCCAGACACCTCCGTAATTCTACCACCTGTGGACTACAAAATTTTTGATGAAATGAAGAAAACATAAGCAAACATTAGTTTGTTTGAGTTGGCTAAGATCTAGAGTCAGCGAGATATCCTGCTACGCGCATTGGGACAGACAACAACAAACAACGCAGCCTCTACTAGCAAGGGAGAAAGCACACCTCCCGGATCACTTTCCACTGTGCTCAATACACTTCGGATGGAAGAAGAAAAATCAGGTTTCCCTCCATTCCTACTTTCATTTGAATATTTTAACTACAATGTTCACAACTGCTTGGTTGATTCTGGCGTGACAGCAAACGTCATGCCACTCTCCATTGCTAAGAAGATCAATGCATAATGGAGTGATACATCCGCTCAAATCATTCAACTTGATCTAACATCTGTACCATCCATTGGTGAACTACAAGATGTGATCATCTGACGATTCCATGACAGTCAAGTCCACCAATGCATCAACATAGTTGTTGTGGACATACCAGAAGCATATGGTCTATTACTCAGCAGAGATTGGTCCAGCAAGCTAGATGGATATTTTTCTATAGACTGGTCTCACATGTGGCTTCCGTACAAGGGCAAGTGCAACCAAATCCGGGTAGAATCTGAGAGGTACATGAAACATAATGTCACTCCCCTCAATGGCGAGAATGAACCGTTGGCCTTCGCAGAACTCATGTTTGGAAACTGCCTCCTTGAGACAACATTGGGGTGTTATCCTGCACGGCCAGCTCCAACCCCACCAGACGCGCAGTTGGGACTCCTTCCTTTCCCAACTGATGGTAATGAAACTTGTAAAACACATTGTACCAATAGCAGTAGTAGTAGTAGCAATAGTAGTAGTAGTAGTAGTAGTAGTAGCACATCAAGCGGTTTGTGTTCAGATGAGCTGTGGACCATGTACTTTGATGGATCAAATACATAGGATGACTCAGGAGCCAGGTGTGTTATGATTGACCCTTGCAATAGGAAGCATCTGGTTTCAAGTCACTTGGAGTTCAAGTGCATGAAAAACATAGCGGAATATGAAGCACTTGTGTTGGGCTTGCTGCAAGCCATTAGCCTCAACGTGGTCATACTCAAAGTGGTAGGTGATTCAAAGATAGTTGTACGATAGGTATGTAACACCATTCATTGTTTATCACCGCATCTCAAAAGTTACCAACAAGAGGTATGGAAATTAATCTCAAACTTCCAAGCATTTAATATCATTTTTGTACCATGTACGTGTAATGCAGCTGCCAATGCACTGGAAAATGCGGCTTCGAGAATGTCACCGATTAGGGATAGATTACTATTGAAATTTTGTACGAACCATCTATCCTGGACAACATAACTAACTTACCCATGTTTAATTATGATCAAAAGATACTGCATTTCATGGCCAACATTGACATCTTCAAATATGCAATGATAGACGATGACGAGCACGAGCGCTCTCTCCAAGCATAAGCTAGTAATAGGAAATGCTACATTATCACAAAAGGTGTGGCTACATTGGAAAAGATATATGACTTGCAAGAACGTTTCCAGGGGCCAAGGAATAACAAGACCCACAGTTCCACCATGGGGCAAGAACTGATAAACCTGGGAACATAAAAAGATATGAAGTTTGTCAATATTAATACATGTTTTACATGGCAAGAGCGGTAGGCCTTTGTTCGTTTGTTCAAACAGTACCGAGATGTGTTCATGTGGATGTATGATGATCTAAAAACTTATGACACGTGGATCATCCAACATATCATCCCAATCAAAGAAGGAGTCAAGCCATATCAACAAAAGCTGAGGAAAGTACATATGTCGCTTCAACCCCTCATACAGAAAGAGCTTACTAAGCTGTTGGATGCACAGATCATATACAAAGTTCGCCATTCCACATGGGTATCCAACCTTGTTCACGTACGTAAGAAGCACGGGAAAATCTCCTTGTGTGTCGATTTATGGAATGTAAACTACTCCTTAGACAAAGACAACTACCTCGGGCTGTCTATGGACCACATTTTGCAAATAGTATCTAGAGCACATATGTTTTCTCTTCTTGATGGTTTCTCAGGACACAACTAGGTTCTGGTAGCAGAACCTGGCAGAATTTCGTTTGGCCTTGTAAACGCAGGCGCAACATTTTAGCACGCCATGGACATCACCTTTCATAGATTCATTGGACAGAGCATGGTGGTATACCTCGATGATGTGACTGTGTTCTCAAGAAGATGAGAAGACCACATATGCCATCTGAAGAAAATCTTTGAGCGACGCTAGAGATACAGGATTTCCTTGAATCCCAAAAAGAGTGTATTCGCAGTGTCGGGAGGGAATCTCCTCGAACACTTTTTTGCCAAAAGTGGGATCAAGGTGGATCTAGACCAGGTCCAAACCATTACACAGATCCCTTGCCCAGTCAATAAGAAAGCCATGCAATCCTTCTTGGGTAAGATAAACTTCCTTTTGAAGTTCATCTCGGATTATGCACAGATAGTTAAGCCCATGCAGGACATGATAAAGAAAGATGTAGTCTACATTTGGGGTAAGAAGGAAAAATATGCATTCACCTGGATCAAGCAGGCCATTGCAGAAGAACTTGTGCTCTACAGCCCATATTTCAAGAAAAAATTCCTGCTATACACCTTCGCTTCCAATAATTCACTAGCTACAATACTCACTCAAAAGGACGAAGCTAATGATGAACGTCCCATCTCCTTCATGAGTACAAGAATGCAGGGACCAAAGATCAACTACCCCACCATTGACAAGAAAGATTATGCATTTTACAAGGTGGTGAAACACTTTAGGACCTACTTGCTGAAGAACCACTGCATAGTCTTCGTCCCCCACCCAACAGTCCAAACATTGCTTGTAGAAAAAAAATTGGGTGAATAATGTGCGAACTGGATGACAGGCTTGCAAGAGTATGATCTTGAAATCAAGCCAGTGCACACGATCAAAGGACATAGTCTCTGCAAACTTGTAGCTGAAGAAATACACTCTCCGAAGAGCGAAGAAGAGCTCGTTGGTTGGGATCAGGAAATTGAGATGTATGACATAAGGCTAGCAACACCCACTGAAGATGGAACCTCTTGGTACGTAGATGCGCGCCAGTACCTTGAGCATGACACCATACCCTCTCACTTTTCCATCAGATAGAAGAGGGCATTGCACTTGAAAGCCTTAGCATATCGGTCGGTGCATGGAGTGCTTTACAAAAAGCATGGCAATGGAGTTTTTCTCAGGTGCCTGGAGGCACATGAATCAGAGAAGGTACTTCAAGATCTGCATGACAGACCCATTGGGGGAAACTTTGTGGGAAACACCACTACACACAAAGTTATGCGAGATGTTTTTTACTGGCCCACATTATTCAAGGATGCACATGCTTATGCCCCCAAGTGTCCGATCTGTCAGCGATGCGATAACAGAACACCAACATCAGCAGCCCCACTGCACCCTGTTGCAGTGACCGAACCATTCCAATAGTGGGGCCTGGACATCATTGGGGAACTTTTCCCTCATTCATCAAAGCAACAACGCTACATCCTAAAAACATCTGACCACTTCATGCAGTGAATAGAAGCAGTTCTGCTCAAACAAGTGAACGACCAAGAGGTTGTTAGCTTCCTCCAACAGAACATCATCTCGCACTTCGGCATTCCGATATCACTTGTTTTCAATAATGAAACTTATTTTTAATCTTTGAAACTCTATGACTTTGCATTACAGAATGGTATTTTGTTAAAGCATTCATCTAACTATTACTCACAAGGAAACGGTCTAGCAGAGTCCACGAATAAAGACCTCATACGTATAATCAATAAGATTGTTTTCTCTGAACAATGTAACTGGCATACCGCCATGGCAAATGAATTATGGGATGACTGTGTAACACCCAAGACCTCTATGAATACCTCACTGTATTTCCTGGTTTTTGGTAAGGAAGCCATCCTTCTACCAAATATCTACTTTCCCGTACTTTAGCTTTCCCAAGAATCCCAAGGCGAGCCTTTCCAGCTAATCTAGCGTAGGATGGATGCCCTCCATAAGCTCCAGGAAGAAAGCATGAAAGAAAAAGAAAAATTCACACTCCACCAGAACCGTATCAAGAGATGGTTCGATAAGAAGTCTGTAGGGAAAGCTAACTTCGATGTTGGTGACTTAGTTCTAAAATGGGATAAGCCCCGTGAAGATAAAGACAAACATATGAATTTCCAGTCCCTATGGATTAGTCTATACACAGTCCATGAGAATCTTGGCCCACATACATATCATTTGAAATCACTTGATGGAAGGATTGACAACCTTCCTGTCAACGACCAAGATCTCAAGCATTACTTGCAGTATGCTGAGCTGCGCCCATGCCATGTACATAGTCTGCTTGATGCTTGTTCTTTTCATCTCATTTGCTTTGCTTATTATCTTTGTTTTTACTTTGTTTGATTATGCTTACTATTTCTGTTTACGATTTTTTTGCTTGGTATATTATTTTTTTTTTTTTGGAAATAAGCGCTGCCAACTACTACGTTCTAGCTTTTGAATAGAGTATGTGGTTGAAATTTGAAGAAACTTGTGACATTGCAGCACTTGGCCAATCTTATGTCTATCTTCTTTGTGCTTGATTATAACCTTCGGCCGATGAAGTCTTGATCGAAAATATGAGTTGTATGCAAGGGAAGTTTTGGTCCAACCATGAACCTATGTCCACACTGGGAAGCCCCATGCCTGTACGCGGCCTTCTGCTCTGTGTGTTTAAGCTCATCCAACTAGTAGAAACAGAGAAGGGGAAAATCCAAACGAGAAAACCTATGTTAGAGGTATTACATTCTTCTCTGAAGTAACAACCTCTTATTCTCTCAATAAGTCGGGATCCCTCTTCCACCCCAAAAATAAATAAGTGCCTATGCACAGTCCTCTTGAAAAATACAAAGGAGAAATAAGAGAAAGGCTTCCTACACAGAGAGGTGAAACATGCAACTCCACCAGGTTACTGATCAAGCTCGCTGGCAGTGGAGCAATGTGTGTGTTCCTGTGTGACTCCTCCGAGGTACTGTCCAGGACTTTTGGCAGCAAAGCAACACCAAATATGAAAACTTATACTCTGAAAATCTTCAACTCGCGAGCTAAACTACCCTTCCTGGATTTGAAACACTGAGATCCAAGTTGAACTTTTGATTGTGTTTGACTAAGTTGTAAAAGGGTGAACCGTTTATGTCCATGGGGTAAGTGGGGAAGTCGAAGTAACCCACATAGCGATTCGATACTCCCTAAAAGAGCAAGGCCCTATGCCAGTAATGAACCAAAATAGAGAAGCTGGAGTTCTACCAGTGTGTCGCCAAGTGTTGTAGTGAATACAACCACCTTCCAAAATTTTGGCCTGCACCTAATTTCGGAGCCTCCCTTCGGAGTTTCGCTTGATGACTGCACACCCTCAGGTTCACTCCGTGAGCCCTGGGATTCTTTGCATCTACCTTGATTGTTCTTTTCACCCAAGTTTTTGCATGTTGGTATCTAAGTCATGCTTACAACCATGTTCTGGTTATGCTCAAAGTCTTAACTTCACGTGTACTTGTTGTGTTCGCTATGAAAGCATTTGTCGCACTCACACAAAGAGTCACATTCACTGTCGCACAAGCATCATTATGGTCAATCAATAATCAATCACGAGTGTCACGTTTGTCGCTTGCACCATTGGTCAGTCATTTTGAACATGTGTGTCTCAATGTTTTGAGTCGTTTCATTGTCGAGTCAAGTGAGTGTGTGTTTGCATGATCACATATGCATCTTTCAATCGTTCACACACTTAGTCATTTTGCTAAAGTTCTGACGACCGGACTCCCCTCTCACAGCCAGGACATTACACCTCCATCGACTTGATCGACTGTCACCTAGAACAACGTAGAAGCACCAAGCAAGTATTTCCAAGTTGTGCTAATCGCAAACAATCCAATCAGCTTTCATGCTAACCACCTAGACAGTCGGACCTGACAGCCACCTCGGCACTGACTCCCCTCCAAAATTGCGTAAAGGCTAATGACCTTGCTTGCTCTGCTGACTGAGGAAATTGTACAGATAGGCCAGAAAAACACCAAGTGCCTGTCCCTGTCTCCCTTAGAAAATTGCACAGTTTTTGCACAGCTTTACCAGTCAGTCCTCCTGACAGTCGACCGACTGCTCATCCAAGAAATTGCGTAGTTTTCATGAGTAGACCTTCTCCTGGACAACAATCCGCTCAGCTCAAAAACTGTGCAGAGATGATCAACATGCCAACTTGTCAACCTCAGTGCAGTTTTCCTCACCAACAACTCCTAGCAGCAGACTGTCAGTTCCCTCTCGGAATTTCGCAGTTTCTGCTGCCAAGCTCCCATCAGCTGACTGCCTATTCCCCTTTGGAATTGCATAGTTTCTTCTGCCAGTGACCTAGCAGCCAATGGCTAGTTCCCTCTAGGAATTGCGCAGTTTTGACTGCCAGGCTCTCGGCCAGTTCCTCCCAAAAACTACACAATTTCTGCCTATTGATCCTCCTCGCAACCCGACATGTTCCTCCATAAAATTGCACAAATTTTGCCTTCCAACCTCTGCTTCACGCTCGTTCTGTAAACTGCAAAGATTCTACTTACCTTGCCTTCTTGCAGCCTGGACTGTTCCTCCAAAAAATTGTGCAATTTTTCCTTCTAGTCGAGCCAGACTTCGTGGACAATCACAGTCGACTTGGATTACCCATCTTCATCACTCAGTGACTCTTGCATAGTTTTCATCAGCAGTGCCTAAAGCCATCATCTCGCTTCGAAACCTTGCTGCCTCTCATGGTCACCTACATCCGAAATGATCATGTGTCATGGTAGACTAGGAGGTTTTTGGATTTAATTTCGTCTCATCATGAATGATTGCGGGCATAGGTACACTAAAAAACATGGTGTGACGACGGAAGTGATGAGTGAAGGGAGCACATGCAGAAGGATAGGTTCACCAATGAACAAACGATGCATGTGAAGAGATGTGCTCGCGAATGGATGATCATGCAAAGATGTGTTCGCGGACGGGTGATGAGGGCCAGTATTGCAGCAAGGATGCTGCAACTCATGGGCTACCAACTTTACTTATCAACCTGGGGTCCGTACAAACTTGGAGGTGACATTGTGATATGCACAAGTATAAGTGAAGGTCCTGCATGTTGTCACTTATTCAATTGGCAAGAGACCCCAGGGGTTCCAAGCCAAACTTCTATAGAGTCAGAAGAAGCTTGATTATTTGATGGAAGAAGAAAATATCTATTCTAAGAGAGCTACTCTACTGCAGTAATGAAGAAAACAACATGTAATGATAAATCACACCATCCTAATCAACCATTTAAACAGCTAAACTAAGCATAATTTCTAAATCAACACTAACATAATGTTGTTATCTAAGTTACAGAAGTAAAGAGCATCAAACCAAACTAATGTGTAAGCAAGGAAACTAAACTAAGTCTATTTTTGCGTTTTTGGTGTTTTGGTAAAATCAAGCATGCAAGGAGTCAAGCGGAAGAGCAAGCGGAGATCGAAATTAGTGAAAGGAGGACGTAACGAAGTAGAAGTGCATAGGAACCGTTGGATTGATCAGCGAACATTAAAAATGGAAGATGAGTGGCAGAGATCTTATTGCAGGAGAGTACATGAATAGATGGATGAATAGGACTAACGGGAGATGAATGGCAGAGATCTTATCGTGAGAGGTTTAGTCAATAGATCGACGAACAAGACTAACGGGAGATGAATGATGGAGATCAACCTCCAAATGTAGGTTTTAACCCTGTACAGAAATTACCTGCATACAAATTCTAAAACATAGAAAATAAACAATGCGAGAGCATAACGCATAAAACACATATACACAGAGATTTCCCCTAGATCCCAAAACCAGGACTACCAGCTTGATTTTTCATTATAGTTCTTTCAATGTTACAATACATATTTATACATGCCAAAGCATCCAATACCATGGACCGAAAACCATCGTGTCCAAAAAACATGGACCGAAAACCATAGGTAGGTATGCCCAACTTAATATAGGGTCCAAAAATAAATTTCCCGCGGCGCTGCCCCGAACCCCGTAGAGGGGGGCTACCCACCCCCATCTAACCCCCCAATTCACTACGTGGGCTAGTCGTGGAAAGAATATAACACAACCCAACATTCTCCCACTTTTGTTTTCTTTCCACAGGGGGCCACAGGAGAGCTTAGTCATTTATCCACCCCTGAAACACCCATTGTTTCTCTCCACCAAGAGAACGTCTCATATCTCACAGATTTTTTCAATGCATCTACAGTATTCTTCAAAGTGTCCACCTTTACTAGAAACACCTTTTTGTCTTCTATCATATTCCTCACAAAGTGATACTGAACATCAATGTGCTTTGTCTTTGAATGATAAGCAGGGTTCTTTGCCAAGAAAATTGCACTTTGGCTATCACAGTCTACCCTTATAGCTCCCTGTACTAACCCCATACTTGAACACAATATCTACAACAAAACTACTTCCTTGCTTGCATGAATGGCCGCCATGTATTCTGCCTCTGTAGTTGATAGTGCCACTACAAATTGTTTCTTACTCATCCAATTGACTACACTTCCAAATAGGTTAAACACATACCTAGTTGTAGATCTTCTCTGATCCAAATCCCCAACCCAGTCTGCATCAACAAAGCCACGGATATCCAAAACTTTGTCCAATCCTAGTCTTCCTTGGTAGCACAAACCATAATCACTAGTGCCACGCAAATACCTGAAAACCCACTTCACTGTTGTCCAATGCTCCTTCCTTGGTTTTGACATAAACCTGCTCAATACTCCCACTACATGTGAAATGTCTGGTTTAGTACAAACCATTGCATACATCAGCCTACCGACTGCACTTGCATATGGAACATGAGACATATTCTCTTCCTCTTCTTGTGTCTTGGGACACTGTTCAGCAGATAACTTTACACCTACAGAAACAAGATCCTTCACCGGTTTACTATCGTGCATATTAAACCTCTACATTTTTGTGTCGACATACTTCCTCTGGTTTAACCAAATCTTCCTCTTTGCCCGATCTCTTTTAATTTCCATGCCCAAAATATAGTTTGCAACACCAAGATTTTTAATGTCGAATTTGGAGGACAATTAAGTCTTCAAATCCTGGATACTTTCTTTGTCATTTCCAACAAGCAACATATCATCCACATAAAAGAACAAATAAATAACACAATCACGAATTAATTTAAAATACACATAGTGATGTGCTTTGCTTCTGGTGAAGCCAAGTCCCCATATAAATGTATCAAATTTCTGATACCACATCGTTGGTGACTGTTTTAACCCATATAGAGACTTCTTTAACTCGCATACCATTTCTTTCTTACCCTTCACCGCAAAGCTTTTAGGTTGCTTCATGTAGATCTCCTCTTCTAGATCCCCGTGAAGAAATGTTGTCTTCACATCCATCTGTTCTACCTCAAAATCAAAAGTAGTAGTAACAGATAAAAGTAATCTAATAGAAGTTATCTTGGCAACAGGAGAAAAAATATCACCAAAATCAATTCCCAACACCTCGGAATAACCTTTAGCTACCAATCGAGCTTTGTATTTCTCCACCTTTCCTTCTACATTGGTCTTCTTCTTTAACACCCATTTTCTGCCAATGGGTTTCCTTCCATTCGGCAACTCCACAAGATCCCAAGCCTCATTTTTGTGCAAAGATGCCATTTCATCAACCATGGCCTCTTTCCAGAGTTTTCCATCCTCTGAATATACTGCTTCCTTCACAGTTTTGGGATCATCATCAATAATAGATAAAGCAAAATTTGAATAGAAAGCAAATAGACTATACTTTTCTGGTTGCCTTCTTTCTTGAACTAATCTTCTTATACCCGGAGTTTGTGGCTCTTCATCTTATGATTCCTCCTCTGTTGCAGAGTCTCATTTTTCCTCCTTTAGCTCAAACTCTATCTTCTCAGGTTCCTTTGGTTGGACTTCATGTTTAATAACATCCTTTACCTCTCTGAACACCACATCTCGGTTGTACACAACCTTCCTTGTTGCTGGGTTCCAAAGCTTATAACCCTTTAAACCATCCTTATACCCAATAAAGATGCACTTTTCAGATTTACTATCCAACTTGGTTCATTTCTCCTTTGGAACATGTACATATGCATCACATCCAAATACCCTCATATGTGAAAGAGAGGGTTTCTTATCAGTCCATACCTCTTGTGGAGTCTTATCCTCCAACGCTGATGAAGGTGATCTGTTGACGAGGTAACATGCTGTCTCCACCGCCTCTGCCCAGAATTCTTGTCCTAACCTGGCACTACTAAGCATGCTTCTTGCCCTTCCCATTAATGTCTTTTTCATTCTTTCTGCAACTCCATTTTTCTTAGGTGTATATGGAGTAGTCTTTTTCTGTGCTATACCACACTTCTTACAGAATTATTCAAATTCCTTACTGCAAAACTCTCCATCATTATCTGTCCTTAGCACCTTTATCTTCTTCTCTGTCTGGTTTTCCACCAGAGCCTTAAATCCTTTAAACCTATCAAATACTTCAGATTTCTCCTTAAGGAAATATATCTATGTATTCTTTGAGAGGTCATCTATAAATGATACATAGTACATAGACTTATCCAGTGATGGAACCTTCACAGGTGTAACAGTCCAAAGTAAATATAAAGTTAATTTCCTAATTAAAAACATAATCAAACAAATAAGCACATACCTATATTACCTGTGATGAAAGTCTGCCAGATGATAACAAGGTTTTGGGGACGACTCTCCACCCAACCGTAGGCTCAATTGTGTAAGGATTTGCTACAACTGGCCACCCCCGTGCCCTCAATCAACGGACTACTACCGGTGACTCCTAAGTCTTAAAACACCATTCTCCCAAGATAATCAAAGATAGGAACTCGAAAAGATGGAATGCAGGAATTCCTCTCATCTTCCTCACCATCTATTAAATAGAACAAACATTGGAAGGGGAACCACATGCACACACTCCATGTGTCTACATGCAACATTCTTTTGATTTTTAGCTTTCTTGTTTTATTTCTTTACTTTTCTTTTGATTTTTAGCTTTCTTGTTTTATTTTCTTATTTTTGATAGTTTTCTTGTTTTATTTCTATTTATTCTTATTTAGAGCTTTAGTATGGTTATTACTATTTTTATTTTTATTATTTTTATTTATTTTCTTGTATATATTTTTAATATCATTTATTATTTAACATTTATGATTTATTATTAAGTGATTTATTTATTATTATTTATTATTTATATTATTTATTATTTATTATTTAATTTACTTCATGTTTCCAACACCCTCTACTGAACTAGTATAACCAGTAGGCCTCAAAAGTCCCCAGCACCCTAGGAAATCTCAAGGAATCTCTGTCATTTTTCCCACTTTCGACACCAGGCATAAGCCTGACCGAGTCTGTATCCTAGTCCAAGGCTGGCCCCAAGGCTCGCGCCTAACTCAGACCTCATCTGCCCCAAGGCAGGCATCCGGTACAGTACTCAATGACTCTGGGCATCTTACAAGGCTGGCCCACTCCCTTCACAACTATTACGACGCGCAGCCCTAGGCATCAAAGTCCTTTACATCCCTTCCATACTTCGGCATCCCAATCCAATAACAAGCACCTAGCCTTGAACATCATGCACTTGGCCTCCTCAAGATCGTCCCATAGCTCTTCAAGAGCTATCCATCGAGAGCTATACACAAGACAAAGGAACCACTGGCATATGTAGTGTTGATTGAGTTTTGTCCCCAGCCCATATGGTGTTACTTATTCTCCCTCGTGCGTATGGGTTCGCATGAGATCATCAAATAAACCGGCCCTCTCGGCCCAATGTAACAACAATGCAACAATGCATTCACTATACCATCATAGTATCATAGAAAATAATCCACATGCCAATTCTTGCATGTCATCATGAGAATATTCATCATTGTTAATCACAAAATAACAAACTGCGTGCTCATGCATATCATTTGTATAAAACTATTACATGCTTCACCATTTTAAATTATGATATGAACATAATGCATCAAAGATATATCATGACTTTACATAATAGATGAACCACATGTCAATAAACCTCATATTGTAGCATCAGAAATCCTATGCAAATCATAAGGATACATTATCACTATAAGAACCACATGTGCATCATTATATCATATCAGTCAAGTATCTGTCTTAACTAAGTAAGCATTCCACACATTTTAATCAAGTAAATAAGGAAAGTCTTGAAAAATAACATCTGCATCTTCCCAGGTAGCTGACCCTGGGTAGAATTCAAATGGCTGGATCATCCGCAATGGATCTTGGAAACAAACTTTTAAGTTTGGGAACGAAGATTGTCGCAGTGGGTAGGAATTATGCGACATTGCCAAGTTCCTTGGCATGAGCTACAACCAGTTTTGTTCTTGAAGCCCACATCTTCATATCTACAAAGTGGAGGAACCATTGAGATCTTACCAACCCTAGCTTGTTAGAACCGTAGATGAATTTTAAATTCTACTTCTGTTATATTTTTCAAGATGGTATATTCTTACCTTCTTTTTCATGTTTAATCTCGAGCTCAATTTTTGCTGCAAGCTAGAGAGTTTTGTTGTGCAGAGTTTTATTTTATTTTTGTGTTTTTCTTAAAACTTTGATCCCTAGGTAAATTTATCGGGTTAGAATCTGGGCATCTATCGAAGCTGCTATTTGGGTTAGACAAGCACGCAGGTTTTAACTATCCCATCGCCTCGAATATGTAAATCTTGTACCTGTCATCACTGTTTTCTTTTGATGATTTTTATTAAAAAAAAAATTATCTTCTATTTTCATATAGTTTAAATGTTCAATCATATAGATGTCACTGTAGCTAGCCAAAATTTTGTGAAAGCTACTTAACAGTGTAAGTTATCTGTTTAAGAATATCTAGAGATAAATCATTCTACACTATTGTTGTATAGTCTTTCTATTGAATCTTGTTTGAGTTAAGTAATCAACCATTGATCATGGCTTTTCATTTTGAAATCAAGCCAAATATATTATGGAATTATGCACTCCATTATCATACCATATTTTGTTAACGTGGAGAAATACAACAACCCGTGAGAAAGAATATTTGTTGTATAAAATCTTCTTTCAATACTAGTAGTGTGAATACTTGGATAAACGAGTATAAACAAATACCAGTTCTATATAATTTTTTGAAGGAACAATTACCTACCTTGGATGAGGAAATGGTACTATTGATTGTGTAAATGGTACTGTCTCTCAACCAATGTTTCGAACCACAATGTGAGGTTGATCTTATAGTATGTGCAGATTTCTCAACATTGTTGTCGAATGGAACAATGGAATTTTCCAGAATGCGCATAGCCATGGCCGCAAGCTTACAATATTATGTCTTATGCAGGCAACTTTATGTGTTATCCGGGAAATTAATATGGCTAAATGTATTGTAATTTAAGGGATTTGATATGGTGTTGCCTTCGCAGGTGCTCTTGCAGGCAGGCCATATAATTAATAAAATGATTTATTTTGTGTTGGGGAGGAATAAGCTTCCCAGTCATCCGATTCGGTTCTGGGTCAGGTGGTGGTGTCTCTTCTTTATGGTGTGGAATATTTCTTTGATGGTTTGATTTCATAAACTTTCTTAGAATAGTCATAAGAATCTCAAGATACACTTGTTTAACAATTCATTTTAAAACAATCCATTTTTTTTTTACATAAGTAATGATTGCATAAACAGATACTTAACTCAACATTTCAATTTATCTTTATCATTAAAGTCATGAATCTGTAGAATTAATATTATTGTGACATATAATGTTTCTTTCTAAAATTCAATACCTTCTTAACACAATAATGCCACCAATATTATTAAGCTTTACTCATTCAAATTTTGTTTTATTTTACATTGATCCAATTCTCTAAGTTTTATTCTGACAATATTATTTCTTTCTAACGCATGTTTCTATACTATGAAATTTGTGATAATTTATGGTTTAAGTATTATAATTCAATTGAGTAACTAAATGTGTATTTTAAATTTGGACATATTCTAAATTTATTGTAGCTTTTGGCATATGAGTAAGAAACTAATGTATAATTTAATTGAATATCATAGGGTAGATCATGGCTCCTAAATGTCGAAGACAAACCCAAAATAACCCTGAGGTGGAAACACCACCTCCCGCCACTTCAGAGATAGGAACCCCAGTTGAAATCAATTACGCGACTCATAATCTTGAATTAGCAGCAGTTGTAATGGCCTTGAAATTGTGGAGACATTATCTAATGGGGCGTCAATTTGAATTAAGAATAGATCATAAAAGTCTCGAGTATATCTTCACACAAAAGGACCTTAATGCTCAACAACGACGTTGGAGTGAACTATTTAGTGATTATGATTTCAAGATATCCTATAAAGGAAAAAGAGAATAAAGTTGCAGATGCTTTAAGCATGAGACCTAGACTTCATTCAATATCATCATTAAAGATAGACTTGAGAAGCCAGATTCTAAATCACCTAGTAGGAGACATGCATTACCATCAAATAAAATTTGCCTTACAACAAGAGGTACATGTGGCGACTAAGTGGGAGGAATACACCCTAGAAAATGATGGATTGCTACGATATAAGGGTAGGATTTACGTCCTAGAAGATGATGATCTTCAGAATTTAATAATGAAGGAAGCCCATCAAGCTCCATATGCTGCACATCGAGGAGTCTAGAAAATGTATGCAGACTTAAAACAACTATTTTTCTGGATAGGAATGAAAAACGACATAACAAAGTTTGTGGCTCGATGTTTAGAATGTCAACAGGTTAAAGCTGAACATCGTCACCCGGCAGGGCTTTTACAACCCCATGATATACCAGAAACTAAGTGGGAAGTTGTTTCGATGGATTTTGTTGGAGGCTTACCTATGACATCCCAAAGACATGATTGTATTATGGTTGTGGTTGATAAATTAACTAAGAGTGCTCACTTCATTTCAGTTAATACCACCTTTGAAGTATCATCTATCGCTCAAATTTTCCTAAAAGAAATAATTCGTCTTCATGGAGTACCACGAAAGATAATACCTGACAGAGATGCACGTTTTACTTCCAGATTTTAGAAAAGTCTATTACAATCTATGGGAACACAACTATATTTCAGTATAGCATATCACCCAAAGATAGATGGTCAAACAAAAAGAGTAAACCCAGTGTTGGAGGACATGCTAAGAATGTATGTCATGGATCAACAAAACCAATGGGAGAAATACCTTCCCTTAGTGGAGTTTGCATACAACAATAGTTACCACAGTTCAATACGGGCAGCTCCCTTTGAAATCTTGTATGGAATACCATGTTGTACTCCATTAAGTTGGGATCAATTAGAGGATCGAGTCATGTTGGGACCTGAAATGCTCCAAGAAATGGAAGAACAAATGGCCACAGCTAAACAGAGACTAAAAGAAGATAGGGATCGCCAGAAAAGTTATGCTAATGCAAAGAGAATTGATAGAAACTTTGAGGAAGGAAGCCAAGTTTTTATTAGAATCAAACCCTTTAAAAGTCCCTTTAGGATGGGTAAGGGAACAAAGCTATCACCTAGATTTGTTGGGCCATTCACGATCCTATAGAGGATTGGACCAGTTGCTTACAAGCTTGAGCTGCCATTCCATGTAAGAAGGATGCATAATGTGTTTCATGTTTCTATGCTTAGAAAATATGTACCTGACCCATCCCATGTTTTGAAATTTGAAAAATTGCAAGTTTCCGAGGAAGAAGTCCTTCAGGTCAAACCATTATGTATTAAATTCCTAATTAAAATCATAATCAAACAATAAGCACATACCTATATTACCTGTGATCGAAGTCTGCCAAATGACAACACGGTTTTGGGGATGACTCTCCACACAACCGTAGGCTCAATTGTGCAAGGATTTGCTACAACTAGCCACCACCGAGCCCTCAATCAACGGACTACTGCCAGTGACTCCTATGTCTTAGAACACCATTCTCCCAAGAGAATGAAAGATAGAAACTCAGAAAGATGGAATGCAGGAATGCCTCTCATCTACCTCACCATCTATTAAATGGAACAAACATTGGAAGGGGAACCACATGCACACACTCCATGTGTCTACATGCAACTTTCTTTTGATTTTTAGCTTTCTTGTTTTATTTCTTTACTTTTCTTTTGATTTTTAGCTTTCTTATTTTATTTTCTTCTTTTTCATAGTTTTCTTGTTTTATTTCTATTTATTCTTATTTAGAGCTTTAGTATGGCTATTACTATTTTTATTTTTATTATTTTTATTTATTTTCTTGTATATATTTTTAATATCATTTATTATTTAACATTTATGATTTATTATTTTTATTATTTATTATTAAGTGATTTATTTATTATTTATATATTAATTATTATTTTTGTATTATTTATTATTAAGTGATTTATTATTTATTATTTATTATTTATTATTAAGGGGAGGGATATTACAATAGGTCCAAACACATCACTGTGCACAAGCTCTAATATCTATTTCACCCTCTTACCACCAGAGGGGAAACTCACCTGATTCTACTTCCCATATACACAATTTTCACAGAAATCAAAATCCAGAGAGCTATTACTCATACCTTCTACCATACCTTTACCATGAAGTATTCGAAGGCCCTTCTCTCCAATATGTCCAAGCCTTTGATGCCACAACATGGTCTTCTCTCCAGAGACCACGAGATTTTCTACTCCACTTTCTGGAACCGCAAAACTATTGCACCTATCAACAACAGTGCTACCTTGTAGCTTGTACAGAGTTCTGGTCTGAACTCCCCGCATCAATACCAGTGCTCCCTGAACCATCTTGCAGGTATCCTTCTTGAACATTGTTCTTACACCAGCATCATCCAGCTTGCTTACCGAAATTAGATTTCTGGCTAATGCAGGAATATGCAGAACACCGATAGTGTTCTAACCCTTCCACCTTGCAACTTCAACTTTACTTTTCCGCGACCAACGATTCCAGCCTTCCTATCATTCCCTAAGAAGACATCACCACCATCGTATTAATCATACTCACAGAACCTCTCTCTATGGGGAGTGAAGTGAAAGGATGCACCTGAGTCCATCAACCATGCCTCATGATCTACATGTGTACTTGAAGAAGCCAAGTACACATCCCCACCTTCATCTGAGGTGGTTTTTGCCTCTGCAGAAGAAGCATCATCAGATTCCTTTCCTTTGTCAGGAGCTTTAGATTTACAATCCCTTTTGTAGTGCCCTTCCTTTCCAGATTTCTCGCACACCACCTTTACAAGTTTTCCTGGAGATTTAGATCTCCCCCTAGATTTAGATCTCCCACTCGATGACTTATTTCTGTTTCTGTTCTGGGACCGTCCTCATATAGAGAAGGCATCACCATTCTGGCTCTCCATATTTTTCCATCTCATCTCCTCCGTCAGCAAGGATGAGACTATTTCATCAAACTACAAGGTAGTTGCATTGCTACCTATTGCAATAACCAGACTATCCCACGAATCTGGTAGAGAACATAAAAAAATGATGCACTTATCTTCATCTGAAATTTTAATATCAACAGATAATAACTCACTTACCACAGTATTAAATGCATTCAGATGCTCTTTCACCGAGTCTCCATCTTTCATCCTCAGGTTATACAGCTTTTTCTGTAGGAATAGTTTATTCACCAAAGACTTAGATTGGTACAAAGTCCCTAACTTGTCGCACAAAGCCTTCGCCGTAGCTTTCCCTGATACATTCAGAAATATTAAATCTGAGACACACAATCGTATTGTGCTCTTTGCCTTCTAATCCAACTTCTTCCATTCTTCAATCAGACACTCCCATTGGTTTAGTACCTGGATCTACCACGATCCACTGATCTTTATCCACCAACAGATCCTCCATCTTGAGTTTCCATAACTCAAAACTCTGACCATTAAATTTCTCGATCTCTATCTTTCCACTACTCACCATCTTCTTTCACTACCAGAATTGATCCCGCAGATCTCCCACTAAACAGGGTCTACCACAGGCCTGAGCAAAACCCCTCAGCAACAAAGGCGTCCCCTTGAAGCCAAAATAGCTCTGATACTAAATGTAGGTTTTAACCCTATACAGAAATTACCTGCATACGAATTCTAAAACACAGAAAATAAACAATGCGAGAGCATAACGCATAAAACACATATACACTCAGATTTTCCCCTCGATCCCAAAACTGGGACTACGAGATTGATTTTTCATTATATTCCTTTCAATGTTACAATACATATTTATACATGCCGAAGCATCCAATAACATGGACCAAAAACCATCGCGTCTGAAACCATGGATCGAAAACCATGGGTAGGTCTGCCCAACCTAATATAGGGTCTAAAAAAAAAATTCCCAGGGCGCTGCCCTGGACCCCATAGAGGGGGGCTACCCGCCACCCTCAAACCCCCTGTGACCCCCCCCGCTATGCAATCAACACAATGAAGGGGGGCCTCCACCGCCCCTCTAACCCCCTGGTTCACTACGTAGGCTAGTCGTGGAAAGAATATAACACAACCCAACAATCGCGGGAGGTTAAGTCAAGAGATGGGTGAACAGGACTAATCAGAAGATGAATGGCAAAGATCTTATCGTGGAGATGAAGTGAATAGATGGATGGATCACATCAAGTCACGTGGCGATAGAAGGGTAAAAAAATGTGCAGAATGATAAAGCAGGTTCCGTAGGTGGTAAGCAATGTATCGCGCACTCTCAAAGCTGTAAGCTGTATTCTAAAATTTTACGCGATTAGCCTAACTGGATCACGTGGGGTTGATCAACGGTGGAGATCGGCCAAGCTAGTTGGCGATCGGGTGACGCTATAGCCGTCAAATCAAGTGAGGCATATCGACGGTGGAGATTATCATGTCCAATCACAAGGCGGTAGAAGGGTAAAGAAAACATGCGTAATGAGGGAGCAAGTTTTCATAGGTGGTAAGTAGTTTATTGGGCACCCTCAAAGCTATAAGTGGAATTTTGAAATTTTATGCGATTAGCCTAACTGGGTGACCCGTAGCATGGGAAAACCACTTTTCTCACATGCTCTTGGTCAGATATCGATCGTGCAAGCATCCGCGTGAGATTGCGCGATAACCGTTGGATCAAGCTAGACAAATCGACGTTGGAGATTTGGAGTGCATATAAAGTATTTAGATGACGTGATAGCCATTGGATCAAGCTAGACAGATCAATGGTGGAGATTTTGAGCGCATAAAGTCAAATGTTGAAATTGAATACGAAGAAGCTACGCGACATGCGGTTGACGTGGTTGGTCAGGGTTGTTAAGAAAGGAAATCTACAGGTATAATCCTTGCTAACCTACTAACTGAAGAAAAAGGCACAAACGGAAGCAAGCTAAAACACAACCAATCTATGCTACACTGATGTAATGGAAATGTAGCTACTTAAGCAAATGAATGATTAAACTATGAATCTATGTGCTACCCTGCTGTAACGGAAATGCAGCTACTTAAGCAACTAAATGATTAAACCATTATCTATGCTAACATACATATAAAATAAAGAGGAGATTTAGTTGCTAGGGTGGGGCCCTAACCCAAGAGCTTCAACACTCTGAGTTAACTCAGTGCTGGCTCAAAACAAAACTCATTCTTATTATAAAAAACAATGGATTACATCAAAAAAAACTGTCACAAGTCTTGCAACTCGAAAACAAAGTAGAGTTTTACAATCAAAAGTTTGAATCCTACTGAGGTGCTAGGCCTCTCTACCTATACGATTGAAGTCTCAAATGACTTCCTTAAAATTAGGGAGGCTCGGCTCCCAAACTCGAGATAACTGGTGCTTTTACTTTCACTTGCTCGGCTGCCTTCTAGTCCTCATGATTTGGCTGGCTGCACTCCAAGCTGATGAATGAATATTCGAATGGAGGGGTAGTAAATGAGGAGGATTTACCTCCTATAATTCCTCTACCTTGTCCCATTCGATTTTTGACCAAGGTCTTTGCTAAAACTCCTTTCTTTTATTCTTTAATCCTACATTACATGCACATTAGACCACAAAGCAAAATATCCAACTCTAACTCATCTCATAAACAAAATATAATCAAAATTATGCAATAAGTTGTGAGAGTAGTTGGTTTGACTAAGCTAGGAGGTGTATTAAGGCCCATATAATTACCCAATGATGAGGCTCATCATCACCCCCCTACTGAAAGTGTTTCTCATCCTCTGAGAAACTTAGTCAATGTCCATTTCCTTCATGGCTCTGATAGCCTCTCTGACATCCCATGCTTCTGTTGTGGTCCCTTCATCTTGTTCATAGAAGCCTGCTTTCCTTTCTAATTCTTCCCACTACCTCTTTTCCTCTTCTTCTTTTCCCTCTTCTAGCATCCCTAGGAGTTGTGGTGGACTGAGTTTTAGACCTATCCATTTGACCTTCAACCTTTGCATTGATTGCTTATACATTGGTTTCCTGTTGAGTGCCTCTCTCAACCTTTGGGGGGAGTGATATTCCCTGATCTTCAAACTGCGTGGTAGTGTGTTCCATCTCCTTGAGCAAGCATATATACTATCATCTCCTAGCAGCCTAAACATATCCTCAAAATGTGAAAATGCTTGCTCTTAGGAAGCAAGATATCTAGGTGCCAGCTGAGGATCGTTTGCAATTAGATTATGGGTGCTGATTAGGGCCTTGGGATTTGATTGTTCAGCTCTGATGAAAAGAGGTTCATTCTACTCTCTGGCTAATATTATTTTCATCTCTGCAGCCCTTGACTCCTCATGGTTCATCCATGATGCCAAAGCCATTAATTGCAGATCTCCTAGCTCGGCATTAGGATCCCAAACATTCATGTCTATGAGGGCCATGTTGTGTATGTAAAACTCGACCATTTTGGCCCTATCCTCTAGTGTACTTTGATCACAAAGATCAATAAACTACTTGTAGTCCTGAAATGGCATGGTGCCCCTTTGTGCTAATATTTTAATCTGAAATTGCAGCCACTGTTATTTGAGGTAAAGAGCATAGGATTTAGCTGGCATCCTACACTGGATGGCCTCCAAGGAGAGGCTGGCCATACATGCTAGTTGGCTTCCTTTTCCTACAATCGTCCTCTTAGCCATGCATTTTCCCTTTAGTGTTGATCTCTCATTATTGATTATCGGTCCCTTGGTTTAGGGGAATCTTCAATCTCAATAGGGATTTTTATTGATATTTGTGGCTTCCCCTGTTTGACTCTTGTGCTCTTTCTTGTTCTGAAATACAGAGGGATTTTTCTCTTTCTTTTCCCTTTTTGCTTGACAGGGGTGCTGAGAGTAGTGACTGTAGCTGCTGCCTCCCTCATAGGGGCCTCCGGAGACACCCCAGGTGAATATTCCTTGTGTTCTTCCCCTTCTATTTCAATGCGTTCTTCCTCTCTATTTTTCTTATTTTCCCCCTCTTATTGTTCTTCCTCATCTCCATCAGTTTCTTCCTTCGTTTCCTCTTCTATTTCAGCATCATCCTCCTTCTCTTCTGCTTCATCATGTTCCTATGTATTGTTTTCTTCTTCATCCATCTCATCCCCATCTAGCTCTGTATCTTCTTCTTTTTTTTCCTCCTCCTCACTGACATATGGACTAACATCATAGGTGAGGGTTTTGATGTCATCCTCTACTAATAAGTCTCTGAAGACTGACCATTTTATAGGGATCCTGACGTTTTGGAGGGCATCCTCAATGAGGATCTTGATCAACCCATGGTGAGCCAATTGTTGGGACTTCCCTTCCTTTACTTTGCTGCTGGAGTCTATGAGTGATTGCATCAAGAAATAGGGTATGCTGAGTCTTTGGTGAACTGGTGTTTCTACCCCAAATCTTAATTCTTCAAGCATCCTAAAATGGTAGCCATAAAAAACGTTGTATCTACCCTCACATGAGATATATTTGATGAGTTGGTAACCTACCTCACTCCATGGGTATGGAAGATTGTCCCTCCTTACTCCATTTTTATCCTCTGTGGGTTCTTCACCCTATGAAAATAATTTCCTTTTTGCCACCTGACTGGTTGCTTTGTTTTCTTTTTTCCATGGAATTCCTAGGGGAAGTGTGGTACCCCTACTAATGAGCTCTGGGGTGAGATCTATAGTGAGCCCTCTAACTATACAGTGGCATGGATTCTGCTATGTGGAGTGAGGGAATGAGAAAATTCTTGAGCCAACTCATCATCATACCCTGTGAAATTTTTGAAAAACCCCATCCATTGGTGTCTTGTAAAGATTTCAAGCACTTGGGGGTGTTGTTGTATCCACATAGTGTTTGTGGGTTCTCTCCTATTAAACCCTCCTATCATCTCACTTGTGAGGCTTGAGGAGGAAATGAGAGGTTTGACACAAGAATTTTAAATTGAAGAGAAAATAGAGTTTCATGTGTATGTACTTCACCCCCCACAATTGTTATATCCACTAGCTTTTAGAGAATTTCTAGTTCATTTGCTTGTAAATGGGGATGGATTTTTATATCCTACCTCTTTAGAATGGTGGCAGTGGACACTCTTGTGATATTCCCTCTTGAACCCTTCTCTGCCTATCGTGTAGACTACCTGTGTGTAACTTGTAGACTGCTAATATAGATTGTTCCTGAAGGAATTCCTGTGCATGCTCCTATAGAAATTCGTTTCCAGAACAATGGATCCTTGCTTTCGGTGGGTGGCCAGAGTTATAAGCGTGACTTGAGTGAGGGAGTTTTGAGGACGTGGAATGCATGAATGCATGTAAACAATGTTTTGTTTCCCACTCCTCGTAATCAGCTCCCACCTTGTAGATCCGTAGTTAAACACTTCTTGTCCTACTCCTCCTCTGTCTTTCAGTTGATTGCGGCCACGCGTGAGAGGACACCCGATTTTTTATGTGATGACTGAATGAAGGTGGCCAAGTTAACTGGCCACCTTTTCACTTATAAACCAACTACCTTATAACCTTTACAACTTTTGATCAAATTATGCATATGAGTGAGTGAGCAGGATACTTACCTGTGGTCTCAATGACATGCTGCAGTTGTCGAAGATCAGAGGTGTTGCGTTGTTTATTTGCTGCATGGTCATTCTTCTTCCTCCTCTACTATCTGTTGTCTATTTTCTGGAGCTCCTGGATCATCCTAGTGAAGACCTGTAGTTGATGATTGTAGAAAACACATTCTTTGCCTAAATAGAAGCAATGGAGTGGAAAACGATAGAAATGATGGAGTGATGCATGGTAAGGAGTGGAGGAGATGGATATGTGTGAGGCAGGGTGCCCTTTAGATCCTCTTTTTGCTCCTTGACTATCTTTCTCGTCCACCTGCAAATAAAAATTACATATTTTTATCTCTTTCTTTTTTTGAAAAACACCTAGGCTACCTTAAAGAGGTTTTCACCATAGATGTTTGCCCTAGGCGCCTCAAGGGAGGTTTTCAACCAAGGATCTTCTTATTCCCCTTTTTCCTTCATTTTTTCATCATTGGGCTGCCTCACGAGGTTTTCAACCCAAATATTGGACCCAGGCACCTCATGGAGGTTTTCACCTTAATACATTTTTTTTTATTTTTTTTTTTTTTTTTTTTTTTTTTCAGTGACCTGATGAGGGAGGAGTTGGAACTTGATCCACCATCATCACTGTCTTATTGATATTGTCAATGAACTCTTGTTTTGATAAAGGCTTCTTGTACATTTTCAATCAGTGTCCATTAACAAGCAATGGAATGACTTCTTCATCTATAGTTCTAATTTGCATTGAACCATTATCATGGGATATTTCCACCACATAAGGTCTGATCCATCTTGTACTTAGCTTTCCCTTGAAGTATTTATACCTCGAATCATATAACAATGCCCAATCACCCTCTTGAAATTTCTTCTCCTTAATATGTCTATCATGCCAAATCTTCCTCTGAAGCTGAACTATCTCTCTATGTAGGAGGGCCTACATTCTGAATTCATCCAAGCCATTCAAATGGAACAATATTTCTTTCTGTGCATGACTGGGATCAAAATCTAGTTGGATTACCATCCTCAATGTGTTATGTTCAAACTCAATAGACAACAAAGCCTTTTTTGCATAGACTAGCTCATAGGGTGTAAATCCAGTGGTGGTCTTCCATGTTATATTATAGGCCCAAGTGGCCTCAAGTAGTCTCTCTGCCCAATCCTTCCTGCTGTTGCTCACTACCTTGGTTAAGATGCTCTCGAGTGCCCTGTTGGTCACCTCCACTTTCCATTAGCTTGTGGATGATAAGGAGTGGAGGTCCTATGATTGATTTTGTGATGGCTGAGCAATTCTTCAATCATGTTGGAGGTAAACTAGCTGCCTTGGTCTGTGACTAGCTCTCTAGGGTACCCAAATTTGTAGAATACATTCTCCCTTAGGAACTCAGCCACCTTCTCTTCTATTGCTGCCTTAATCGCCTTGGTTTTAGCCCACTTAGTCAAATAATCAGTGCACACAATAATGTACTATTTTTTCTTTGAAGGAGGGTTGATAGGTCCAATTAAGTCCATGCCCCACTTGTCAAATGGCTCGAAATTCACTTGAGGTTGTAGGGGCATTTCATCTCTTGGAGTAGGCTTTCCCATCCTCTGGCACTGATCACACTGACTAATGTACTTTTTCACATCCTGATGAAGAGTGGGCCAATAATAGCCTGCTTGTAACACTTTGAATGTTGTCCTCTTTGCTGCAAAGTGACCTCCACAAGGTCTGTCATGACAGGTCAGAAGGATGTCAAAAACTTCCTCTTCCCTTACACACCTTCTGAAGATTTGATCTGGGCCAAATTTGAGAAGATTGTTTGCAATCCAGGTGAAGGGGGTGCCTTTCCTGACTATCTTTCTCTTTTCTTTGGAGGCCAAGTTTGGGGGAACTGTGCTTATACCAAATAGTTTGGTATATCAGCAAACCATGGGGAGAGAACTGAAATAGGAAACAAATGCTCATCTGGTAACTGGTCATCCACCATTCCTTCTTCATCTGCAGGTAGATTCATCCTAGATAGAAAGTCTGCAACAACATTTTCCTTACCAGGCTTATCAACAATAATTAGATCAAACTATTGTAATAAAAGAAACCATCTTATAATCCTAGCATTCACGTCTAGTTTTTTCATTAAATATTTGATTGCAGCATGGTCAGTATGCACAAATGTTTGATAGCTTGTAATGTAATGCCTAAAACTGTTTAATGAATTCACAACAGCCAGGAGCTCCTTTTCAGTTACAGTATAATTTAGCTCAGCCTTTGACAGGTTCTTACTAATAAAATAGATGGCATAGTGCAATTTCTCCTCTACCTGACCTAAGGTTTTTCCTATGGCTTTGTGAGAGGAATCAACATGAATATGAAAATGGAGGGCCCAATTTGGGCCTCGAAGAATTGGTGCAGTGGTCAGCTTACCCTTTAAAATGTCTAAGGCCTCTTGATATCTTTTTGACCATATAAACTCTGAATCTTTAGCTAGCAACCCAAATAAAGGAGAGGCAAACTTGCTGAAGTCCTTTATGAACCTTTGGTAGTATCCAGCTAACCCCAAGAAACTCCTAACATCCCTCTGCTTTTGAGGAGGTGGGACCCTTTGGATGATTCCTATTTTGTTTGGGTCCACCTGTAGTCCTTATTGAGATATTGAATGACCTAGCATGGCCCCTTCAGTCATTAAGCATTCACATTTTTCTGGACTAAGAGATAGGTTCATTTCAATGCATTTGTGCAATACTTTGCCTAGGTTAGTCAAGGCTTCTTGAAAATCACAGCCATAAGGTGTAAAATCATCCATATAGATTTCCACTTCATCATGTACTAATTCAGCAAAAATACTCAAGACTGCTCTCTGGAAAGTGACAGGAGCATTGGATAGGCCAAAAGGAAGGACCCTATAGGCAAAAGTACCCCAAGGATAGGTGAATGTGGTCTTATCCTGGTCTTCTGGGCATATTTGGATTTGGTTGTATCCACTGAATCCATCTAGGAAAGAGAAGAACTTCTTCCCTACTAGGCCATCTATCACTTGGTCAATGAAGCATAGGGGAAAATGATCCTTCTTTGTGGCTTTGTTCAACTCCCTGTAATCGACACAAATCCTCCACTTACCACTTTTCTTGGGAACTAACACTAAAGGAGAGACCCACTCACTATCAGAGATAGGGTAAATGAATCTTGCATCTAGCAGTTTTTGCAGTTCTTCTTTGACTATATATTTAAGAGCTTGATTCATCCTCCTTTATGGTTTCCGGACTGGCTTGCAACCTTCTTTGATGTATATTTGGTGAGTACACACTGAGGGGTGTACTCCCTTCATTTCCTTGTAACTCCAAGCGAAGGCTTCTAGGTTTTCTCTCAACATGTTACATAGATTTTCCTCTTCGAGAGCAGAAAGAGATGGACTAATTTTCAAAGTTTTCTCTCGGCCAAATTCTATGGTTTTGACACGGAGTGGGTTGGAATTGGCCAAGCATAAGTCAATTGGATGATTGTTCTGGGTTTCCCTTCTTCTTCTAATGGTAATGAACTAGGAGTTGGAATTTGGAGCAGGTGTTCAATTAAGTCATCCTCATCTTGCTGTCCTCCTCCTATGGTTGCTTCCAAAGCATAAGGTCGGGCTGAATAAATCTCATCTTCTTCTTCCTCCTCCAACCATAAACTTAAATCATGCTCTAGAGAAGGTTGAGTAGGAGGGTATAGGACTAACTATTTGGAGATATGCCCATTCTTGATGGTCATATTCCTAGCTCTACTGCTAATGTAAGCATCAGTTGTGGCCAACCATGGCCTGCCAAGGATGAGAGGGTAACCAGTAAGCTTAGCCTTAGGCTGGAGAACTAGAAAATCTGTAGGGTACTCCTAGGATTCAATGGATATCATCACATCCTCCACAATTCCCTCAGGGGTGATTGTGGAACGGTCTGCAAGCTGAAGAATTGTTGTGGTCTTCCTTAATGACCCTTGGAGGTTGAGCTTGAGCATGGTGTCCTTGGTCATCACATTAATGGCAGCCCCAAGATCAATTAGAGTGTGTGGGACAATGGTACCATTGATGTGCACATCTACTACAAGGCTTCCAGGGTCCAAATATTTTGGAAATATTACCTACCCTAGCATTAAGTCAGACAGCTGCCCAATGACATTAGTGGTAGGGGCGTCCCTTTTTCTTCTTCCTGGATGCTTGAAGCACTTCTCCTTAATCAAATTATTGTAAATGGGAACATATTTTATTGTCTAGAGAAGGGGGATCTTTACACATATATTTTTCAATTCTCCCTGAAGTTCAGTTTCTTTTGGGGTAGGTTGGAGCGGTTGGGCTAATCTTTTACGAAAGGTGGATTTACTTTAAGGTTGCTTGCCTCTCTTTCTTCCTCAACTGCCCTATGTGGAGAAGGAGGTTGTTTATCTGGGAGAATTGTCCCAGATCTTAGGTTGATCTCCTGGATTTCTATAGCATAAGTTGGGTATGATGTCTCTCCATTGTTTACTTGTTGAGCCTGCCTATTGTTTGGGTTCAGATTTGGCTGGGCAGGCATCTAGGGTTGCTTGGGTGGAGCAGAGTGTAGGAGTTGTGGTTGGGTAGGTGGTGGAGGCAATAGAGGTGGGGCATTGTTGTATTGGAGCCTCCACCCCTCATGTGGGGTATTCCACTGAGGTTGTGGTGGCATGTAAGGTTGAAATGAATAGCTAGCTGGCTGGGAATGATACTGAGGTACATAGGACCAAGGAGGGGGTGCAGACCAGGAAGGATGAGCAAGGGGTCCCCAAGAAGGTATAGTTGTGGTTTGGTTGGGGTTGTAATATGCATGGGATGACCCTTGCATACCCTACTAGTATGGTCTATGCCCAGGAGGTCTCCTTTGGTTGATGTAGCAAATCTGCGCAGTGACCCCTTCAGCTCCTTGACATACAACCTTGAGCCTAGGTAAGGAAGGGCACTTGTCTATGGAGTGGTTTTCTTCACAGATTGAGAAAATGTCAATGTAGTTCAATGGACATTTGTTCCTGGGATGCCTCCTGGTGCATCTAGGACAAAATATGGCCAAGGCTCTCTCTGCTTCCTCTTGCTTCCTTTTGATATTCATGGTGTCCAATTACAAGGCAAGGGTTTGCAACATCTCACTTTTGAAATCTTCCAGCGTATTTCCAATTTCACCGTTGATGGATGAGTTGGAAGATGATGTACTGGCCATAGGTTGACTACTCCTACCCTTTTTCCTAGTTGCCCTAGAATGGTTTCTAAAGACAATCTTGATATCCTCATAGGGTAATTAGTAGATATCTCCTCCTGCTAACAGATGTAAGGTATCCAGAAGTTCTTCCCTTACTCCTCTAAGCAGGACCAACTTTAGTGATTCAGGGTCAAGTGTGCACTTGGCCCTTTTGTAACTGAGCTAGAATATTTCTTCATAGTCTTCTAAGGATTCATCTTGGCCCATGGTCATCCTAAAAATATCTTCTTTAGTATCCCTTGACCTACAGAAGTCCCTATATTTGTTGTTAAAATCATGCTGCATCTGAGCCTAAGTTGTGATGCTATCTCCAGGTAAACCCATGAACCAGCGCAATGTTTCATCCTTGAGGGTAGATGGAAATAGTTTGAACGTTTTCTCATCATCTGTATAGTCATAGGTTCGGCATATAACAACAAACTCAAATAGGAAAGTGTCAAGGTCCTTTGTGGTCAGGCCATGGAAATGAGGTAGAGCAGTGGGGCTTATATTCTTCATCATAGTGTCCACATTGGTTTCCCTGATGGGGAAGGCGCCCTCAATTCCCTCGCTATTTCCTCTATCATTTTGGTTTTCGGCCATTGGTTTAGTAGGAATGGGTTCCTCTTCTTCTTCTTCCCCTGTAGGTTCTTCAAATATGTCAGGTTGCTCACCTAAGGGTTCCTCCAGTTCACAGCCACTGAAGAAGAGAGAAGGTTGGTTGTTGGATGCAGTGGGGGTATTTGGCAAGAATTTTCCTAAATTGTCCCTACTCCTACGAGGCATGAAAGGAAATGTTTTGGGTTGGTTTTTGGAAGATTTTTTTAGCAAGAAAGTACTTTCCAGAAATGAAATTGCTGATTGAATGAAAACTATTGACAGAAAGAAACTACTTGCTGAATTGAAGTTCTATTTGCATAATGGAAAGGAAAGAAGATAATGACAACTGAAAGAAAGGAAGCTACTAGATTAATTTTGCAGAAACAAACTAATGGAAGAAAATTGAAGACTAGAAATAGAATAAAAGAATGCAGGGATCACATTCAACTCTAACACCTCCCCGACAACGACGCCAAAAAGTGATGAGTGCCAATATTGCAACAAGGATGCTGCAACTCCTGGGCTACCAGATTTACTTATCAACCCAGGGTTCGTACAAACTTGGAGGTGACATTGCTATATGCACAAGTAGAAGTGAAGGTCCTACCTATTGTCACTTGTTCATTTGGCAAGAGACCCCAGGGGTTCCAAGACAGACATCTATAGAGTCAGAAGAAGCTTGATTCTTTGATGGAAAAAGAGAAAATCTATTCTAAGAGAGCTACTCTACTGCAGTAATGAAGAAAAAAACATGTAATTCTAAATCACACCATCTTAATCAACCATTTAAACAACTAAACTAAGCAGAATTGCTAAATCAACACTAAACTAATGCTGCTATCTAAGTTATAGAAGTAAAGAGCATCAAACCAAACTAATGTGTAAGCAAGGAAACTAAACTAAGTATCTTTTTGCGTTTTTAGTGTTTTGGTAAAATCAAGCATGTAAGGAGTCAAGTGGAAGAGCAAGAAGAGATTGAAATTAGTGAAAGGAGGACATAACGAAGTAGAAGTGCATAGGAACCATTGGATCTATCAGTGAATAGTAAAAATGGAAGATGAGCGGTGGAGATCTTATCGCAGGAGAGCACGTGAATAGATGGACAGATAGGACTAACAGGAGATTAATGGCGAAGATCTTATCGCGGGAGGTTAAGTCAAGATATGGATGAACAGGACTAATCGAAAGATGAATGGTGGAGATCTTATCATGGAGATGAAGTGAATAGATGGATGGATCACATCAAGTCATGTAGCGACATAAGGGTAAAAAAACATGCGGAATAATAGAGCGGGTTCCATAGATGGTAAGCAGTTTATCACATGCCCTAAAAGTTGTAAGCTGTATTCCAAACATTTTACGCGAGTAGCCTAACTGGGTGACACGTAGCATAGGATAACCACTTTTCTCTCATGCTCTCGGGCAGATATCGGCGGTGCAAGAATCCACGTGAGATTGCATGATAGTCGTTGGATCATGCAGGGTTGATCAGCGGTGGAGATCGGCCAAGCTAGTTGGCGATTGGGTGACGCGAAAGCCGTCAGATCAAGCGAGGCAGATCGATGGTGGATATTATCATGTCAAGTCACGAGGCGGTAGAAGGGTAAAGAAAACATGCGGAATGAGGGAGCGAGTTTTCGTAGGTGGTAAGCAGTGTATCTTGTGCTCTCAAAGCTATAAGAAGAATTCCAAAATTTTATGTGATTAGCCTAACTAGGTGACATGTAGCACAGGAAAACCACTTTTCGCACGTGCTCTCTATTGGATATCGGTCATGCAAGTATCCACGTGAGATTGTGCGATAATCATTGGATCAAGATAGACAGATCAACGGTGGAGATTTGGAGGGCATAAATTATTGAGATGACGTGATAGCCATTGGATCAAGCTAGGGAGATCAATGGTGGAGATTTGGAGTGCATAAAGTCAAATGTTGAAATGAATACGAAGAAGCTATGCGACACGCAGTTGACGGTGGTTAGTTAGGGTTGTTATGAAAGGAAATCTATGGGTATAATCCTTGTTAACCTACTAACTGAAGAAAAAGGCACAAACGGAAGCAAACTAAAACACAAACAATCTATGCTACACTACTGTAATGGAAATGAAGCTACTTAAGAAAATGAACGATTAAATCATGAATCTATGCACTACCCTCCTATAATGGAAATGCAGCTACTTAAGCAACTAAACGATTAAACCATGAATCTACGCTAACATACATGTACAATAAAGAGGAGCTTTAGCTGCTATGGTTGGGCCCTAACCCAAGAGCTTCAACCCTCTGAGTTAACTCAGTGCTGGCTCAAAACAAAACTCATTCTTATTATAAAAAACAATGGATTACATCAAAAAAATTTGTCACAAGTCTTGCAACTCGAAAATAAAGTAGATTTTTACAATCAAAATTCCGAATCCTACTAAGGTCCTAGGCCTCTCTACTTATACGACTGAAGTCTCCAACGACTTCCTTAAAATTAGGGTGGCTCAGCTCCCAAACTCGAGATAACTGGTGCTTTGATTTTCACTTTCTCGGCTGCCTTCTAGTCCTCATGATTTGGTTGGTTAAACTCCGAGCTGATGAAGGAATATTCGAATGGAGGGGTAGTAAATGAGGAGGATTTACCCCCTATAATTCCTCTCTCTTGTCCCATTCGATTTTTGACCAAGGTCTTTGCTAAAACTCCTTGCTTTTATCCTTTAATCCTGCATTACATGCAGATTAGACCACAAAGAAAAATATCCAACTCTAAATCATCTCATAAACAAAATATACTCAAAAGTATGCAATAAGTTGTGAGAATAGTTGGTTTGACTAAGCTAGGAGGTGGATTAAGGCCCATATAATTACCCAATGATGAGGCTTATCAACGGGCAGATGAGCGAACATGCAAGATGTGCTCACAAACGAAGGAACAGGCGAACATGCACCTTTTGTGAACAGATGAGCCTGTCAAGCCTTCCAACATGCAAGCAATGAACAACGTGCTAAAGCATCATCAAGTGAACCAAAGGCCATCGAATACTCTGCGCACTTTGCCATGCAGAGGTGAAGTTGTGCTACACCATGAAGACATCCATCACCTAGCAGCACTGTAGCTCAACATGCACAACAACTTCATGAATGTACCAACACTGTCATGTTGAGTCATGTCATGAGTCATGTCACCCACATCTCTATTATGGGCTATGTTGTCAATCAATGTAATGTAACGTGTAAGTCCAAGAGACCCACTTATTGTACAAAGGGTCATGCAAAGTCAAAAAGTCGTTGTTAGAAAATTATATATTACGGAGCAATGGAACACATAAAATATTGCAGAAATATAAACATAGAAAACACATAAAACAAGAGAGACACAGATATACGTGGTTCACCCAGTTTGGGCTACGTCCACCCCAAACAGCCAGTACTTCATTTCTATTATCTAGCAAAATGAAGAGACACAACCTACAACAAATCCACTGTAACAGTCTCACCTATCTATTTCTCGCTGAGAGAATACACATCTATATCACAACCTTAAATACAATGCCCTCATACAAAGAGAGGGGTTGCCTTCTAGGGAAAAAAACCCTAAACTAAACATAAGTTCTACCATTAGATCATCCGCCTAATGAACGGCCTAGATTGACTAGAAATTACTATACTTTTACAAACTTCCTGGGGTATACGTCCAGCTGAAACAAAGACCTCTGAACAATCATGCTCCACACACAACAATCTCCCACTTGGAGAATGATTGTAGCAACTCCACTGCTGCTTCATTTGCTGGACAATGACTCCTCTTTAGACTTGGCTGATTCTCATCTTCATCGTCATCCTTGAAGACCAATTGAAACTGAGCATATTCTCAGTTTCTCCCTGGTTACAACTTTTGTTAGCATATCTACAGGATTCTAGCTAGTGTGTATCTTTTCCAGCTTCAACTCTCCATCTTCCAACACTGATCGTATGAAATGGTACTTGAGCTGTATGTGTTTAATCCTGGAATGAAATGTTGAGTTCTTTTCAAAATGAATGAAACTTTGGTTATCATTGTATAACGTGCCCATATCATGCTTCTTACCCAATTCACCCATAAACCTTTGTAACCAAATCATTTCTTTACTAGCCTCTATAGTAGCAACATACTGTGCTTCTATTGTTGAAAGCGCAACAACACTTTGGATTTTTGAAACCCAACTAACAGCTGTTCCACCAACAGTAAATACATATCCTGTAGTGCTCCTCCTGTTATCTCTGTCACCTGCCATATCTGCATAAACATATCCTTGTAGAGAAATTTCTGAACCACCAAAGCATAATGCTTGATTTGTGGTACCTTTCAAATATCTGAGAATCCATTTCACTGCCATCCAATGTTCCTTTCATGGATTGTTCATGTACCTGCTTACAACTCCCACTGCATGTGCAATATCAGGCCTTGTGGAGACCATTGCATACATTAAGCTTCCAACTGCTGATGCATATGGAACTTTAGACATATAATCCATGTCTTCTTGGGTCTTTGGGCACATTTCCTTACTAAGTTTGAAATGGCTAACAAAAGGTGTACTAACTGGTTTTTCATTGTGCATATTAAATCTTTTCAACACCTTTTGTATGTACTCATTCTGAGACAATGTTAATTTGCGATTTTTCTTGTCTCTAGTGATTCTCATACCAAGGATTTGTTTTGCAGCTCCCAAATCCTTCATTGCAAATGAATTTTCCAATTTTCTTTTGAGCACATTTATTTCCTGCATGTTAGACCCTGCAACAAGAATGTCATCTACATAAACTAACAATATAATATAGCTGCCATCATTTTGCTTTTTCAAATAAACACGATGATCAGAGTGACATCTAGTATAACCTTGTTCAGACATAAACTTGTCAAATTTTAGACACCACTACCTTGGAGCCTGTTTTAAGCCATACAAGATCTTCTTCAACCTGCACACTAGTTTCTCCTTCCCTTTCACTTCATATCCTTGTGGCTGCTGCATATATATCTCTTCCTCCAAATCCCCATGGAGAAAGGATGTCTTTACATCTAACTGCTCAAGATGCAAATCTTCAGCTGCTACTAGACTTAAAATAGTTCTGATTGAAGTCATTTTAACAACAGGAGAAAATATTTCATCAAAATCAATACCTTTCTTCTGTGCAAACCCCTTCACCACAAGTCTAGCTTTGTACCTCTGTTTTCCTCCATCTTCTTCCTTCAGCCTGTAAACCCATTTATTCTTCAATTTAGTTTTTCCTGCAGGCAACCTGACTAAGTCCCAAGTCTGGTTATGCATTAAGGAGTCCATCTCTTCTTCCATGGCTACCTCCCACTTCTTCCTGCTTTCAACCTGCATTGCTTCTTCATAACATTCAGGTTCAACAGAATCAGTCAACAATAAATAATATAATGAAGGAGAGTATTGCTCAGGGGGTCTACTTATCCTGGTAGATCTTCTAACACCACTCTCAGGTGTTTGGGGTGCCTGTTGCTGTTGTGGTGGTTTTTGTTGTTGTGGTGTTGATTATCATTATTTTCAGGCACCTTTACTTTTTAGTGATTTCATCAAGGACTGCATATTCCTTGTTTTCTTTTTCCTGTTTATTTTCCTGCAACTGATTCTTATACAATACCTTTTCATTGAATATTACTTCTCTGCTCCTAATGATTTTTTGATTTTCGTAATCATATAAGCGATAACCAAAATCATTAACACCATATCCAATAAAGGTACATTTCTTTGACTTTGCCTCAAGCTTTGTTCTGTTTTCTTTATCAATATGGACAAAGGCCTCACAACCAAAAGGCTTTAAAAAAGAGTAATTTACCTTTTTACCTGTCCATGCTTCCTTTGGAACACCACCATCCAAGGAACTTGAAGGCCCTCTATTTATTAGATAAACAACAGTATCTATAGCATCTGCCCAAAATTGTAAAGGCAATCCTGCGTGCAATCTCATGTACCTTGCACGCTCCATGATTGTTCTGTTCATCCTTTCTGACACACCATTTTCTTGTGGTGTTCTTGGAACTGTCTTCTCTCTACGAATTCCATGCTCTGAACAATACCTATCAAACTCTTTGCTGCAATATTCACCTCCATTTTCTGATCTAAGACACTTCAATTTCTTTCTTGTCTCAATCTCAACCAAAGCTTTCCATTTCTTGAAAGTGTCAAATACATCAGATTTATTCTTAATACAATAAATCCAAGTTTTTCTAGTTGCATCATCAATAAAAGTAACATAATAATGAGAGCCACCGAGAGATGATACCTGAGCAGGTCCCCATACATCTGTATGCAAAAGCTCTAATTTTTCGCTCTTCTTTTCTTTCCCAACTCTAAGAAATCTGACTCTCTTCTGTTTTCCATAAATGCAATTCTCACAGAAGTCCAAATCAACATTCTTCAAACCTGACAACAAATTCCTTGAGTTAAGAATCTTCATCCGAGCCTATGATCCCATAATGCTGCATCTGCTCCTTTGGAAGTTAAAGCATTAATAGAGTTAGAAATACCATTGCATAAATACAATGTACCAACCTTTTTGCCTTTTTCTATTACCAGGGCTCCTTTGGTGACCTTCCAAGCTTTATCTATGAAAGTTGTCACACAACCTTCAATGCCTAACTACCCTATTGAAATTATATTTTTCTTTAGATCTGGAACATGGCTTACCTCCTTTAGTAGCCATTGGTTTCCATTCTGCTGTTTTACAAGAACCTTACCCATTCCAACAATTTTACAGGGTTTATCATCACCCAAACGAACTTGTCCAAAATCTCCTTGAACATAGTCATGAAAGTATTTCTTATCAGGTGTGGCATGGAATGAGGCCCTTGAATCTACCACCCAGGAATCAGTAATATTTTCGAAAGAAAGAATCAAAGCATCTTGTAACACCTCACCTGGCACATTTGCTTCATGATTGTTTTCTTGCTATGCATCTCCTTCTTTTCCCTTCTGAGATCTAGAGTCTTTCTTTAGGTGTCCTTCCTTTCTGCATTTCCAGCACACTATCCCCGATCTGGACTTGGATCTACCTTTCCTTGATTTACTCTGATATCCTTGTCATGCGGAAAGAGTCGATAATGCAGACAAAACCGACCTCCCTAGAAGCAAAGGCTTTCTAGTGACAAACAAGACAAATAAACACTACCTTTCTCTAAACATGCATTTAGAATATAAGTAATCAGGTGATTTTAACATACCTTTAGTCCAACGCTTTGTACTAGTCCAGCCTCGCCGATCCGGATGAGCTCCTCCTTCTCCTCGAAACCTGCATTCACTAACAAACCAAAAGATTAAATAGCACCTGATAAACTCATAAAGTAATACATATCCATCATACAGACCAAGGAGTATATGAAACAAATCATGAATAACAATCTGTTGAGAAAAATGAGTTCATTTGTATTAAGTGGAAACAAAAGAAACCATTACAACCTGAGCCTTGGTGTTGTGCAGGTCCCTCCTAGGGTCCAGCACGAGTTTTCCTTTACTTTGATCAGCTCACCCACTCTCAAATAAGGCTAGGAAAGGACGGGAATCTCTCCTCTCAAGCTTTACAAGGGAGTCCTAATTCCAACAGCATCTACCCTTAGGAATGTTCAGCTTTCAACCTCTCCTCCCTCTGGCCCAATGCCTGTATTTATAGTGCTCTAGAGGAAGTTCTTCAGGTCCACCATCAATGGGATAAGCCCCTCTTTGGATGGGTTAGCTCCCCTCTTGATGGGATAAGTTCCTCTTTCATAGGGATACATGAACCATCTGGAGGCGCTCCATACACGTCAAACAAGCTTCTAGAATGCTCTAGAAATGACCACAAGTAACTTTTTGGAGTGAAACTTGCGCCTTTTGACCTTTACAGGAGTACGCACCCATTGCTTTACAGACAGAGCGTACAAGTATGCAGGTATTGTGAACTTGGGTTGCGTACACGCAGGTAAGGCTAAGAGAAACTGCGTACCCAGAGATATATAGATTTTTAAAGACTTTCTCTCATTCTTGGAGTTTGACATGGAGAGAAGAGGTATGAGACTTGCCAAGGAGGATAGTATGATAGTTGATGGAGTCATACTAACTGCAAATAGTCATGGTGACAATTTTTAGTGTAATAGATTGCCCCCTAAAGTGTGAAGCCTGTAGTAGATTAGGGTTTCATATCATCTAGGAAGGGTGAAGTACTTTATCATTTCAAGGATTATCTTGTGGAGAGCCCAGTCGGAACCTGCAAGTATTCAACACAAAATACATATATAAGATCATATCATCGCTGAGGTAGGCATTCCCATACTCAGATCAAAAACTTTAACTAGCAAACTAACTACTGCTCTGATACAGGAATGATTTTGCAATACATCATAATCATAGACTTGTGTAGACACAGTATGGACGCAGCCATCTGTTTATGATTAGTCTACTGTATAATGAATACAAAACTCCTCGCAGCCTGGATGGTGGAAACTAGATCCAGGGTCTTCATTTCTACTTCCCGAAATAGTACGATTCTATCCATGTGAATAAATGAGTCGATGTCGAGCATGGTAGAAACCACTTGATTACCAGTCAATGATGTAAACTGTTAACAAGTGTGAGAGAGACCACCAGTGATGTCAACGGTTCTCAAAGTACCCAGTACAATCCATGAGATGTGAATGAATGAGTTGATGTCGAACATTTCACGGAATCCTTTGATCGTAAGTCAATGATCTAAACCGTCGTCAAAGGCGAGAGACCTGCCATTCATGCATGCAGATTTCAAGGTACTGACGATTTCTAGGTCATCTTTCCAGATAATGTGCTGATGTTGATAGAAAGCGACCCATTGCAGGCAAGCCCACAACACGAAATCATAGATCAAGTTGAAGAAATATAGCTGCAAGGACTGACTCGGGGATGGTCGAGATGGATGACAGGTATTTTGCAGATGAATGGTTAATATGCAGAGACCTCTTGAACACATAACGACACAAAAGATGGCTTGGTGACATTTGACCCAAAGTTAATACCCGGCTGAGGACTTTCAATGTGGTTTGATCAACTGTGAGGCAAAGGATTTCCCAACCCAGGTGAATGGAAAGTGTCGTGTTCAAGAGTGGTGATAAGGCTTCTTCTGAGACAAATAGGCTCATTTTTCTCTCTTTTCCCCCAGCATTTCTAGCAAGTACCTCTTTATTTTTTACAAGCTTGAGGAGGATAACATATGCTTGATTATAAGCTCTAGTTTTGATTCGAACCCTAAGAAGGAGCGGTCCGTTCCTGTTTGTAATCGAACAGGTCCTTTACTGTGAAATTTTAACGAGTCCAGTATAGGAGAAACTCAGCGTTTTTCAATTTTAGAGAGTCTGAAAAACTTAAGAAGACTCCAGGGTTGAACTTTTTCGTAAAGTTGTGTCTACCAAGCCCGAAAAAGTATAAAATAATACTTGAGAGAACCGCTTGATCTTGTGACCAAGGAGTACTTTCATGATTAGTGTCTTTGACCTGAAAAGTAAAAAGCGATCAAGGACACGTCGTTTCATTTCCAGTATCGAATTTGAAACGACAAAAATCCGGCAATCTTTTCCTGTTTTTACGGTCAAAAAACGGCTATAAGGGGACCGTCTTTTAATTATGTTTTAACGAGTGTAAAAGAAACGCTCGGCAATCTTTTCATGTTTTAGGAGTCAGAAAAGGGCTTAAAAGATGACTCTGATGTTTTTGTATGTGAAAAATGACAATTTTCCCTGAAAATCCCTTTATCCTGCACAAAAACCAACACATTACTCATACCTGTTTAATATAGATAAAAATACTTTGAAAAATACCTTTTCATGGTGGAAAATAAACAAACTTAACATTCATTTACTCAAAAAACCTATAAAAAGGGCTTTTACCATTTCATTTTTACCATTTCACTGTTGAGGAGAGAAAAAGGGCTTTTGGCAAGAAACTTCCTGTGGTCATTGCGGAGAATCCGACCGTCAGAATCGAACGCCGTCTCATCAGGTATTCTACAACATCCTCCCTTGCATTTCCATCCGTTTAGAATTTGTTTTTAGGCTTTAGATTTATTTTTTGGAGGCCTTGGGGGTTTCAAGGTCCGCTTTTCGGGGTACGCAGGTGCCCCATGGGTGACCTGCGTACCCCGACATTTTCTCCATTGGGAAAATGATGGGAGTACGCAGCTTGCCTTAAGAGCAGGTGCGTACATACGCCCTATTTCTAAAGGCGGGCTGCATACACCACGGAGTGGATTTTTAACCTCCAAATTCTCCAAAATGAACCAAAAACTTTCATTTTTATGGACTCTAATAGATGTTTTATGGTGTGTAGATCACCCACCATGCTTGATTGGCGCGAGAGGGAGCACGAAGATGTTGATTTGGCCGCGATTAATCATCAACCTTCCATTGATGCTTTGAAGGCATGCGGTCTTTACAAATACTGGGCCATACCTGGCATGAGGGCCCAGGTGCACTTTCTAGAGTGGCTGGTCGAAAGGTGGAACATTCAGGATCAGTGCTTTTACATCGGAGGGCACCAGCTCGAGATAGAGCCCTCAGACATATACTTTCTCACTGGTTTGCCCAAGAGGGGCGAACAATTGACTCTGTCCGAGACTAGGCCGGGTGGCCAGTCCATTGCTAGTCTCCAACTAGAGTGGTGCAATAACCAGAACCAGGAGAAGGGGATAGAGATCAAAAAGATATCCCGACCTGAACTTATGGTAATTGCCTTTACAGTTACCAGACTTTGCGGCGCTGCCGCTTTGCACATTGCCACCGGGTCCCAAATGCAGATGGCGATTGACTGCTATCGGGGCACCATTTTCAACTGGTGTGATGTTGTGTTGGCCAATTTAAAGGGCCAACTGTCTAGGGCAAAAAACGGGCAACTGAAGACTTTTGGTTATGGGTCTTTAGTTGTGAGTTTTGCTCTAGAGAGGGTTCCGATGTTGATACCGCAGCAGCTCACTGTTGAGGTTGGGCTTCCCCGAGAGCCTAAGTTGATGCGATGGGTTGCGGTGATGGCCCGTCATCTTGACGAGGGCAAGGAGGTTGTCCGATTCAGACCGGAGTATTTTCACTGGTTAGAGAACCAGGTCTTCTCGATTCAGGATTTTTCGTATGCCGGAGTTGATTTTCGCGGAGATGTGGACATGATTCTTCCAGCGGGAGAACAGTGGGATGACACAGGTACTTCATTTTCCACAAGTTTTCTTTTAAATTATTTACTTTTTTTTTGTTTTTATATCGTCTCAAAACTGACAGTGACAATTTTCAAAATGCAGATGTACAGTGTCCGGCCAATCTCTGGCCTTTCGAGAGGAGAGTACTAGTTGCACCGGCACTGGCCCCATAGGACGCGGCCGCAGAGACCTTAGCTGAGTTGGAACAAGACCTAGAGCGTCTTACGGCAGACATACCAAAGACGACTATAGATGATATTCCTATCAAACTTCAGCGCTATGTGGTCGCAGTCCCAGGACCTTTTAGGAGGTTCTTGTGTAGGGTAGCGCGTGCAGTGGTGTCGTATAGAGAGCACCACCAGTGATTGGCTAGTCACTTTTGTAGACACATGTGACATTTTGGTTTTTTGTACTTATCATTTTTGCCGATCATAAGGTGTTTTTCAACCTATGATCGAAGACGATGTATATTTTGACACACTCCTATCTATATATATATCATTATTACCGGCTTATCTTGTTAAACATGTGTGATGAAATGTTTTTAAATTTACATGTATGATTATCGCAAATGTCTGTCTAACATTCGAGAAGCAATTGCATCTGCTAATGTATTTAAAGACCTTGGAATATGCTGATATTCAATGTAATCAAATTCACGTTCCAAGAGGCGCACTCTCAAAAATAACCTTAATAACACTGGATTTCTAATGGCATAAACTCTATTAAGCTGTAATACAACGAGTTCAGAATCTAACCTCACTATCAAACTCCGAATCCCAAACGAAATAGATTCAGACAATAACTCAATCACTGCACTGTATTCTGCAATGTTGTTTGTTGTTTGACCGAGGCTCACCCCATGCATAGAAACTAACTCGTCAGAGGGCGAATAGATAACCCAAGCTGCAGAAGAGATATTCCGTGTACTACGACAAGCACCATCAGCGAATCCAATGTACATTTGGAGAGGCGTCGACATCTGCAATATCAAGAGTAAAACCAAGATAAGCCAGAATAACGACGAAAACACACTCTCTAAGTTAAGCACACTGTCTATACTAACAAACACACCAGCTAGAAAGAAAAACTAACCTAACTAAATCTCCATACCCATCATTTAAGCATAATACCTCTTTAGGTAAAGTCCATTTCTGGGCTTACCCAAAGAGTCCCCATCAAAATCTACCAGCTCATAGGTCCCTTTGGTTAGCTTTCGCTTGACAATGTAGGGCCCATGCCACATAGGAACGAATTTTCTAGCACCTAATTTATCGTTAGCTTGATCATATAATAGCACTAGGTCTCCTTCCGAAAAATTTCGAGGGGTCACATTTCGATCATACTGAGCTTTCATTCGTTTTGCATGAGTCTCGATTGCCAGTGCAGCATCGCGTCGAGTCTCATCTAATTGAGCTAAGTATAATAAACGCTTCTCCTCTTCGGAAGTAGCTGGAAGTAATTCGACAGCCATTTGAAGTGATGGGATTTCGCATTCAATGGGCAGCACGGCTTCCAAACCATAAACTAGTTGGAAAGGAGTGAACCCTGTTGATGTTTTCACTGAAGTTTGGTATGCCCAAAGCGCGGAAAATAACATGTTGTGCCAATTCGACCGATGAATCCCAATGATTCGTCGGATCATGATAACCAAAACTTTGTTGATGGACTCAACCAGACCGTTGGCTTGTGGATAATAAGGAGTTGAGCTATCATGACGCAAACCAAGCTGGCCTGTCAGTTCTATCATCATAATGTTTCGAAAATGGCGCCCATGGTCAGTGATTATCACTTGTGGGACACCAAACCTAGCAATAATGTGATTGAATACGAAAATCGCAGCTGTCTTGCCGTCTGCCTCGAATGTAGGCATCGCCTCGGCCCACTTAGTAAAATAATCAACCGCAAGGATGATATACGCATGCCCCCCGGCCGAGTGAGGGTTACATGTAATAAAATCGATACCCCATTTGGCAAAAGGACCAACGGCAATTATAGGGTGGAGAGGAGCAGGTGGTGCGCACATCTTGCGATCAAACACTTGACAGTTGTGGCATTTCCGGACCGCAATGATACAATCTTTAAACATGGACGGCCAGAAGTAGCCAGCATGCAACACCTTCTGAGCTGTGGCATACCCAGACATATGACCGCCACACGCCCCAGAGTGACAGTCATTCAAAACCCTTTCTGCCTCTTCGTGAGTTAAGAAACGTCGGAAAACCAAGTCTGCCCCATGGCGATAAAGAGTATCTCTAATAATTTTGTATTGTTGGGACTGGAATCGAATTTTCCGACGTTCCGACTTTGAAGCTTCAGGCCGAAAGGATTGGGTTTGGAGATAGACAATTATATATCCATACCACGGATCTAAAGTGCTGATGAGAAACAGAGATTCATCCGCAATTGGTTCCTCTGCCACAGTTTCCATGTCAGCACGCGGGAAATCACACATCAACTCTGCAAAAACTAAAGATTTCTTAGACTTAGACTTTTCAAATTCCAAGTCGAACTCTTGCAGGATAACGATCAATTTAGAGTACTTGCCCCCTAGCAATTGTTTAGTCAAAATGTAGATCATAGGGTTGCAATCCGAAATGACTGTATTTTTACGGAGAAGAATGTAATGATGAAAACGTTGGACAGCCTGAACGGCTGCCAGGGCCAATTTCTCCACATGCGAATATTTTAGCTCAGTGGGATTTAACGTCCGACTAAGATAATATATCACATGTTCCATTGCAAATTCGTCTTCCTGAACTAACACCATTCCAATAGTGGAATGAGAGGCAGCGAGGTACAAAAAGTAGTCTTGGTTGTAGTTGGGAGGATGCAGCAATGGTGCATGGGTCAACGCGTGCTTTAGTGCATCAAAAGATTTCTGAGCTATCTCATCCCAAGAGAATTGAGCATTTTGTTTCAACAACCGTGTAAAACCTTTTGTAACCTCGGCGTAGTTAGGAATGAATCGGCGTAGAAAGTTTGCTTTCCCTTGCAAACTTTGTAGTTGGCGAAGACTCGAAGGAGGAGGAAACTTGATGATAGCTTCTACCTTCAAGGGATCAACGCGAATGCCGGCTTTTGAAACTACAAACCCCAGCAATCATCCCACTTCTATACAGAAGACACATTTGTGTGGGTTCAAACGTATACGATAATGCCTACACCTCATGAAGATTGCTCGTAAATGGACAAGGTGATCAGCTCGATGTAAGGAGTGAGCGGGCAAATCATCGAGATACAGTTGCATAATGTGCTTGATGTCATGAAATGCATAAGACATCGCCCTTTGAAAAGTGGCTCCGGCATTCTTAAGCCCAAAAGGTAATTTTCAATAAGCAAATGTCCCCCATGGACAAATGAAAGCCGTTTTTGGTTGATCGGCAGGTAGAATATTGATTTGGTTGTAACCGGAAAAACCGTCCATAAAGGAAAATATTTCACTGCCGGCACAATCATCAATTATTTGATCGATATAGGGTGTTGGATAGTTGTCCTTGGGACAAGCACGATTGATATCCCTATAGTCGATACATATTCTTATTGTTCCTTGTTTTTTGTTAACCGGAACAATATTCGATACCCAATCCGTTAACGGGATCAGATAAATGAAACCTGCTTTCAACAGCTTCTCAACTTCTGCTTTAATCGCAGCCGCTTTTCGTGGGTGAATCTGACGCAAACGTTGCCGGACGGGTTTAGCGTCCGGGTAAGTCTTAATCTCATGGACAACAATTGCGGGATCAATGCCTGGCATTTCCTCATAGGACCAGGCAAACACGTCGCGGAATTCTTGAAACAGGGCCTTGTATGTCTGAATCTCATCATCTGAACACGAGGCACCTATATGAATGTTTTCAATGATTCCGGGCTTGACTGAAATGTCAATGGGAACAGTGCGAGAGATGTTTCCCAAATTCAGCTCTGAATCTAGATGTTTCATTGGACTCTGAGCTTCCTTGACATATTCAGCTATAAAAACTGATGAGAAATCGTTTTCAAAATGATCATCCTCAGGCAAAAACGAAGATCTATGATGGAGATCTTCCCATGGTAAATCGTCTACACACAGGACTTCACAAAGTTGTTCGTCAGATGACACAACTTCGGGAAACGCTATTAACTCCGAGGTTGAAGTGAAAAGTGACTCCTCACGGACCACATTCATTTGGTCGATTTGGGTTGAACTCGGGTCGGTAAAAGACTGCACAGCTTCATAGGCAATTTCATATGGACTCAAAGGCATAGCATCACCGAATGAGTCTATCTCAGATTCAGAAGGAATGATCCAAGGATCGTCATAAACAATGGTGTCTGAAGTAATCATATGAATAGATGCAAATGAAGACACGGTGTTGATTGGAGGAAAAGGAAAAGTTCCCAGTAAACCGGCATCTTTAACTAATCCTACGCCAACATCCTTGTAAGGGATAGTCGTTTTACTGACATGCTGGATACTCTCTGAAGAGGCTAGGTCAGATGAAAAATAAGCCAGCTGGTCTATGGTTACGATCTTGCCATTATGTGGAAACTTTATTACTCTGAAGACCGATGAAACGACCGCTGTCATAGCGTAAGACCAACTTCGACCCAAGAGAAGGTTGTAGTCTAGAGGGGCATCAACCACCTCCACATCCAGACTAATGGTTTTTCCTTCAACCCCTATAGGCAAATCCTGTAGAATGCCAAACGGATGGAACCCATGGCCATCAAAGGCCTTAAGAATTATCGGGGATTGATTTAGTGATGGAGAACCAAGCGACCTCCAACACTGTATCGACATAATACACGTGGAAGCTCCCTCATCAATTACAGTCCGATGAATAGGCCTGTTTTTTACTATCACTGGAATCTGGAAAGCCATCTGATGAGGTAAACGCGGTGTACTATTTTCTAGATCAAAGATTATTAGGTTCGGGTCCTGAACGTCAATAGCTCCTATAGCCGACAAAAGTAATTTTCGTTGTGCTGGGCATGATTGCAGCACTTCTAAAGCCGACATTGCTGAGGGTGAAACAGCTAAATCCTCAACAATGTTGTAATTCTGGGCCGCTCTCGCATGTGGATTGAAAGCAGACCTTCGAAGTACACCCTTGGCGGGCGGTTTAATTACTAAGTCAGGGTTAGGTTTCTCGATCTGTAGTGGATCGGAACCCGGAGCTGAGGTTGATGGATTTGAATGAGAAGATTTTGCTTCTTTCAATCCATCAACAGGACTTTTACTACCATAATCTTGCGATCGAGTCGCAATCCTTACATGAGACATCATCAATATGGGTTCTTCACTGGCATTCGAGGAAGAACCTATCATCTTACTCTCCTGCTTTGGAAATGGATCTTTCAAAACAGCAGGAGTTGGGGAACCTTTGACGATTTTTACAACCTCGGCCCGATGTGGGCAATCTCTTGTAAAATGATCCTCTTCGCAAATAAGACAAGGATATCAAGGTTTGCGCTTTTCGTCACTGGTTTCCGACTTTTCTGTTTTCTCCTTTGGAGTCTTGTTTGCTTTACTCTTCTTCTTACCTTTCTTCTTCCCACCGTTTTTTGATTTAGCCGTAGATGACTCTACAGCGTGAATATCAGCGGAAATTTCAGGAGAAGATTCTCCTGTCGGGGAATCTGGTAAGGTTATAATGGGCGAAGAGTTCTTTGAAGACTTCTTCTTGCTTTTAGTATTTACCGTACCAATCATGCCATCAGTAGCATGAGATCCCGAAGGAGCAGCAGCGATTTGATTTGACTTTGGAAGATCTAGGATCTTTTCGTGTAACGTACCTGACTGAGTGTAAACTAAGTCAAGGTATCGCGCTTGAGCAATTACTTGCTCCTCAGTAACTACTCCGGCCTTAGCTACGTCTTCAGTAATCTTCGGTAATAATGATTTAACAAACCATTCAGCTAAGATTTGGTCCGGGATAAAAACTTTCACTAATCGTCGTCGACGTCTCCATTCATGTATATGATCGGAAATATAAGTGGACGTTGACTGTTTTAATGAAGTTAGTAGCTCTTTGCCATTATCATATCTGACCGGCAACTGAAAATGAGTTAGGAACGAGGTAGCTAACTGACTAAAATTGTAAAAAGAGGCCCGTGGTAACTCAATGTACCACTTGGCCGCGAGACCAATGAGCGTACGCTGGAAAAGACGTAAGCGGATCGAATCATCCGAGATGGAATTTGAAGCACACCAGAGGTGGTAAGTCATCACATGATTGGACGGATCCTCTCCAGACTTACCTTCGAACTTGGTAATATCACTGGGCAACTTATTTGGCATTGGCAGCCAGAACGGAAGATAATTTATTGGATCGTTCGTTAGGCGCGACAAGTCTGGTAAATCCAAAGTTGCTATAAACGGTAATTGTCGATTAGGATCCCTAAAAATCTGGGTCACAAGACCAGTCCCAGGAGGAGGATATCCAGGATAACTTGGAATAGGTATCGCATTCGGGATATTATATCCTCCTGGAAAACCAGGATTAACCGGACCATACTGGGGTTGTTGTGGTTGTTGATAAGTGTACCCAGGATACGGTTGATACTGGTAAACTGGTTGTTGGACAGCAGGCCCGTATTGGTACTGTCCCTGGTACGGTTGATAAGCAAATTGTGGTTGACTAGTGACAACCGTACTTAAACCAGGTTGTCCTACAGGCATCTGAACCATAGTTTGAATCGTAGATCTAGACAATGGTAAAGATGTCTGAGGAGTAGTTGCAGAGACAGTAGAAACCGGAGCTGTCGATACTCCGGAAGTAAGTGTGGTGGAAGGAACAGATGTTGCGGTAGTTGCAGCAGTCGTTTGAGATGGAGTACTAGGTGCAATAGGCGACTGAGTAACTATCGAAGGTACAGAAGTTTGAACATTAGACTGGATTGGTTGTTGGGGTGAACCAGCAACTAAGGGTTGTCCAGCTTGAGATGACATCTGTACGCTTGGCTGCAATACCTGTTGAACTTGCGATGGATCCCACACTATGTTCATTCCGGGGTATTGACCCATGACAGGTTGAGGATATTGAGATCCATAACCGGATTGAGGGTAGGATTGATAATTGAAAGGCACAGTTCCCGTACCTTGAACATAAGATTGACCTTGGGGTGGTTGATAACCTTGACTAGAGTATTGACCTTGAGGTAGATACCCTTGAGGTAAATACTGATACTAGGGATGACCTGGAGCTATAAATTGATACTGAGGTTGACCTTGGGGTACATATTGAGGCTGGGGTTGACCTTGAGGAACGTATTGTACTATGGGTACATACTGTCCTTGAGGTTGCCCCCCAGACGCAATTTGTGTACCTTGAGGTTGCCCCCCAGGCGTTAATTGAGGCTGCCCCCCAGGCGGTAATTGGCCACCTTGAGGTTGAGAACCGGGAACTGAACCTGACATCATATAAATGTCTCCTACACCCAACGGTTTATTACCATTGTTTCCAGCTGATAACCCATGTTCAATGGGTTGAGGAGATGCTCCCGCAAAAGTACCAGAAAGTGACTGATACCCAGAGGGAATAGAAGGACCGCCGTACAAGAAAGATTCAGGAGATTGAGTGAACACGAACGACTGACCAGACATATTTACAGGAGTATAAATACCTCCAGGTGGAAAAGGAGTACGAGGTGGAGAAAAACTTATCCCTGAGTTGTCTAAATAATTGGTTAACGAAAGGTACCAAGTAGTACTTCTAGGAGGATTGTAAAAGATAGATTCATGCTCCCTTAGATCAATAGTAGGTTGATCTTCAAGGATAGAGATGCCTATTTCTTCTTCTGAAGCAAGTTCTTCAATAGCTATCAAACCAGCAGGAAGATTTTCGGTGATGACTCTTTCTACCCTAGGTGAATCAGGAGCACTAGAAGTTGGAGTAACAGGTTCAGATATTTCAGGTTCTTCGCCTATATCACTAGTAGATGAAAAACTACTAGCAAGCTCAGGAACTGCAACAGCTTTAGGATTATAACCTGTTTCTAGACTTTGGTAATCTGGATGGACTACCAACGAAGATTCTCCTTCTTCAGGTGAACCTACTTTACTGCCACTAGGAGGAGTTACAAGGACTTTCAAACCTTCGTAATTCCCGGGACGTCTTCAGGAGGTTCACCCCGAAGTCTACGGGACTTCCTCAACAAATCGGCCACGGTAACAATCTCAGGAGACTGGCCCCGAAGTCTACGGGACTGTCTCAGTAATTCCGCCACAGTTAAAAACTTTTAACTACTGCACACACAAACAAAGTAAAATCTCAAAGCAAGCCACCTAAAGTCTCTAAAGAACCAAACAAATTTGAATCACACGCCTAAAGAATCTAGGGCGTCAAACCATACACAAACAGTAGCCTTCCAGATCGAAAACACTAGTTGGTGATGAAGCCCAACATCGCCGAATTCAGTACAGAAGTGGTGGGTGGAACAATTACCCCGGCAACCTGCTTAATGAATAGACCGGCACAAGTTCCTCCACTTTAACCGTCTCGAGTGAAGTGAACCCCCCGAAAAATCCAAGTGAGTCTAGCCGACGTCTGCTCTAGGTACAGTGGGATCTTCCCTCCACTGTCACCTCGGTAGAATCCTAAAGATAATGGTCACTAAGGTTACCAACAGCAACAAATATACCTGGGGGAACAGTCTACAACCCGATAACACGCAAGGGCAGAGTAACAAGCTCAATCCCCTTGCCGGCTCCTTGACAATAATCCAAGGTTTACCGACAAGTGACCCCAGGCTCCTCGACAATAATCCGAGGTTTACCGTTTGTAGTATGTGCGTATCTAGCGTCTTTCCCAATGAAGGAGGATTCATCCCCTCACTGGTTCGGACATGGTCTCGTGCTTCTCCTTTAAGAGGAGCTTTCCCAGAGTACAAATGAAACAGTTGGATTTATCCTACCACAAAATGAGCTACTTGTTTGGTTTTACTGTCTTGGAGAGTTAATTACTCTCCTACTCCAAGACACTAGCCTGATCTATATTGGTGTTTCAGAGCCCTAGTAAATAAAAAGTTACTAAGTTGATTTTACTTTAAGCGTTAATTTTTTATGGCTTTTCTTTAAGACAAAAGGTAGCGGAGATGAAACTGATGGTGTGTAGACTCAACTCAAACCACTAAAAAGATGCACTTAGGATGATTTATACTAAATTTCCTTTTTCAATGAATTCCCTAGCTAAGAGAGTTGGAGAATGCAAAATTGATATAAAGACAACTTTCTTGGCAATGAAAATCAAAGAAACAAACTCTTTATCTTTTCAAAACATACAACACATGACCACTAATTACTTCACAAAATTTCCTTTTTCTTTCAAAGACTCAAATGCTACCAAAGCAAACTTTCCTTCAAAAGATATTTTTTGTATTTTTCCCTAATTAACAAAGAATGTAAAACTTACTTTAACAAAAATCAAAGTTAAAAAAGCTATGACAATCAAATCAACTCAATTTCACTCAAAAACAAATCCAAGAGAAATGCACCTATAAACTAAAACGAACGAGGAAAAAGCCTACTAAAGATGATTCCAGGATGTTTTACTCAGTCAAAATGTAGCTAAGGACTAGTTAATGCAGAACCAAAAACCAGTCAAAAACAAAAATCAAAATCTTTTGTTCTTTTTCTCAAGAATAAAATTCAAAGTTCAATCAACAAACTTTTTCGAGATTCGGCAAAGAGAGGACACAAAGGTAGGTTTCTCACAAGGGTGAATTCTATGAAAGGCCCGACTCCTAAGAGGATTGAACAAAACCAGGGAGATCCAAAGTTTGACGACCTCTAAAGCCAAAGTCACTACAAGACCAGTGCAAATATGAAACCCTAAGGAAAAATCTCTATTAATTTCACTAAAACTCTCGACACTGATGAAACAAGCTTAGGTGAAGATTTATGGCAGAATACCAGTGGATCTGGGCAGAAAAAACAAATTAAAACTAAAATCTAAAAGGCAAAAAAGGAGAAAATTGAAATTTTCTCAATTTTGACAGGGTACGCAGGCGACCTGTTTGCACAGGTGCGTGTACGCTCTGTGCACAAAGCTGCAGTGCGTACAGGTAAGCACTGTGCTCAACGCAGAGGCTGCGTACTTCTAGCAAAACTAAGAAAAACTAAAATATAATTTAACCCTAAGCTAGCCCACCCAAAAACACAGTCAGACAGCCAAAAACCAGAAAACAAATGACTTTTCTCAGACCAAAGTTTCATACAAAGGAAAAATCATTCACATCAATGGATTCCCCAGCGGAGTCGCCATTTTGTCATGCGGAAAGAGTCGATAATGCAGACAAAACCAACCTCCCTAGAAGCAAAGGCTTTCTAGTGACAAAAAAGACAAATAAACACTACCTTTCTCTAAACATGCATTTAGAATATAAGTAATCAGGTGATTTTAACATACCTTTAGTCCAATGCTTTGTAGTAGTCCAGCCTCGCCGATCCGGATGAGCTCCTCCTTCTCCTCGAAACCTGCATTCACTAACAAGCCAAAAGATTAAATAGCACCTGATAAACTCATAAAGTAATACATATCCATCATACAGACCAAGGAGTATATGAAACAAATCATGAATAACAATCTGTTGAGAAAAATGAGTTCATTTGTATTAAGTGGAAACAAAAGAAACCATTACAACCTGAGCCTTGGTGTTGTGCAGGTCCCTCCTAGGGTCCAGCAAGAGTTTTCCTTTACTTTGATCAGCTCACCCACTCTCAAATAAGGCTAGGAAAGGATGGGAATCTCTCCTCTCAAGCTTTACAAGGGAGTCCTAATTCCAGCAGCATCTACCCTTAGGAATGTTCAGCTTTCAACCTCTCCTCCCTCTGGCCCAATGCCTGTATTTATAGTGCTCTAGAGGAAGTTATTCAGGTCCACCATCAATGGGATAAGCCCCTCTTTGGATGGGTTAGCTCCCCTCTTGATGGGATAAGTTCCTCTTTCATAGGGATACATGAACCATCTGGAGGTGCTCCATACACGTCAAACAAGCTTCTAGAATGCTCTAGAAATGACCACAAGTAACTTTTTGGAGTGAAACTTGCGCCTTTTGACCTTTACAGGAGTACGCACCCATTGCTTTACAGAAAGAGCGTACAAGTACGCAGGTATTGTGAACTTGGGTTGCGTACACGCAGGTAAGGCTAAGAGAAACTGCGTACCCAGAGATATATAGATTTTTAAAGACTTTCTCTCATTCTTGGAGTTTGACATGGAGAGCAGAGGTATGAGACTTGCCAAGGAGGATAGTATGACAGTTGATGGAGTCATACTAACTGCAAATAGTCATGGTGACAATTTTTAGTGTAACAATCCTGAGCTCTTTCCTCTTTCCATTTTTCTTCCCCTAGACTCTACACTCAAAGCATTAACCGATGTCTCACTGAAGCTTTTCCGTCGCATTTCCTCGCTAAGGATAGCACCGACAACATCATCAAACTTTAAAGTACTAGATCCAGACACAAAGTTACTAATGGCCATTACTAAACCATTCCAACTTTCTGGTAATGAGCACAAGAATAATAGAGCTCTAACTTCATCATCAAAGTTTACCCCTACAGAGCATCACTGACTTGTAACAGTATTAAAATCATTTAAATGGTCTGCAACAGATCCACCTTCCGACATCTTCATATTAAATAACCATTTCATAAGCAATACATTGTTTGAGGCCGAGCGTTTTTCATATAGTTTCTCCAACGCCTTAATCAAACCCTTTGTCATTGTTTCCTTTGAAATGTTGAAGGCGACCGACGCTGCGAGGCACAACCGTATTGTTCCGAGTGCCTTTCTATCGAGAAGGTTCCATTCTTCATCTGTCATACCCGTTGGCATCTTTGTTTTTCCACCCAATGGTAGGTATAGATCTTTCTGATATAGATAATCTTCCATTTGCATCTTCCACAGCGAGAAGTTTTGGCTGTTAAATTTCTTGACCCTAAAATTACCATATTCCGCCATTGCTCCCACTCGAACAAGGAACCCTTCTTTCTTGCGAGTTTATCAGCCAAATAGAACTTGGCTCCAATACGAGTTGTTAGAAAATTATATATTACGGAGCAATGGAACACATAAAATATTGCAGAAATATAAACACAGAAAATGCATAAAACAAGAGAGACACAGATATACGTGGTTCACCCAGTTTGGGCTACGTCCACCCTGAATAGCCAGTCCTTCCTTTCTATTATCCAGCAAAATGAAGAGACACAACCTACAACAGATCCGTTGTAATATCCTCTGTTTCCTCTCACAGTGTCACCTCTCTGTTTCTCGCTCAGAGAATACACATCTATATCACATCCTCAAATACAATGCCCTCATACAAAGAGAGGGGTTGCCTTCTAGGGAAAAAAACCCTAAACTAAACATAAGTTCTACCGTCAGATCATCCGCCTAATGAGCGGCCCAGATTAACTAGAAATTACTATACTTTTACAAGGAAATTTTACATTTATTTTTGGCCTCAGGGGCGCTGCACGCGAACCCCCGCTAGGGGACCGCTGGCCCCCGGACCCCTGCGGGGGGGACAAGTCCCCCCCACACCCCCCCGCGTGGAGGGGTGTACAAACTTCCTGGGGTATACATCCGGTTGAAACAAAGACCTCTGAACAATCATGCTCCACACACAACAGTCATGGAAGTCAAACAATCATGAGGGTAGTTGAACAACCACACGGGTCAGTTTCACCCTTGGCTATAAATACCCCCTCGTTTGTACATATAAAGGACTTTTTCACCTCAGCTCCTCCCACATAGCCAAGAGAGTCTATAATATTTTCTTTGAGGAGTAAGTAGTGGCTCCAACACCCCACACTTGGGGTTAGTGATGTATGGTGTAACGATGTGTCTTGAAACTTCCACTTAATTAATAAGCCTGCTAATAGACCAGCACATTTTCACACATGTATTGTAAATGTTGTAAGACTAATCTTGAAAACTTGTAATGCATGTTGCTTTAACCTATATTGAACACTTGAACTATTTCACTTGTTGTAATACATAATATGTTAATGGAAATGTGTTGTATATGTTGTTAACGTTGTCTCACCTGTGGTGGCTATCTTCCTAGACATCAGACATACCTTTCACATAAAGCTTGTTGTAAAAATCATTTCACTCGTTCAGACTCCTCCTTTGAGTGATGTACATGTTATCTTACCTTGTTTTTGTGACTGCCACATCCGTGTGGATTGCTCCTCCAGAAGTTGTGCACATCCTATTGTGTTGTGTGTTTCTAGCCAAGTTGGGACTTCATCCCAATAAACTTGGGACTCACTCTCACCCTCTCCCCTTATAGTGAAAGAACCATTGACACAAGTACACTAGAATTAACCAGGCATGTGAACCTCACTTCTCAAAGGCAAAGCAGACCACTCTCCTATGCTGACAAGCAAGATTTGAGGAAAATCCTTAAGACAATGGCAACTAGGCCATCATACTGGATGGGACTCCCACACCAAATGGTGTGAGGTCTAGTTGGGACTTCATACCAGGGTGATCCCCTGAATGTTGGCGGGTCTAACACCGTCAACATGGCACGAGACTTCTGATTGGCCACTCCTCTACAAAAACGACCCAAAATTCAGCCACACATATTAAATGCTCTTGGAGGGTCAACAAGTTCCAGAGTTTCACCTCCAAGATACACTGTTATGCCACCTGGGACACCTTTGTGTTCCTTCAAGTGAGCATGCTAAGATGATTTGGGAAGCGCACTTTGCTACCTACCGCTAGTCGACCTTGGGAATCCATCTCCATGAATTACATGTTGGGCCTTCCTTCTATTAAGCATGGAAATGACTGTGTTTTTGTGGTGGTCAACGGATTCTCGAAGATGGCCATTATGGCGGTCTGAAAGAAGAATATCACAGCAGAAGGCACTCCTAAAATCTTATTTGAACGAGCGTGGATACACTTTGGGATCCCACAGTCTATCATCTCAAATCGAGACAACAGGTTCCTTAGTACATTTTGGTCCAGTCTTTGGTTGATGCAGGACACCAAGCTCACCAAGTCCACAACTTTCCATCCCTAAACTAATGGCAAGACAAAGGTAATCAACAGGATGATTGTACACATTCTGCACATGTACAACTCAAAGCATCCACACACATGGGATGAGAACCTCCCCTATGTCCAACACAGCTATAACTAGGCTCTTGATAGCTCGATTGGCCACAACCCTTTTTAGGTGGGCTTGGGATTCCAGCAACTATGTCCCATTGATGTGGTCATACCATTTGTATCTACTCAAGCAAATTCGGTTCATGTCTAGTCCAAAGCTGACAAGGCAAAAAACTTCATTGAGTGCATTCATCACATCCGCCAATAGGTCCACGACATTTTAGAGAAATCAAATTCTAATTACAAGCAGCAACATGATCAACATCGGGTGCCACACAAGTTTTAGGTGGGTGACAAAGTCTGGTTGCATTTGGAGAAGGAACAACTTACCGGAGCCTATCGAAAACTCAGACCACTCCGTTATGGTCCTTGCACCATTACCAGGGCTATGAGAGACAATACATTTGAGCTTAGTGTTGGCTTTGTGGGTCTTGACCCAGGTTCAGAGTTAGCTGTGCCAAACAAAACCCTACACTACTGGCCCTTTCGGCATCAACCCGCGTAGTGCGGAATGAAGTCTCACTCGAAACAACATGGGGAGATGCTGGAACCAAGTTTCTGTATCCAGAGATCAGTTTGATGTCATTTTATGCCACAGATCTACCTTCACGCATATCTCTAAGCCCTTAGGACTTGTTACTGTAACTTCCTTCAACTGGCCCTTAAACCTCCGTGAAGGTCTACGATCAACCTCTACAGATGCTTAGAAGATAGGTCAGCTACTTACGTGCACCACACGTTAGTCTTAGATTAGAAATTGCCAAGATGCTCTTAATTATTCAATAAACATAACATAACATATTATAATCTTTGCGTAAATACTTAACATGTATTGCGTTCAGTTAAGGAGATTTATCCAACAGATTCACGCATTAATCCATCAATAATTCATAAAGATATTTATTCCATTAGAGCACATATCGAAAACATATATAATGGAAGTAAGAAGATAAACACATGAATTTCTCCAACAGTCTTCTTTATCGATATTCAATATGGTATTATAGACTCAAAACTACCCTGCGCACTTGACTATCAGGGTCCACGCACTCAGCTACTGACTCTTCTCTAGGCCTTAGCACACTCAGTTGCGGAGCCTTTCCCTTCTCTATGATTTAGTTTTGCGCTATCTCCTATTGACCCATTACGTTCATCATTATCTCCTCCATGACATGCCTTAGACTCTCTAAGAGACACTTATTTATAGATTTCTACATACAATCCCATGGTTTGCGGATGATGGGTGGATCTCAAGACTGACTCGATTTTACATAATCAAGGGGCTAAAGCCCCTTTTGACTTATAACTATCTACATGTTCTGCGTCCATAAATCGCAAAGACTTTACATCTTTTTACAAAAATAACATCAAAACTTGGGGTTTTAACCCCAAAACTAACCCAGGGGACCCCATCCCAACAGGCCCCCAACACAAAGGTCGTGACTCACCCTTGAGTCACTCAACTGGCACGATGATCTTGCTACAAAGATCCCCCAATTCCACCTGTACAACGGCCACCTCAACAATGCTCTGCATAGCTTCCTACTTAACCTCTTCAACGAGCTGTCCTATAGCTGGTCCTTCTGCGGTCAGCTTAACCTTTTGTTGTGCTTGCTGCAAGCCCATCATCTTCTCCTAATGTTGTTTGGGACCTGGTAGGCTTCATCTAGCCAGGGATCCAATTAGGCCTTAAGCAAGGCCTCCTTCTTCTGTGCTACCTCAACCTGGGTGAGGAGTTGCTTCCCTTCTTGCAATTTGGCTAGGCGGTGTACTTGAGAAATAGAGCGCACCATTACACTAACTTCCTCATACTGCTTCTGCAACTCCTTAGCTTCTGTATTCAACTTTTGCAGGTTTGGGTCTTCCTATAGAGTAGTTACCAGTTCTGTCGCTTGCTCGAATAATGCTATGCATTCTGCAGTGGTCGCATCCAGAGTAGCCAGTCCTTTCTTGATCACAGATCCGCTCTACTCCCGGACTGCCAGCGAAGTCAACGGTTTCTCCTTAAATTGTAGCTCGGTGATCTTCATATTGAGTTCAAATTGAACTTGACTAACCTTGGCATGTGCCTCACGCCTTTGGTGGCTGTTTTCCCTTTTCTGCTTTGGGTTCACTGTATGCCCCCTTGGGGAAGCGCGTGTTTCTACTGACTTCTTCAGCTTTTCTTTAGACATGGATTGTATCATCCTCGGCGTTATGGGAATTGCAGGCATAGCTTCAACACTAGATATTTCACAGCATGGGGCATCAGATACTGCTACGTCCATACTCATCTTCCCTATAAATAGTTCACGGGCCTCAATGGACACATGTATGTGGGAGAAGAAGTCTATCCAAAAGGCTCGGCTCATCAATAGAAAATGAATTTCAGATAAAGCTCCAAGTGTTCAAAGCGTTCATGTTTGGATCGCCACCCGTAATTTATAGGGGCTTTTGAAGTCACATCCAACCGTTCCCTCCAAAATCCGATCAGCAATGTTGTATTGGTGACGAATTTTCACAGATCTTGGCCTTAAATGCTGCCATCCCACTCTTTGTACCCATCTTCAGACCGTCAAATCATCAACGGTCACTTTCTTACCATGCTGTGTGGCACCTCCATCCATAGCGTAGCTACCTTCTCGCAGAGTCTGATATTTCACCATCACCAGTTTCTGTGCAGCCAATCTGCCGCGTAGTCCTCTAATCGTGGCAGGGTAGTTTATAGTCCCGTGCTCCCTTACAACTGCCTGGAGCACTAAGACTGTCCTACCACCATATAGTCATTGAGTTGGGTCTCCTGTATATGGCTTCAATCGGCTGCCATTCACCCTTCCTAGAAAAGGTTCTCCATTCAGCTTTACGAGCTGAACTGCGCCTCCATCTGTAATCTCTTTGATAACATATGGCCCAAGCCAGTGCATCTGAAACTTCCCTAGAAACTTAGTGAACTTGCTATCATACAATAAGACCAAATCATTCACCTTGAACATGCGCAGCTTGATGTGTCGATCGTGCCATGCTTTTTCGCACTCCTTTTGTACTTGTTGATGGAATCCAACCAAGAATATGTCATCTTCAACTTCCATCAGTTGCACGAGCCGCTCTTCCAAGGCTCTGTGATCCACCATCCATGTGAAAGCTACTATGTGAAGACTAGGTACGATATATTCCATAGACATCACAACTTCTACACCATAGATCAATCGAAAAGGTGTCTGACCTGTTACCGTTTTGCAAGTAGTCTTGTATGCCCATAGTACTACAGGTATGCACACATCCGAATCACTCTGTTGCACATTACAAATATTTGTTAGTGAGTTCTCCAAGATATTATTATAGGCCTCAACTATCCCATTGGCCTAAGGGTGATACGTAGTTCTTTTTTGATGGTAAACCTGAAACTCTTCAGTCAGTGCGTCAATCATTTCGTTGAGGAAATGCGTACCCCAATCACTCATCAATACTTTTGGGCAACCAAACCTGGTTAACACATATTCAAACAAGAAATTCATAGTTGTGGCCCCTGTACAATCCTTCACAGCTTGTTATTCCGCCCATCTAGTCAGATACTCTGTCGCAGTGATGATATAACGCGCACCTGTCTTTTTTCCTATAGGCTGAATTGGTCCAATGAAATAAATTGCCCATGTTTCAAAGGGCTATAGTGATACTTGAGGATTCAGTGGCAACTCATCCCTTCGTGATGGTTTTCCCATTCTTTGACATGCATCGCATGGCCTACAATATGCTTTCAAATCTTTATGCAACGTAGGCCACCAAAGTCTCGTGCGCAAAATCTTCGGCGCTTTCACTTTTCCTGCATAATGTCCCCCCGTAGCTCCTCCATGAGCTTCACCAAGGATGCTATTTAGTTCAAAATCTAGCACATATCTTCATAAGATCTCATCAGCACCCATCTTATACAAATGTCCAATGATCACCGAGAAATCTACCATGCAGACCACTAGTTCCTTCTTTTGCTGACTGGTATATCCTTCTGGAGCCATTTCGGTAGTCAAAAAGTGGATAATATCTGCAAAATGATTGTCTTCTATGCTCACCATGAAGAGTTGTGCATTGGGCAACCCTTCCTCCAAATTAGTGGGTTCCTCCCCTGTCTCAACCTGCGCCAGATGGTCAGGTCCTGCATTCAACCTACCTCGCTTCACAATGACCTCAAAGTCATATTCTTGAAATAGCATCAGCCATCGACAGATCTTCCCCCCCAACACAGGGTTATTAACCAGGTATTTCAAGGCGGAATTGTCTGTGTACATCTTGAAATGTTCGCCCAGTAGATAATTCCTGACCTTTTGAAGCATGTACACCATAGCCAATCCTTCGCACTCTTTCGTTGAGTAATTATCATCAGCCTTTGATAATTTCCTTCTTGCGAAGTCTATAGGGTGATCCATCTCTCCTTCGTCGGCTTGTGTTAGAACTACTCCCAATGTAATACACGAGGTATCAACATGGACATGGAATTCCTTCTTCCAATCCGGGAAGACCAAGATCAGTGTGGTGACCATCTTCTCTTTCAATACATCCAAACAGTGTTGACATTCTTCATCCTAGAGAAATGTAGCATCCTTCTTCAATAGTTTCTCCATAGGTGCGGTAATCTGAGCATAAGCCTTGATGAATTTTTTGTAATATCCTGTATGGAATAGTGTGGCGCGCAACTATTTGACACTCCTCAGGGCCTCCAAATTAACTATCACTGCGATCTTAGCAGGGTCCACCATCAGCCCTTGCTTGCACACCACATGGCCCAGTAAAATTCCAAAGGGGACACATAACAAACACTTCTTCATGTTCAGGGCGATTTGATATCTTCGACACGTATCCAACATTAAGCGTAGACTTGTTACATGGCGCTTTACTAACCTCAACACTATCTAGTGATCAAAATATACTTCCAAAAATTTTGAACAAACTCCTTAAACGTCATGATGACTACTCGAGAGAAGATCACTAGTGCATTCTTGAATCCACATGGCGTCACCGTATACTGAATACAACCCCATTCTATCATGAAGGTTGTTTTTCTCCTATCTTCTAGTGCGATCTTAATCTGATGGTACCTAGAGAACCCATCAGTGAATGAGTAGGCCTCCTACCCTCCAACGTTGTCCAATACTTCGTCTGTAGATGGTGTCGGAAAGGGATCATGGACGCAGGCATCATTAAGCTTTCTCAAATCTACACAAATCCTTATTTCTCCCTCCTATTTCTTTTCTTGAACCACCATTGGGCTCCCCCAATTAGCCTCTTCCACAGGTTCAATAATGCTTGCCTCTAGCATCTTATCCAACTCCAAATGGACCTTTTCCTTGTACTTGGGATTAAGGCGATACAGCCTCTGCTTAATATGCTTCACGTCTGGTTTCAAAGTAATTTTCATCACCCCCAAGTCACCTATGATTCTTTTTAGGTCCAAAACTTTTGTAGGAAACAAATCATGGTATTCGCGGAGCAACTCAACAACTTTGTGCACCATGGCATAATCCCAGTAGTCCCCAATCTTCAAAAATTTTGGCTCTGCTTCAGTGCCAATGTTCACTTGCCTAGTTTTCAATGGCACGGTGATGTTTGGGTTTTCTATCTGTGGACCTTTGACCTCGCGATGGCCTTCCACCTCTGGGATATTAATATTTCTTGGATCTTCATCCTCTCCCTCAGCAGTCACATTATAGCATTCCAACGAATGGCACATCTAGGTGCTCCAATCTGGTTGAACAAACTCCAAAGGATCTTGCAAAGTTCTGAAGATCACTGCCTTGACCTCCTGGAGAGATTCATCGATGCTTTCGATCCCATCTTCAAAACTGAAGGTCATTAAGAATCCTTCCCTTAATATATCCCACTCCATGGTGCCATGGTAGATCTCTATTTCCAGGTACAAATTAATAGGGATTATATGAAAGTATGATCGAATAAGTGCACCCACTCTAGTTGCGGCTTCGTTCCATAGACTTTAGTCCACTTTTCTAAATGATGGCATGGATCATTTTTCCTATCGTACTTTTCAGCCAATCAAATTTTAGGACAACCAAATCGCAACCTCATCATCCTCCTGTAATCTCGCCATTCATCAAAGTTGTCCTTGTGCGTACCCCACCACCATGCGGGCATAGCACGCAACACCAAATCCAGTGCTTGGAAGCGATGATCCTCAGCGACCTCTTGTTTAAAGGCATCCAAAAACTTATCTATGTCATTTAAACCATCATAATAGGGTAAATTTCTTACCTCTTATGACAAAATGCAACGATTTAGTAATCATGTTGCAGCGTAGCGTAGATACTTCATGCAACCTATTCTTCCAATGCTCCAGTTCTTCATCTAAATCCGGGGTATAGTAACTTTCCCGGTCCCATGCAATCCTTCCATCAGTTGTTGGATTAATCCAGTCTTGGTCTCGCGCCGTTGATTTGTAGATCTGATCCAAGTCATCATTACTCTCTTCATAGTCGCGAACTGGTTCAGTATAGCATGGTCCCTCTGCAGGGTCCAATGGTACTACTACCCGAAGTGATTTCCTTTCAAACGACATTGTCTGCTTCTTCAAGTTGATGACGCCATTCATATCAATGGCCCAATCGATTCCATGGAGCACGGGATATGGATTACTATCATCAATGATCTCTATTACTTCAAAATAAGCTAAAGCGCTCGCACTTTTGATATCTACTGTTACTCCATGTAACCGTCCCATAGGGATGATGTTATGTTGGTTTTCCATTCTTAGCTGGATCAGAGACCACTACAGCACAAGTCTCCCCATCCTCTCCCATGTTTGTTTAGGAAACACGTTCGCGTCAGACCCCAGATCCAAAATAACCTGGTCCATCTCATTATCTACTATCTACACGGTGAGCCTCATCTCACGCCTTGTTATTTCCTTATGTTTGTCGATTTTCTATACTATGTGGTGTCCATCAGGAGTGTTTTATTTACCAACACACTTTTTTATCAACTCCTGCAGGCCCTTCATAGCCTTGTTATCATGCAGAAGTTTCATGCAAGTTTCCAGGAATGTGGTAAGTACAGAGGGATCAACCTCTGTAGGCACACTAGTCTCTGCTAATTTGTTCTAACTTCCTAAAGTATATGCCTCAGAAAATCTTTTCTTGGATTCCATAAATGTTTCCTTCGCATGCACCGGATCAAAACCTACTTCCTTTTCTAGGGCCTTGTGAACCCATCCCTCGTCTACAGGTTGTTTCCTTTTATCATCCCCTATTGTTACTCCGCTTCTTAGTACAATATTTACATTCAGATTTTCCTCACAGGGCTCAGCTCTCATTATTTGTAAGTTCTATGTAGGGTTTTGAGGCTACGCCTTGTTCTCCTGCATCTTAGCTATCAGCATAGGACATTCTTTGATAGTGTAATCAAAATGAGTACAATATTGACATGATGGGCATGTCTGATTTTGACACTGCCGCACGTAGTACCCTGGTATCCCATAGTTATAGAAAATAACCTGACCACGCCCTCTACCAGGTCCTCCTTCTCCTCAGCCTCATCCTTGCCCCTGATATCCTCCGCGCGCTGCCCTAGTTCCCTAATCCAGAGGCCAAGTTTTTGCTTGAATTCAACAAGTAGGTGTTATTTCCATCATTATTTCGTAGCTATGACATTGGCACTCATCATGGACCCCTAATTTGCAGAAATTGTAGAATAATTGTTGTGGCATTTGAACAAACTTTTGCAGCAAATGACAATTATCTGTTACATGTTTTCTGGCTACCTGATAAATAGTGCACCATAGCACGGGGCCCGCACTCAGCCCCATTGGAGCTTCTTGCCTCAGTGGAATTGGTCCCCCCCTTATAATATAATTCGTGAATACAGGCAAATGGTCTTTATCATGCCCCTGGCTCTTACACTTGAGGCACCAAAATTATTTGCGCACTTCTGGCCTAGCCTCCTTCTCTTTTTTCAAGCTCTGTGGTTCCAAGAAGAGGTTCTGCAGTTATGAGTAAATCTGTTGGAATCCCAAAGTCACATCCTAAATAGGTGTCTCGTGCAATCTCATCGTGATTTCCAGAGCTTCTACATGAGTTCCTATCTTCTGCTATGATAAAGAAATCCTCAGGTGGGAAAGAAGCAAGGCTATAAACCATTCACAATGCTGACCCTTTGTGAGTTGCATATTAGCTTTGCGGATCACAAATTTCAACCTTTGATCTAACTCCCAGGGTGTCTCACCATCCCTCATTGTGATTTCCTTAAACCTAACAACTAACTACGAGTCAGACTTAGGCTTACTAAACTCCTTGTTTAAAGCATCCTTAGTATCTGCTAACGTTGCTAAAGAATGATCAGTACCATACTTAATATACCATGTCAGTGCACGGTCCTGTATAACGGTAACTAAGTGTGCCTCCTTTATGTTGTCATCAGTGATCTACTGCTTCGTCCATACAGCATTAGTGATGAGCCAAAATTGATCTGTGCCTTCACTCCCTATACCCTTGAAAATCGACAACTTTACTGAGTTCGACATGTTGAACGACAGAGGTGGTGGTGGTGGTGTGAGCGAAGGTGTATGTCGTGGTTGTGAAGGTGGAGATTGGGTGGATGGATAATGTATCCACAGAAAACTTTGTCTTATCAGCTCGATCGCACTCTGCAGCGAGGCTTGTGCCATTCCATCGTCATCACTCTAAGGAGGTCCAATCAACGGGCTATATTCGGGGCTTTCTTTCTCTCGATTTCTGAAGATCATCCACTTTGTGTAGATCCTAACATCAAGGCAACGAAATAACCTATTTTTCACACAAGAGCATCTTAACCTAGGTATTCAAGGATATCATATACTTACCTCGCAGTCCTTTGAAGAAGCGTCGCTCTGCTTCACTGTAGTTGACTGAGGTATCAACCGTGAACTCTGTGGCGAATCCTCCTATAATTCAATCGAGCTAGTGGTCAACAGCAGGCATGATCTTATAGTCAGAGGCTTCCAACCTTCACACTAGCTTTGGGGTCCACACTATTAGACCTCAAGCCTCCACCTTTCTTGGTCGTCTACCAACTTAGCTATCCAATTGTATAGTTCGATCGGGAAGGTATAGAGGAAAATTTCATGTACTTCTATATACAAATACCTGTCCAACCACTGCTCCTTTCATAAGCATGGATTCTTGTTCTCTTGCGCCACGAATTCATGAATCTTCCTATCCAACCACTTATCAATTTCCTTCTTGGTCAGATTCTAGTGATGCGACATCACACATATCTTTATGTAGATCCTGGTCTCGACAACAGAATCATTTGTTGGCCTAATGGGTCCTAACCCAGGTTCACAGTTAGTTGCACCAAACAAAACCCTACACTACTGGCCCTTTCAGCATCAACCCATGTAGCACGGACTGAAGTCTGACCTAAAGAAGTATGGGGGGATGCTGGAACCAAGTTTCCCCATCCAGAGATAAGTGTGATGTCCTTTTATGCTGCAGATCTGCCTTTGCACAGATCTCTAAGCCCTTAGGGCTTGGTACTGTAACTTCCTTCAACCAGCTCTTAGACCTCCGCGAAGGTCTACGATCAACCTCTGCAGACCCTTAGCAGATAAGTCAGCTACTTACGTGCACCACATGTTAGCCTTGGATCAAAAATTTCCCAGATGCTCTTAAGTATTCAATAAACATAACAGAATATATTATAAGCTTCATGTAAATACTTAACATGTTTTGTGTTCATTTGAGGAGATTTATCCAACAGATTCGCGCATTAATCCACCAATAATTCATAAAGATATTTATTCCATTACAACACATATCGCTAACATTAATAACGAGAGTAAGAAGATAAACACATGAATTTCTACAACAATCTTCTTTATTGATATTCAGTATGGTATTACAGACTCAAAACTACCCTGCACACTCAGCTGCAGTGGTCCGCAAACTCATCTGCAAACTCTTCTCTAGGCCTCCATGCACTCAACTATGGAGCCTTTACCTTCTCTATGACTCAGTTCTGAACTATCTCCTATTGACCCATTACGTTCATCATTATATCCTCCAGGACATGCCTTAGACTCTTTAAGACACACCTATTTATAGCTTTCTACATACAACCCCATGGTCCGTGGACCATGGATGGATCTCAAAACAGACTCAATTTTACATAATCAAGGGGTTAAAGCCCCTTTTTGACTTCTAACTATCTACGCCCTCCGTGTCCATAAATCGCAGAGACTTTACATCTTTTTACAAATTTTTTATAAAATCTAGGTTTTTAATCCCAAAACTAACCTAGGGGACCCCATCCCAACACTTAGCATTCCCCCATTCCTTGGCCTACACCCACTGTTCAATGTGGACCGACTTCGACCATACTTCCCACCGTTGTTGGACACATCAGACATTGCAGAACAACTCACACCTACAGAGTTAAATCCAGAATGCATGGAACAAGCCACAATTTATCAGATCATGGACACATAGATCAAGAACACTCGACATCAAAGAATCCAACTATATCAAGTTTTCAAAGAAGGACAACTCCTTCACTAGGGAAAGTGGCTCACTAGGGACCAAGTTTAGCAGAAGTTTCCTCATCTCATGGAGGAACTGATGCAATGGGGACCATTCCTTCGTAAGGGGGTAGGAATGACCCTAGTGGATATTGGTGGCCACTCACCTATTCCAAGTGGATCCCCACAATTGTTTCTTTCATTTTTTTACTTTCCTTAATTGTAGCACAGTTTACTATTTTTGGGAGTTTTTCGAGTCATCAACTTCTAGAGCCGTTTTGAGGCCCTAAACAATTTTTTTTGCGAAAACCATTAGGGGTGAATAATAGTTTTAAACTCAGTATTCACTATCAATAGTTGTAGTTCTCGAATAGGTCTTTCTAACGATTTATCGTACTCATCAAATGGAGATTGTATGCCAAAGTTATGACCCCGGGAAGTTTATGTACCAATTTACCCCAACAGGGATCATAGTTTGGTGTTTCATCTCCTAGGGTTATGTTTTTGGATGTTTGGGGTTTTCCATTGCTTCTCAATAATAAATAGGCCCTCAAACCTAATTGTAACATAGTTCAGAGGCATGTAGTTGCCACATCCCTTCTCCTAAATAAGCTACCATCGCTTGAGCTAGTTTTATGTCCATTCTGTTTGTAAGCATATTTCAGTATTTGATATTAATGAAATGAAGTGTTATTTCTGCTGCACCTTTGTATTTATGCTTATATCTATAAATTTGTTGCGTTTCTATTTAAATTCAAATCATAGGGCCTCAAAACGGCTCCAGAAGTTCAGTGTTATGCTCTTGACCTACGAGAATATTCCAGAATACCAAATATGCTAAGAAATACAACCCAGAACATAAAATAAAATGAGAAAAACAACGAGTATTTTATTATTCAGAGATGAAAGAAAAGTTCACTTGCCTCTTCGACGGGGAAACCTCCAGTAGAGTAGAGCTCAATTACAAAATAAGACACGACCTTCCTCAATGGGGAGTCTCTATCCTTTATATAGGATTCATACATACAATACCATGGGTCAGTACCATGGTTCTCTCAATACCATCTATCTAATACCATGGCCCGTTTGCAACTAACTGTGGTCCCTTTCTTAAATGTGGGTCAACCACTTACAATTATTGATATGGGCTTTATTGAATCTTTAACTAACAATAACTATGACTCGGCCCTATTACATAAATAAAGGGGTTAGGGTTGGATGCTAACATGCCCTCCCCCATAAAAAGAAGCCTTGTCCTCAAGGATGAAGCTACGGAAACGACTGAAGAATAGTGGTTGGTTCCCAGGTCACATCTTCTGGAGAGGTGTCTTTCCACTTGACGAGGACTTCCATGATCGTGCGGCCGCACAGATGTCATTCTCACATATCGAGGACCTGTTCAGCTTGGAGCTAGAGTGAACCTTCGTCATCCAATTTAGATAGACTGGTTTGAATTCTACAATTGTTCCCCACCACTTTGTTGAGGCATGATACATGGAAGACTCCATGGATTTTTGAAGTTGGTGGCAAGGCTAGCTTGTAGGCGCTCCAATGCACTGAAGTATTTGATAAGGTACATAGAATTTTGGAGCTAATTTTTTACAGCCCTTGTCTTTAAGTGATGTTTTCTTATATGGTTGCATCCTCAAGAATACCTGATCCCCTTCTTCAAATGTGCTCTTTGAATGATGTTGGCTTGTCTGTCGCTTCATGCGATTCTGAGCTTGATGGAGATTATCTTTGAGAAGGGCTAGCATGGTTGCACGGTTTTGTAGGAGTTGATCTATTGTTTGCACCTTAGAGAATCCAGGGATAGAAGAAGTAAGTGAAGGCGAGAGTTGACCATACACTGCTTCATATGGAGCCATCTTGGTGGCTTCATGATAGTTAGTATTATACCACCATTCACCTAGAGGTAGCCACTGTACCCATTGATGTTGCTTTTATGAAATGAAGCACCTTAGGTATCTCTCCAAACATTTGTTGACTGATTCAGTTTGACCATCAGTTTGGGGATGATAGGAAGTACTTAGTTGGATTTGGGTGCCTAGTAGCTTGAAAAGTTCTTGCCAAAATTTACTAGTGAAAGTGGGGTCACGATCAGACACAATGGAAGTGGGCATGCCATGCAGTTTGAAGATCAGTTCCATGAAAGCTTGAGCCACCAAAGTGGGGGTAAATGGGTGGGGTAGAGTGCAAAAATGAACATATTTAGAAAGTCTGTCCACAACTACCATGATCACTGACTTGTTGCATGACCTCGAATGACCAGTATTGAAATCCATAGAAACATCCATCCAGATTGAGGCAAGGATGAGAAATGGTTGTAAGGTGCCTGGTGACTTGACTGTTTCTCCTTTGTGGCTATGACACACATCAAATTCGGCTACAAAAGTAGGAATGCCAGTTTCCATGCCTGTCCAAAAGAAATAATGACGAGTGCGAGAATAAGTCGTCTAAAAGCTTGCATGGCCTGCAGTGGGAGATGAGTGCAACTCTACCAAAATGCACATTTTGAGGGCGGATGTCGGCGATATAACTACTCTATCCTTATAGTGAAGAATCTCATCCTTCCAAGAGTATCCAACTGAGGAATTAGGATCTGCTCTCAAGTTATTAATGAGTTGGGAGAGAGAGGGATGTGAAAACCATTCCTTACGAGCTTCTTCAATCCAATCTGGTATGGGAAGAGAGATTGATAGCAGGGTGCTTTCATCCTCAAATTGACATGATAAAGCATCCACAACTACATTGTCACGCCCTTTCTTGTAAGTTATCTCATAATCATATCATAGCATTTTGGCCAGCCATTTATTTTGCTGGGGCAAGGATAGACATTGCTCCAAAAAATATTTGAGGCTTTTATGGTCTGTGAGGATTTGGAAACGTCGCCCCAATAAGCATGGTCACCAGGTATCTACTGCATGTAAGATAGCCGTCATCTCCTTCTCATAGGTAGATTGTTCCAGATATTTCCCACTCAATTGTTGGTTGGTGAAAGCCAAGGGTTGACCTTCCTACATTAAGACAACACCAATACCAGTACCTGAAGCATCACATTCAATCACAAAAGATTTGGTGAAGTCGGGTAGTGCCGATACGGGAGTGGAACACATGGCTTGTTTGAGAACGATAAACGCCTATTGTACTGCATCAGTCCAAAGGAATGAATTTTTCTTGAGAAGGTTAGTGAGGGGTCTAGCAATGCAACCATAATTGTGGACAAATTTGCAATAGTAGTCGGTGATACCCAAGAATCCCCTCAAACTCTTCAAGTTTTTTGGTTGGGGCCAATATTGCATTACCTATATCTTTTTGGGATCCACCCAGACACCTTCACGACCCACAACATGGCCCAAATACTCGACTTCTTCCATGCCAAAAGAGACTTGGACAATTTGACAAATAATTTATGATTCTGGAGAAGTTGCAAGAGCAGGTCTACATGCTGAAGATGTTTTTGCCAGGTGAGGTTGTAGATGAGAATGTCATCAAAGAAAATGAGGAAAAATTTCGAAGATATCACATATATTTCATTAAATTGGGAATGAAATAGTGGATCTAGAATTTCAAAAGAACCAGAAAACTCAATTCTAGTGATGTCCTTGTAATAAAAAATTTCCAATTTTAATGAAATATGTGTTATATGGTTTCAGCAGGTGATTCAAGAGGCTTTGAAAAGTGGATGGGGCATTGCAGAGACCAAATGGCATGACTAAGAATTCATAATGGCCTTCATGAGTTTGGAAAGAAGTCTTGGGAATGTCTACTTCTTTCATGCGTATTTGGTGATAGCCAGAGCGAAGATCTAGCTTAGTAAAGAATTGAGCACCATGTAGTTCATCCAGAAAATTATCAATAACCGAGATATGGAATTTGTCTTTGACAGTGAGCTTGTTGAGGGCCCTGAAGTCTAGACACATGCGCCATTCCCCATCTTTCTTTAGCACCATTACCACTAGTGATGAATAAGGATTGATGCTAGGATGAATGACACCGGCTTCAAGAAGTTTCTTGATGAGTTTTTCAATTTCATTATTTTGGGCGAAAGGATATCAATATGGCCACACATTTGGCGATTGTTCCCCTAGGACCAAGTGATGCTATGATCATGTTCCCCTCTAGAGGGTGGAAGTTCTTTAGGTTTGTCAAATACCTGTTGGTGTCGATTCAAGACCTGTTACATGTCAGGATGAATATGAACAGTGGTGGGCTCGATGGCCTGGATGGCATTAAACTAGGCGATAACTCCATGATGGCCCTTTTTCAATAACTTTTCCATGCTATGCGAGCCGATGATAGAAGGAGCACCTGCCTGGAGTCCATGGAGGGTATGCATGTGATCATTATGCTTAAATCTCATATATAACTCCTGGAAATCCATGGTGATTGGGCCTAGCATGCAAAGCCATTCAGCCCCCAAGAGTCAAGACAATGTCACAACCACCCATGTTAATCGAAAACATCTGGGTCTTTAGGTGGTAGTGTCCCACTTGAAGTTTGATATTTTCGCAGCGCCTTCACATTTCATTGTCCCCCCATCAGTAATCTGGACCTGGAAATTAGAGACTTACATGACAAAACAATGAATAGCTTCGGCGACTCGCTGATGGATAAAGTTATGAGTGATTCCACTATCAATCAATACTACTACAGGGTGATGTTTAATAAAGCCTATGATTTTGAGAGTTTGGGGCGCATAAATGCCTGCCAAAGCATGTAGTGAGAGAACTGCTTCCTTTGGCATAACTAGGAGTTCATTGTCCTGCTTGGTTTCCTCAACTTCATCCTCCATTCCATCAAGGGGTGGGGCTTCCTCAGATGAGCTATGATCAGTAACATCCATTTGAAAGAATTTGGGCTCCTTGCATTTATGCCCGGGGGAGTATTTGTCATCGCAGTAGTAACACAATCCTTGTTTTCTTCTTTCAACCATTTATGTTGGAGACACCTTTTGAACCTTATGTCTTTGGGTAGGGCCCTAATCCTGGGTGTAGCATCCCTTGGCTATGAAATTTTGACGAGGAGACTGGGTAGATAAAGCATGTCCCACTTCAATAGCCTTGTTGCAAGCATCTATCCATGTAGGTGGGTAGTACATCCAAACATGTGCTTGGATAGCTTCTTTGATACCACTTATAAAACATTCCAAGTAGAATTCATCTCCCAGACCTTGTGTGTGGATGGCCAATGTCTCAAAGGCTGTAATGCATTCTTTTATTGTGTCTGTCTATCAAAGCTTAGTAAGATGACCCAAAAAATTCGAGTCTCTATCAAAGCGGCCACAAAGAGATTTTGAGAACACCTGCCAAGTTATTTTCCTGGGATATCATTTCTGATGCCACTTCCACCATTGCCATCTCTCTTGGTCCAAGTAAAGGGCTCCCACTCATATTTTAGTTGGATCATCTCGGATATCAATCAAAGGGAAATATTGTTCCATTTGTGCTACCCATATTGTCGGATTGGAGCCATCAAATTTATACATGTGCAGCTTGGGTGGCTGAGGGTGGTGTTGAAGCCCCAAAAATCGGGTCAACAACAAGGGGGATACCCACCCGGTCCGGACCTTGGTTGGCAGCTCCTTATCCGTTTGGTGTAGCGGGTCCAACTGGGGATAATGGGACCAGTTTCCCAATCTAAGGGTGTGTGTGTGTGCAGAGTTGGATAATGTTGATCTAAGGGTTCTAATCTAAGCTACTTTAATCTAATCTAAGCTACTTTAATCTAATTCTATGCTATTGTAATCTAATGAAAACAACACATCTAATCTATGCTAACCCGGGATGTATTTCTTCTATTATGCAATCTAAAGAGATTTCAAATAATAACTGGTAATAAAGATCATTCAGCTATCATAAGAATGGAAATCAATTAAGATGAACCACTTTGCATAAAAAGTTAGGCAAAACAGTTGTGAACAACATATCGCATAGTAAGTTATTCATATATCAAACATAAATAAATAACTCCACCGTACAAAAGTTCCAAATGGTAACTCAAACATTCATGCAATAACATATAAACAACTAAAAACTGTATATCACTTTAAGAATATAAGAAGAAATGGTCAAGAGATAAAAGTACCATTTATGACTGGTCCTACTCATAAGCTTCAAGCAACAATGATTTATCTCTCCTTGTTCTAATATCTACCAAGAGTACAGAAGTGCAACATCAGTAGCAGATATCAAATGCAAACATTAATAAACCTTGATCCATTCATTCATCAAAACCTCCTCTGAGGGTGCAAAAGTGCATGTTCTGAGGACAAGTTTTTGACAAATTTCTGGACCCTTCTCTAAATGCATGAGAAGGGTTTAAATACTACTTCCTAATTCTAATAATAGTTTATTTACAAAATTTAGGATGCGGTTTTCAAATGACCGTCCTTTTTCTAATCTAATTTTTAAGTAAAAACAACATTCTAAATTAAGCTACTTCTGAATCTGATCTTTAAAGCTGCATGCATTCATCATTGGTTTAAGGAGAGTCGGCTGGCTGACTTCTGCTTTGAGCTAGGCTGAGAAAACAGAATCTATGAGAGCTGGCACCACTTTTTCGGCCGCATTTATGATACATTTCACAGTCATCCATTGACTATGCGGCTTCACCAAGTATGCCCAGTAACACTCCCAATTTACCCTATTTAGTGCTTGGACCGCTTTTCCCTTTTCTTGCGCCTTCTGCTTCCATTCTGCTTGTTCTGCCTCCCTGATTTGATCGTCCCACTTGTTGAAGAGCAACGCTGAGCCCACTTTTGTGCTACCTGTGTATTGCTCACAGGTGTCTTTGGGGCTTGTCCTTCAAGATTGATCAGTTCATTGAAGGTTTCCCATTCCTTATCTAATTCTGTTGTGACGGGTGGTGCTTCAATGACGAGAGGGGGGACATCTCTTGGTGGGGAGGCGATAACCTGCTGTCGTGTAAATTCCATTGACTGAGCGGTGTCTTTAGCTGACTCTTTGCTCCTATCTTGGTTGTTTTCGGATCTTTTAGAATGCTCAGGCATTTCTTGTCTAGTCTTAGATTTAGATCCGGAAGTGCTTGAATTCCCACTGAGGCTAACGCTTGGAGTAGGTTCTCTGGCAGGTAGTTGCAGCTTTTCTAGAGGAACACTGGCTAGTCTTCTTTCCCTGTATACCATGAATCTTTGGAGGTCATCTGGAGACAATCGCGATTGAGCTTCCCGCAAAATTTCCTGAAGTGAGCTTTTACTCTGAAATATATCATCAAATAAATCCTTTTTTCCAACGAACACTTTTATCTTGACTGTCGTTGTGAAATCCTGGGCAACCTCATTTGGGTCAAATGGCCTTGCCGGGAATTTAAATAATTGTAGACACGTCATATTCTCTACTTCGGTGAACGCATGACCTACATCGAACAATGAAAAGGCCCCACAAGCTACAGGAAACTGTGGCCATATGGCCTTCTTTTTGTCTTTTAGGTCTTTAGTTAGGCCGCCTTCTGAACAGGTTTGATATGCAATTTCTCGAGCCAGAAGTTTGTCAGGAATATACAAAGGCAGGACATGAGGGGGGACGGTGCTTCCAAATACTCTAATATAGGTGAACCATTCTTCTCCGAACCATCTTGCGATGGGGATGATATCTATCTGTGCCTCAGGTGAGCACCTCGGGGGTTCTTTATCATACATCATTCTATACATGGGTAAGATAAGCCCGTGACAAATCTGGTAGAAATGTGGAATGAACTGAGAATCCCATAATATCTTATGATAAACATGGATGGGTAATGGGTCCTGAGTTGTCCATTTCCAACCCATAGCGGGAAATTTAGACACATAACAAATAGAATCCATAACATATGCGGATAGGTAAAAAGGAGGATAGATCCTTTGAGACATGGATCTTTTAGACCGGTAATTGATAATAGCCATGAATAGGTTATCAGAAAAGATCTTGGCCCAATCTATAATAACGGCATTTGTGGCAGCATCGATCAATGGTAACCATTCAGACGAAAACTTATTGATATCTGGCATCCCAAATAATCTACAAAGCATGGCCGCAACAAAACAATACGGAGAGGTGAGGGAACCAGTGCTATACATACCGTTTTTATCTTTCTTGAGTGGTTCATCTTTTCTGGACCAATCTTTGGTGGTCTCTAATAGGTTTGGGTTCTCCGCCACAAAATTTTTAATGAATTGTGCATTGTAAGTCGCCTGCAGTTCAGGAAGATGATACATGAGCTTTAAGTCTTGTGCAGCGAATGACACGATGAGTCCATGTCCTTGAATCTTGAACTGTCTGTCGTTCATTTATGCATTGTCAAGTATACACTTGATCATATCCGTATATGGGAGAATTTTGGGCCTTGCTGCTATCCGATGAAGGAATGAGCACGCTAGTTCTTCTAAGGATGCTTCGGAAGAGCCCTGCGAGTCTGCAACAGCGATAACCTTCATTATTCTGGGGTTTTCTTCTTAAAGCAGTCTGTACATGCTTTCCCACGTCGATATCCCTGCGTCTCTGCTACAAGCTGTGTCTGTATATAAAGGTGCCATTTCCTTCACCTCAGAGCCCTGAGCCTTATTTTTCCTTCCCATTTCTTCCTGTGTATGGCTTGGTATCGTCCTTCGTTCTTCATTCCTGCAGCTCACAAGCGAAATGGAAATGACTGATCAAGAAAGGTGATGGGAGAGTCTTAAATGCAGTAGATATATCAAATATGCCACCTTACGTGAAGTAATTCTTTGCAAAAGCACACGTCTACATTTAATAGATGACAACTAATTCCTTTATTATCATTAAAAGCGCATGATCTTGAGTCAGATTATGATAAGTGGCTTTTCTTGAATAGCGTGCCCAAAAGATTCGTGATGGAGTGATTTTGTGATTTGGTTCGCAATCGTCGCAGATCGCGACATCGCATTATTGCACTATCGCACTCTCGCACCAACTAACAAATATAACATCACAGAGTTGATTTGGCTTAATATCGCAACCATCGCTTTATCGCGATATCGTAACATCACAGATCGCAGAAGTTTTATGCTTGCCATGTTTTGTTAGCCCATTCCCTGCGATATGCGATCTTGCGATCGGGGTTATCGCAAATCAGAAAATCTTGAAGTCTTTCTCATTAGCATTACCTTATTGCAATGCGATATATTGCTTAGTACGAGAATCTTGCACATACCGGGATTATACCCAAATGGAGGTGCTTATCTATTATTTTATGATGCAGCTTTTTTAAAGAATTTTTTCTCATCATAAACTTAGGTTTTAAAGTATTCAAAAGATCTTCCTAAGCTTACGATGGTAACCTTATTTTGAAGAAAGGAAACTCTTGCTTTTCCTAAATTTTAACTAAGGGTCCCCATTCATTTAGTATTTTGGACAACACTTAAATGAAAAAGGGGGGGGGGGTTGTTGCTGGTCACAACAGGTGGGAATGTTGTTGATTTCCATGGAAGTGAATATGATGGCTAGATTCTCCTTCAAGGTCTTCATTAAGACCATGTGCCTCTGGATGCCACCCCGACGTGCTCACTTTGAAAGTTTCCATGAATTTCTGCATCTGGTCTGCTATGTCCTTGAAAGAAGCCAATTGTTTTTCAAGGCTCTCAATCTTCTCGTTGGCCATGGCTTGAGCTCTGGTTTCTACCATACACAGATCTTGGTCACTTGTCGTCACTTTGAAAAAATTGAGACCGCCTAAAAATTGAAGCTGTCAAGTGAATGGTACCACTGTGATCAACTCATCGTCCTGATTCTTATGGACTAAGTCTCTAAGTTTTTTTTTTCTTTTTTTTTTTTACTCCGAATGGAGTTTTACTCCCCACTTATCAATACTGCAGTGGCCAATTTCCAGAAAAATTGATCCTGCCCAGTGTCCTGCGAGAATCGCCCCAGGGTATAGGAGCCAGAACCCTCACTGCACTAATGGTCAGATCTGCTTGCAAAACCCCCAACTGTTGAATGTGAGTTGGACTGCGGCAACAACAGAACCCAAACTCCTAGATCTAAATGGTACTGTGGCGGTAGAACCTCAACTGGTGGATTTGATTGTTGCTGCGGCGACAGAACCCTAACTACTAGATCTGATCTGGCAAATAAGATAATGGGCGATCTTTAGAGATTCGAGGGAACTATGGTCTCAAAGGAGTGTCAGGTGCTACAGATTGCAATATACATAAGGGTCCAACAATAGTACTTGACCCAATCTTTCAGGGCACTAACTGAGGATCAACCGTACCCTTAGTCGTACTACCCAACTACCCTATTGTACACATGAGTAATCTCCCCGAGTGTTGTTCTTGGTGTACTGAAGCAGCAAGATGACCAACGGTTTATCTAAGGCGAGGTTTCAGGTGAGCCTAGGGGGGCTTCCGATATACCCAGAGGGTACATGGAAGGTAGTCTACGTGAGGTTCTGTCTAATGTGCTACTACTCGAAAGGGTACCCACAGGGGTTACAAGGGAGTCCAACAAGCGTGACCACCTCTTGTATTTCTTGCATGCATGCCTCCCCAAATCCACAGGTTTATGTGCTCAACAACATATCCCATGGTTTAAAGACCCTGGAACACGTATCTAGCCTAAAAGAAATTCTGCCAAAAATGGAGATACCACCAGGCCTGGAAAGTGCTTTGATACCACTTGTTATGCTCTTGACCTCTGAGAATATTCCAGAGTACCAAATATGTGAAGAAATACAACCCAGAACATAGAACAAAATGAGAAAAACAATGAATATTTGATTATTCGGAGATGAAAGCAATGTTCGCTTGCCTCTTTGAGGGGGAAATCTCCAAGTGGAATAGGTGGGTCACCTGGATCAGTCCTCACCCCTTAGGAAGCAATGGTCTCCATTGCATTGAGTGCCTCCATGAGATGGGGAAACTTCTACTAAACTTGGTCCTTAGTGAGCCACTTGCCTTGGTGCATGGGTTGGCCAGCCTTGACAACCCGATATAGTTGGATCTTCTACTGGCGAGTGTTCTTGACCTCTGTGTCCATAATCTGATCAGTTGTGGCCTATTCCATGTAGTCTGGGTTTAACTATGTTGGTGTTAGTTTCTGTGCAATGTCTGATGTGTCCAGTAATGGTGGGAAGTATGGTCGAAGGCGGTCCACATCGAACACTGGGTGCAAGCCAAGGAATGGGAGAATACTGAGCTCAAAATAATTATCTCCCATAGCCTTGGTAATGGTGTAAGGACCATATCAGAGTGGTTTGAGTTTTCGATGGGCTCCGATAAGGCATTCTTTCTGCAAATGCAACAAAACTTTGTCCCCCACCTAAAAATTATGTGGCACCCGATGTTGATCATGTCGCTGCTTGTACTTGGAATTTGACTTCTCAAAGATGTTGTGAACCGCTGGAAAATTCATTGGATGCGTTCAATAAATATGGTCGCTTTATCAACCTCAGAAAATGTATGTGTGGATTCTGTCTATGTAGTTGCATGAGGCATGGCAACATCAATTGGGCAGAATGGTCAAAGTCATAGACCCACTTGAAAGGGACTATGAATAGTCGAGCTATCGAGAGATCTATTATAAATGTGTTGCACATATGGAAGACTCTCATTCCAGCTTCGTGAACACTTGGAGTTGTACATGCAGAGTACGTGCACTATCATCCTATTGATGACCTCCATCTGACCATCAATCTGGGGATGGAATGAAGTCGACTTGGTGAGCTTGGTGTCAAATAGTGTCTAGAGGCTTGACCATAATTTGCTCAAGAACCTACTACACCAATCTGATATATTGGTCTCCGGGATCCCAAAATGTACCCATACTCGTTGAAAGAAGACTTTGGCAGTTTCCTCTACTTTGATACTCTTCTTGCAGGCTGCCAATATAGCCATCTTAGAAAATATGTCCACGACCACAAATACAAAGTAATTGGCATGCTTTATGGAAGGGAGGTCAGACATATAGTCCATGGAGATGGATTCCCATGGCTGGATGGGAGTAGGTAGAGGAGTGTACAAGCCTTGCTTCTTGATGGTCGGCTTGGAAATGGTGGAGGAAGTGCAGGATTTGATATATTTCCTAACATCTAGTCGGAGTTTGGGCCAATAAAAGTACTTTGGTAGTACAACCATAGTTTTCTCCACACCAAAGTGTCCTGTAACCCAACTGTAGTGCGCCTCCCAAATAAACTTGGCACACTCACTTGAAGGAACACAAAGGTGTTCCAGGTAGCATAATAATGCGTCCTGGAGGTGAATATCAGGAACTTGCTTTTAATATACTAACATCCGCTATGTGGAGGTGAACTCTAGATCATTTTTGTATAGTTGTAGCCATCAAGAGGCCCTGTGGCCACAAGAGTTGAGAACAGTAGTTAGTAATGCAACTGAGGGTTAGATGAGGTAGTCTGTAACATTATTGGTGCTACCCTTTTGTATTTAATGTTCAAGTGGAATTGTTGTAGATATGTAGACAACTTCTGATGGTGATAATTCTGTAACTCCCCTTGTGTTTGTATAAATTGAAGAGGTCGGTGATCGGTGTGGATGACTGTCTCCTTCCCCAGAATGTAATGCTTCAGTTGTCGGAAAGCCTGCATGATGGAATACATCTCTTAATCATAGGTGGCGTACTTCCAAATTGTATTGGAAAGTGTCTTACTATGATAGGCCACTGGATGCCTATGGTGGGTGAGGATGGCACCAATAGCATAGTCTATGGCATCTGTCTTAATTTCAAATGGTTGTTACAGGTTTGGTAGTGTGAGAACCAGTGCAGAGCAGAGTTAGTGCTTCAACTCAACGAACACCTTTTGTTGGGATTCAGACCATGAAAACTTTTCTTTCTCCCCGTCCTTAGTAATCTGACTCAAAGGCCAAGTGATATGGGAGAATCCCAACAAGAATCCCTGATAAATATTTGCAAGTCCCAAAAATTTGTGAAGCTCCGTTAGAGTGGTCGAGGCTGGCCAATCTCGAATGACTTGGATCTTAGTCAGATCCACATGCATGGCACGCTCATCTATGAGGTAACCCAAATACTGGACATGGCCAATGCCAAACGTTCATTTCTCCAAGTTGGCACATAGTTTGTGTTGCCGAAGTGTTTGAAGGACCTGTTGAATGTGTTGCAAGTGTTCTTCCCAACTCTTAATAAAGATGATGATTTCATCTAGATAAAAAACCATGGATGAGTTGGTGAAGGTCCACAAGATGTCATCCATTTGCCTCATAAAAGTAGTAGGGGCATTTGTCAATCCAAAGGGCATAACCAACCATTCAAAAAGGCCTTCCTTGGATTTGAAGGTAGTCTTCCATACATCTATGGGCTCTATTGGAACATGGTGATAGCCAAACTTTCGATCAATCTAGCTGAAATACTTGGCCCCCTTGAATTTGTCCAAAATTTCATCAATCAATGGGATTAGATACCTGTTCCTGACATTGATTTTGTCTAGTGCTTGATAATGAATGCAGAACCTCCAGGTCCCATCCTTCTTTTGTACAAGTACAATTGGGCTGCCACAAGGCAAGGAACTTGGTCAAATGTTCCCTTTTTGTAACAACGACTGGATTTTCCGCTTGATCTCCTCTTTTTCCAGAATTAAGTGGCGAGATATCAATCCTTTGGGTAGAGGTGCTCTGGGAGTGAAATCGATCGAATGCTTGACCTCATAGTGAAAGGGTACCCCTATGGGTGAGGAGAAGATGTCCATGTATTCTTCCATGACCCTATCCACCTACTTTGAGAGTGAATCAGAAAGAAAAAAAAATTCCCAGTGTGGGAGATGATCTTATTGCATTGCTTACGGGAGATCAAAGAGATGACAGTAGGCAAGGCTATCTATGATATCCTCTATAACTTACTACCCAAAGAAATAATAACCGGGTCTAGACTTATATACAATATTCCACTTCCACAAGTATGGTTATCCTAATAATACATCACAAACTTCAAGAGGAGCAACATCACATGCTACCTCATCCATGAAGGGCTTGATACTACAGCGAAGGTGGCACTGCTGGCTGACGTGGAGATATCATTCTTGGTGAAGCCACCCAATGGTGTACAACTACATATGTGTTGTAGTTAGTAGGACCAAATGCTTCATGACTACTAATAAAATGTGGTTCTTTTGGCTCCCGCTATCGACAATGAATTTTAGCAGAGAACCCTTCACCCACATTTGTGAGTGGAATAGGTGTTCCCCCTCCTCTGGATCTTCAAGCTCAATATTCTAGATATTTTTAGTGGCAATAGTGGAATTGGGCTCCGTGTCAATGATATGCTTCCCTTTTTCATTTCCCTTTTCAGATTCTAAATTAGAGTCGGAACATGTGTCTAACTTGGAAGCCTTCAACTCAACCACCGATGACTGCTTGGCCCGAAACTCACTTGTGTTGTGACTGAATATCTTATAGAACTCAAACCACTTTCTCGTGTCCTTCTTTGTCTTCGTGGTGTTGTTCTTTTTCTGCAGCTTTGGCAGGTTATCCCAGGTTGCCCCGCCTTGGATTTTCCTTTTTCTTTGCAATTTGCGAGTGCCTTTCCCTTGCTTCAGATTTGCAAATCCAAAGTCTCGTTTTTTCTGCTTAAACTTCTGCTAAATCATGATAGCGTATCAGTACGATGTGCCGAGCAAGGAGATGCCCAAGAACTCCATCTCATTGTGGATGTACCTATGTGGGCAGCCATGGTACTTGAGTACCAATTTTTTCTCAGAATCCTTGATACCCAACTTCGTGTGAAGGGTATGAAAAACATTAGTAAACTCGGTACTTCTTGGTCCCTTCCCTGCCACAACGTTGTCCACTTTATGTATTTATCCTCATAGCTTTCGACAGAGTATTATTCCTCCTTGATGGAATCCAGGAACAAATTCCAAGTGGGTGTGGACGAAAATGGTGAGGGTGTACTTTCTTCCTTCTTCTCACAATAGGTTTCCCTCCAATCCTTGACATGGGGGGTGGCTTTGAGAAGTGAAAAAGTAATCTTTTCTCTGCTGGAAAAATCACAAACAGAAAGATATCCTTCTAGAATATTTAACCATTTATCTATGAAGTTCGCATCTATCTGACCCTCTAATATGGGGATGTCAAAGTAAACTTGTACCTTAAAGGGTGTGGCGATTCCAGAGTAGCTGATGGAAGGAAATGTGTCGCCCTTGGGTAGATGCTGAAGGATCTGGGAAAAGTTGTCCATCATCGCATTTCTTTTTTGCTTCGAGGGATTCTTCAAGAAATATTTTGAAAGGATTTCTTGCCCCATTATCTTTCTTCTCTTCCACCATGGGAGGCCATCGGGATTTGCTAGGCTGGTCTTCCAAAGGTTCGATCAGTTCGAGCCCTAACTCCTTATATCCTGACCTCGTCGGGGACATGCAAAGAAAAATAGAGAAAGAGTAGTCTGCTCTAATACAATTGATCCGAACTTAAACAAGAATGCAACAAATTATAGATATAACCAAAAATACAGAGATGTAGCAAAAATAACACTTCATTTCATTAATATCAAATACTGAAATATGCTTACAAACAGAATGGAAATAAAACTAGCTTTGGGGATGGTATATTATCTCTGAGAAGAGATGTGGTGGATACATGCCTCTAAACTATGTTACAATGAGACTCGTAGGCCTATTTATTATTTAGAAACAATGGAAAACCTTAAACATCCAAAAACCTAACCCTAGGAGATGAAGCGCCAAAACTATGGGCCCCATTTTGGTAAATTGGTACATCAACTTCCCGGGGTCGTAACATTGGCATACGATCTCTGTTTGATGTGAAAAATACCTCATTAGAAGTATCTATCAGAGGACTACAACTTTCATGTGGCCAACATTGGTGTAAAATTCTCATTAACCTATTTTTCCCCAAAAAAACGTCCTTTAGGGCCTCAAAACAGCTCCAGAAGTTCAGGACCCGAAAAGCTACCAAAAATAGTAAATTGTGCTACAGTTAAAGAAACTGGAAAACTAAAAGAGACAGTGGTGGGGGTCCAAGTGGAATAGGCAAGTGGCCACCAAAATCCACCTATATCAATCCTCCCCCCTTAGGAAGCAATGGTCCCCATTGTGTTGAGTTCCTCCATGAGATGGGGAAACTTCTGCTAAACTTGGTCCCTGGTGAGCCACTTTCCTTGGTGCAGGAGTTGGCCTGCTTTGACAACCTGATATAGTTGGATCTCTTGCTGGCGTGTTTTCTTGACCTATGTGTCCATAATCCAAATAATTGTGGCATGTTCCATGGAGTCTAGGTTTAACTCTGTTTGTGTGAGCTATTCTACAATGTCTGAAGTGTCTAGTAATGGTGGGTAGTATGGTTGAAGGCAATCCACATTGAACACTGGGTGCAACCAAGGAATGCGGGAATGTTGAGCTCAAAATCACTATCTCCCGCAACCTTGGTAATGGTGTAAGGACCATATCAAAGTGGCCTGAGCTTCCGATGGGCTCTGGTAAGCCGTTCTTTTTGCAAATGCAACCAAACTTTGTCGCCCACGTGAAACTTGTGTGGCACCCGATTTTAATCATGTCACTGCTTGTACTTGGCATTTGACTTCTCTAAGATGTCGTGAACCTGCTGGTAGATCTATTGAATGCGTTCAAGAAATCTGGTCGCTTTATCATCCTCAGAAAATACATGCGTGGATTCTGTTTATATAGTGGAATGAGGGATGGAAAAATCAATCAAACATAATGGTTGAAATCTTATACCCACTTGAAGGGAACTGTGACAAGTCGAGCTATGGAGATCTCTATTATAACTATGTTGCACATAGGGAAGACTCTCATCCCAGCTTTGTGGATGCTAGGAGTTGTACATGCGAAGTATGTGCACTATCAACCTATTGACGAGCTATGTCCGACCATTAGTCTAGGGATGGAAGGTAATCGACTTGGTGAGCTTGGTGTCCAATAGTTTCGATAGGCTTGTCTAGAATGTGCTCAGAAATCTGCTATCCTGATCTGATATAATGGTCTACGAGATCCCAAAATGTACCCATAATTGTTCATAGAATAGTTTGGCAGTTTCTTCTACTGTGATACTCTTCTTGCGGGCTACCGATATAGCCATCTTAGAAAATTTGTCCACGACCGCAAATACACATTCATTACCATGCTTGGTAGTAGGTAGGCCAGACATATAGTCCATGGATATGGATTCCCATGGCTGGCTGGGAGTAGGAAGAGGAGTGTATAGGCCTGTATTCTTGATGGTTGGCTTGGGGATGGCGTAGGCAGTGCAAGATCTGATATATTTCCCAACATCCAGTCAGAGTTTGGGCCAATAAAACTACTTGTGTAGTACAACCACAATTTTTTCCACACCAAAGTATCCTGCGACTCGACTGTAGTGCGCCTCCCAAATCAGCTGGGCACACTCGCTTGAAGGAACACAAATGTCGCCCATGTAGCATAATAATAAGTCATGGAGGTGGAAATAAGGAACTTTCTTTCCATCTACTAGCATCTGGTGTGTGGAGGAGAACTCTGGATATGTATAGTTGCGGCCATCCATCGTGCTTGTAGCCACAAGAGTTGAGAACAATAGTTAGTGCTACAACTGGGGGTCGACTGAGGAAGTTTGAAACATTATTAGCGCTTCCCTTTTTGTATTTAATTTTCAAGTGGAATTGTTGCAGATATGTAGATCACTTCTAATGGTGATTGTTCTGCAACTCCCCTTGTGTATGTATAAACTAAAGAGGTCGGTGATCGGTGTGGATGACTATCTCCTTGTCTAGAATGTAATGTTCCATTCTCGACAAGCCTGCATGATGGAATACATCTATTTATCATAGGTGGGGTACTTCTAAATTATATCAGAAAGTGTCTCACTATGATAGGCCACTGGATGCCTATGTTGGGTGAGGACAACACCAATAGCATGGTCTGAGGTGTCTCTCTTGATTTCAAATGGTTGTTGGAGGTTTGGCAATGTGACTGTCGGTGCAGAGCAGAATCGATACTTCAACTCAACGAATGCCTTATGTTGGTGCTCAGAACAAGAAAACTTTTCTTTCACCCCACCCTTAGTAATCTGTCTCAAGGGCCAATTGATTTGGGAGAATCCCAACACAAACCTTCGATAAAAATTTTTAAGGCCCAAAAAGCTGCAAAGCTCCATTAGAGTCGTCGAGGCTCGCCAATGTCGAATGACTTGGATCTTAGTCAAATCCACATGCACTCCATGTTCATCTATGAGGTAACCCAAATATTGGACTTGCCTCATGCCAAAGGTGTATTTCTCTAAGTTGGGACACAATTTGTGCTGCTGAATGGTTTGAAGGACCTACTGAATGTGTTTCAAGTGTTCTTCCCAACTCTTGCTAAAGATGAGGATGTCGTCCAGGTAAACAACCACGAATGAGTTGGTGAAGGGCCACAAGATGTCATCCATTAGCCTCATAAAAGTAGCAGGGACATTTGTTAACTTGAAGGGAATAACCAACCATTCAAAAAGGCCTTCCTTGGATTTGAAGGCGATCTTCAATGCATCTGTGGGCTCTATTGGAACTTGGTGATAGCCAAACTTCATATCGATCTTGTTGAAATTACTTGCACCCCTTGAGTTGGTGCAGAAGGTCATCAATCCATGGGATTGGATACCTGTTCTTGATTGTGATTCTGTTTAGTACCCAATAATCAATGTAGAGCCTCCCGGTCCCATCCTTCTTATGTACAAGTACAATCAGACTCTCACAAGGCGAGGAAATTGGTCAGTTGTGCCCTTTTTGCAGAAACTCCTAGAATTTCTACTTGATCTCTTCATTTTCTAGAATGGAGTGGTGATACATTGGCCCATTGGGTAGAGGTGCTTGGGAGTCAGATGGATCTAATGCTTGACCTGATAGTGCAAGGGTACCCCTGTGGGTGAGGATAATATGTCCTTGTATTCTTCCACAACCGTATCCACCTGATTCTACTGCATGGAGGAACCCTTCCCAGGGGTCATGGATGTGTCTATGATCTTCCCCTCACTTTGAGAGTGAATAAAAAAAATATAAATAAATAAATAAAAATATCCCAGTCTGGGAGATGATTTTACTGCATTACTTAGCAGAGATCAAATAGATGGTGATAGGTGGGGCTACATTCGATATCCTATATAACTTACTACCCAAATAAATAACAACATAGTAGGGTCTAGACTCATATATAACATGTCGCTTCCACAAGTATGGTTTTCCTAATAATACATCACAAATTTCAAGAGGAGCAACATCACACAGTACCTCATCTGTGAAGGGATTGATGCTCTAGTGAAGGCAACATTATTGGCTAGCATAGAGATCTCATCCTTGGTGAAGCCACCCAATGGTGTATGGATGTGGATGTGTTGTAGTCAGTAGGCCCAACCACTTCACGACCTCTGCTGAAATGAGTTTCTTTTGGCTTCCGTTCTCGACAATGAACAGTAGCAGAGAACCCTTTACCCACATATGTGAGTGGAGTAGACATTCCCCCTCCTCTAGATCTTTAGGCTCAATATTCTAGATATTGGTGGTGGCCACAATGGCGCTAGGATCCACGTCAATGATATGCTTCCCTTTGTCATTCCCCTTGTTGGGTTCTGACACAGAGTCTGAATATGCATCTCACTTGGAAGACTTTAACTCGATCAATAGTGATTGCTTGGCCCGACACTTACTTGTGTTGTGAGTGGATCTCTTATGGAACTCACACCACTATCCCTTGTCCTTCCTCATCTTCGTGGTGTTATTACTTTCTTGCAGCTTCGACGGGTTATCCTAGGTGCATTTCCCGTGCTTCGGATTCATAGATCCAAAGTATCACTTTTTTTGTTTAAATTGCTACACAATCCTGACAGCGTATCAATATGTCGTGTCGAGCGAGGATATTTCCAGGAAATCCATATCATCTTGGATGTACCTATGTAGGTAGCCGTAGTACTGGAGTACCAGATGTTTATCAAAATTCTTTATACCCAACTTCATGCAAAGTTTATGAAAAACATTGGTAAACTCTGGCATGTCTTGATCCCTTACCTGCCGCAATGTGGTCCACTTTATGTATTTATCATCATATCTCCTGATATTGTAGCACTGATCCTTGATGGCATCCTGGAACAAATTCCAAGTGGGTGTGGCCAAAAATAGGAGGGTGTACTTTCAACCTTCTTCTCATAGTAGGTTTCCCACCAGTCCTTGACGCGGGGGTGGCTTTGAGAAGTACAAAAGTAATCTTTTCCGAGCTGGAAAAATCAAGAATAGAAAAATAGTCTTCTGGCCAGTTTAGCCATTTATCTATGACATCCACATCTATATGACACTCAAATATGGGGATTTCAAAGTTAACTTGTACCTTAAAGGGTGTGGCACTTCCAGAGTAGCTGCTGGAAGGAGATGTGTCACCATTGGGTAACCATTGAAGGATCTGGGAAAAGTTTTCCATCATCGCATTCCTTTTTCGCTTGAGGGTTTCTTTGAGCAATATTTTGTAAGTATCTCTTGCCCCCTTGTCTTTCTTCTCTTCTACCATGGGAGGTCATTGGGACTTGTGAGGCTGGTCTTGTAAAGGTTCGACGAGTTCAAGCCCTAACTCCTTATATCCTGACCTCGTTGGGGACATGCAGAGAAAAATAGAGAAAGAGAATACTGCTCTGATACCACTGATACGAACATAAAAAGGAATGGAACAAATTACAGATATAACCATAAATACAAAGATGCAACAAAAATAACACTTCATTTCATTAATATAAAATACTAAAATATTCTTACAAATAGATTGGAAATAAGACTAGCTGAGGCGATGGTAGCTTATCTCTAAGAAGCGATGTGGTGGATAAATGCCTCTAAACTATGTTACAATGAGGTTCAGAGGCCTATTTATTCTTGAGAAACAATCCAAAACTCTAAACATCCAAAAACCTAACCCTAGGAGATGAAGCGCCAAAACTATGGGCCCCGTTTGGGTAAACTGGTACATCAACTTCCTAGGGTCATAACATTCACATACAATCTTCGTTTGATGCGCATAATACCTCAAAAATATGTATTCGAGGAATACAACTTCCGAGTGCCCATCTTCAATCTAACAACCATGTTGGCCCCAGTTTTCCCAAAAAACATCGTTTAGGGCCTCAAAACGGCTCCAGAAGTTTAGGAGCTAAAAAACTGCCAAAAATAGTAAAGTGTGCTACAATTAAGGAAACTGAAAACCTAAAAGAGACAATGGTGGGGGTCTAAGTGGAATAGGTGGGTGGCCACCAACATCCACCTTGATCAGTCCTCTCCCCTTAGGAAGTAATGGTCCACATTACATTGAGTGCCTCCATGAGATGGGGAAACTTCTGTTGAACTTGGTCGTTAGTGAGCCACTGCCCTTGGTGCAGGAGTTCGCCAACTTTGGCAACCCGACATAGTTGGATATTCTACTGGAGAGTGTTCTTGACCTATGTGTCCATAATCTGATCAGTTGTGGCTTGTTGCATGCAGTGTTGGTTTAACTTTGTTGGTGTGAGCTATTTTGCAATGTTTGATGTGTCCATTAATGGTGGCAAGTATGGCCGAAGGCGGTCCACATTGAACACTAGGTGCAGGCCAAGGAATGGGGGAATGCTAAGATCAAAATCATTGTCTCCCACAACATTGGTAAGGGTGTAAGGACCATATCAGAGTGTTTTGAGCTTTCAATGGGCTCCGGTAAGGCGTTCTTTCTACATATGCAACCAAAATTTTTCGCCCACCTGAAACTTGTGTGGCACCGATCTTGATCATGTCACTGCTTGTACTTGGCATTTGACTTCTCCAACATATCATGAACCTGATGGTGGATGTGTTGGATGTGTTTAATAAATTTGTTCGCTTTATCAACCTCGAACAATGCATGTGTGGATTCTGTCTGTGTAGTCGCATAAGGCAGGGCAACATCAATCAGACATAATTATTGAAATCCTAGACCCACTTAAAAGGGACTATGACCAGTCGAGCTATAGAGAGCTCTATTATAATTGTGCTGCACATAAGGAAGACTCTCATCCCAGGTTCATGGATGCTTGGAGTTGGACATGAAGAGTATGTGCATTATCATTGATCTCGATTTAAACAGGAACACAACAAATTACATATATAACCATACATATAGAGATGCAATGGAAATAATACTTCATTTCATTAATGTAAAACATTGAAATATGCTTACAAACAGAAATGGAAATAAACCAACTAGGGTGATGATAGCTTATCTCTGAGAAGAGATGTGGTGCTACATGTCTCTGAACTGTGTTACAATGAGGATCGAAGGCCTATTTATTGTTGAGAAATAATGGAAAACCCTTAACATCCCAAAACCTAACCCTAGAAGATGAAACGCCAAATTGTGGGCCCCGTTTTGGGTAAGTTGGTACATCAACTTTCGAGGTTGTAACTTTGGCACCCGATCTTTGTTTGATGCATACAATAGCTCGTTAGAAAGATTTATCCGAGCACTACAACCATGTTGCTCCCATATTTCCCAAAAAACGTCGTTTAGGGCCTCAAAACGGCTCCGGAAGTTCAGGACCTGAAAAACTGCTAAAAATAGTAAATTGTGCTACAATTACGGAAACTGAAAAACTGAAAAAGATAGTTGTGGGGGCCCAAATGGGATAGGTGGGTGGCCACCAACATCCAATGGATCATTCCTCCGCCCTTAGGAAGCAATGTTCCCCATTGCGTTGAGTTCCTCCATCTGCTGAAATTGGTCCCTGGTGAGCTGTTCTGCAATCTATGATGTGTCTAGTAATGTTTAGAAGCATGGTCGAGGGCGTTCCACATTGAACACTCAGTGCAAGCGAAGGAATGGAGGAATGTTGTGCTCTAAAGCATTATTTCCCAAAACCTTGGTAATGGTGTAAGGACCATATCGGCGTTGTCAGAGCTTCTGATGGGCTCTTGTAAGGCATTATTTTTGCAGATGCAACCAGACTTTGTTTCCCACCTGAAGCTTGGGTGGTACCCTTGTGGGTGAGCAGAAGTTGTTCCTGTGTTCTATCATGACCGTATCCCTTTACTGCTGCTGCTGCATGGAGGAACCCTTCGCGGGGGTCATGGATGTGGTGACGATCTTCCCCTTACTTTGGGAGTGAACTAGACAGAAAATGAATTTCCTAGTCTGGAAGATGAGCTTGTTGCCTTTCTTGGTAGTGATCAAAGAGGTGGCGGTAGGTGGGGCTACCTTCGGTATCCTATAAAATGAATTACAGAAAGAAATAATGACAGCACGAGGCCTTGACTCATACACAACATGTCGCCTCCACAAGTATGGCTGGCCTAATAGTACATCACAAACATCTAAAGGTGTAACATCACACAATACCTCATCTGTGAAGGGTTTGATGCTGTAAGGAAGGTGGCACTACTAGCGAACTCAGAGATCTCGTCCTTGGTGAAGCCACCCGATACTGTACGGTTGTAGATGTGGTGTAGTCGATAGGCCCAACCGCTTCATGACCTTTGCTGAAATGAGGTTCCTTTGGCTGCCACTATCGACAATGAATTGCAGCGGCGAACCCTTCACCCATATCTGTGAGTGGAAAAAACGCTCCCCCTCCTCTGGATATTCTGGCTCATTCTTCTGGATCTTGGTGGTGGCAATAGTGACATTGGGCTCCGCATCAATGATCTGCTTCCCTTTGCCATTTCCCTTGTCGGGTTCTGACTCAAGGTCAGAACATGCATCTGATTCTGAAGCCTTCAACTCGGCCACCAACGACTGCTTGGTTCGACACTCACTTGTGATGTGAGTGGGGCTCTTATGGAACTCACACCGCTTTCTTGTGTCCTTCTTCAACATCGTGGTGTTGTTATTTTATTGTGGCTTCAACGGGTTGTCTTGGGTCACCCCGCCTTGGCTTTGTCCTTTGGTCTTTGGATTTACAGATCCAAAGTCTCGCTTCTTCTGTTTTAACTTCGGCTCGATTTTGACAGCGTATCAGTACGTCATGCCGAGCGAGGAGATGTTCAGGAACTCCATCTCTTCCTAGATGTACCTGTGTAGGCAGCCATGGTATTTGAGTATGAAATGCAGCTCAAAATCCTTGGTACCCAACTATGTGCGAAGGGTATGAAAAAATTTTGTGAACTCCAGCACATCTTGGTCCCATCCCTACCGTAGCATGGTCCACTTTATGTATTTGTCCTCATAGCTTTTGACAGGGTAGTACTACTCATTGATGGCATCTCCGAAGGAATTCCAAGTGGGTGTGGCTGAGAACAGTGATTCTATACTTTCATCTTTCTGCTCGCAGTAGGCTTCCTACCAATCCTTGACATGGGGGAATGCTTTGAGAAGAGCGAAAATAATCTTTTCCCCACTCTAAAATTCATGAACAGAAAAATAACCCTCTAGCAGATTTAACCATTTATATACGACATCTGCATCTATCTGACCCTCGAATATGGGGATTTCAAAATTAACTTGTACCTTAAAGGGCGTGGCATCTCCAGAGTAGCTGCTGGAAGCCGATGCGTCGCCTCTAGGTAGTCGCTGAAGGATCTGGGCAAAATTGTCCATCATCGCATTCCTTTGTCACTCGAGGGCTTCTTTGAGCAAGATTTTGATAGGATCTTCTACCTCCTCGTCTTTCTTTTCATTCACCATGGGAGGCCATCGGGATTTGTGAGGTTGGTCTTGTAAAGGTTCGACCAGTTCAAGCCCTAACTCCTTATATCCCGACCTCGTTGGGGAGATGCAAAGAAAAACAAAGAAAAAGTAGACCGCTCTAATACCACTGATCCAGATTTAAATAGGAAAGTAAAAAATTACAGAAATAGCCATACATATAGAGATGTTGCAAAAATAATACTTCATTTCATTAATGTAAAATACTGAAATATGCTTACAAATAGAAATGGAAATAAACCAGCTAGGGCGATGGTAGCTTATCTCTGAGAAGAGATGTGGTGGCTACATGCCTCTGAACTGTGTTACAATGAGGCTCAAAGGCCTATTTATTGTTGAGAAACAATGGAAAACCCTTAACATCCAAAAACCTAACCCTAGAAGATGAAATGCCAAATTGTGGGCCCCGTTTTGGGCAAGTTGGTACATCAACTTCCCGGGGTCATAACTTTGGCACCCGATCTTCATTTGACGCGTACAATAGCTCGTTAGAAAGATATATCCAAGCGCAACAACTCTGGAAAGAATAACATAGGACCATGGATGCATGTTGCTCCCAGATTTACCAAAAAGCGTCGTTTAGGGCCTCAAAATGGCTCCGAAAGTTCAGGACCTGAAAAACTGCTAAAAGTAGTAAATTGTGCTACAATTACGAAAACTAAAAAACTGATAGAGATAGTTGTGGGGGTCCAAATGGGATAGGTAGGTGGCCAGAAACATCCACCTGGATCAATCATCCTATTGACGACCTCCATTTGGCCATCAGTCTATGGATGCAAGGTAGTCGACTTGGTGAGCTTGGTGTCCAATAGTGTCCAGAGGCTTGACCGGAATGTGCTCAGGAACCTGCTATCCCAATCTAATATAATGGTCTGTGGGTTCCCAAGATGTACCGACACTCGTTGAAAGAAGACTATTGCAGTTTCCTTTGCTATGATACTCTTCTTTCAGGTCGCCATTATAGTCATCTTATAAAATCGGTCCATGCTTGGTAGAAGGGAGGCTAGAGATATAGTCCATGGAGATGGATTCCCATGGTTGGTTGGTAGTAGGCAGAGGAATGTACAAGCCTTGCTTCTTGATGGTTGGCTTGGCGATGGTGGAGGCAATGCATGATCTGATATATTTCCCAACATCCAGTCAGATTTTGGGCCAATAAAAGTACTTTTGTAGTACAACCATAGTTTTCTCCACACCAAAGTGTCCTGTGACCCGACTGTAGTGCGCCTCCGAAATCAGCTTGGCACGCTCGCTTGAAGGAACATAAAGGTGGCTCAGGTAGAATAATAATGCATCTTGGAGGTGGAAATCGGGAAGTTTCTTTCCATCTACTAGCATAATAGTATGTGGAGGAAAAGTATGGATCATTTTGGTATAGTTGCGACCATTGAGAGGTCTCACAACCACAAGAGTTGAGAATAGTAGTAAGTGCTACAACTAGGGGTCGAATGAGTAAGTCTGCAAAATTATTAGTGCTACCCTTTTTGTATTTAATGTTCAAGTGGATTTTTTGCAGATATGTAAACCACTTTTGATGGAAATCGTTTTACAACTTCCCTTGTTTCTGTATAAACTGAAGAGGTTGGTGATCGGTGCAGATGATTGTCCCCTTCCCCAAAATGTAATGCATTCATTGTCGGAAAGCTTGCACGATGGATACATCTCTTTATAATAGGTGGGGTACATCCGAATTGTATAGGAAAGTGTCTCACTATGATAGGCCACTGGATGCCCGTGTTGGGTTAGGACGACACCAATAGTATAGTCTGAGGCATCTGTGTCGATTTCAAATGGTTGTTGCAGTTCTAGCATTGTGAGTACTGGTGCAGAGCAGAGTTGGTGCTTCAACTCAACGAACGCCTTCTGTTGGGACTCAGACCAGGAAAACTTTTCTTTCACCCTGCCCTCAGTAATCTAACTCAAGGGTCAAGTGATATGGGAGAATCCTAACACGAACCTCCAATAAAAATTTTCAAGGCCCAAAAAGCTGCGAAGCTGCATTAGAGTGGTCAGGGCTGGCCAATCTTGAATGACCTAGATCTTAGTCAGATCCACATGCACGCTACACTCATCTATGAAGCAAGGAAAATTTTAGGGATGGAAGTTCATCTTAAACTTTAGAAACTTTGGCGAATGTTACTGATCCTTAATATGCAAATTGTAAAATATTTTGCAATATTTTTGTAAAAATATTTAGATTTCTAATTATTTTTTATTAGTCTATATAAAATTTTGGTTATTTTTAAGGTAAAATAATTTTATACTATAAAATGCGGGTGAATCATTTAAAAAAAAATGGAAATTGGCGAATCCTTTTTTTGGAAAAAAACATGGAAAATTAACTCATTTGCGAATATTATCCCCTAAATGTTTCCTTGCTATGAGGTAACCCAAATATTGGACGTGGTTCATTCCAAAGGTGTATTTCTCCAATTTGGCACACATTTTGTGCTACCAAAGGGTTTGAAGGACCTGTTGAATGTGTTGCAAGTGTTCTTCCCAACTCTTCTTGAAGATGAGGATGTCATCCAGATAAACAACCACGAATGAGTTGGTGAAGGGAGGCAAGATGTCATCCATTACCCTCATAAACGTAGTAGGGAAATTTGTTAACCGGAAGGGCATAACCAACCATTCAAAAAGGCCTTCCTTGGATTTGAAGGCGATCTTCCATACATATGTGGGCTCTATTGGAACCCAGTGATAGCCAAACTTTAGATTGATCTTGCTGAAATACTTGCCCCCCTTGAGTTGGTGCAGAAAGTCATCAATCTGTGGGATTGGATGCCTGTTCCTGACAATGATTTTGTTAGTGCCTGATAATGAATGTAGAGCCTCTAGGTCCCATCCTTCTTCTGTAAATGTACAATCGGGCTCCCATAAGGTGAGGAACTGGTCTGATGTGCCCTTTTGGCAGCAACTCCTAGATTTCCTGCTTAATCCCTTCATTTTCCAAAATGGAGCGGTGATATATTGGCCCGTTGGGTAGAGGTGCTCCGGGAGTCAGATCCTTTGAATGCTTGACCTGATAGTGCAAGGTTATCCCTGTGGGTGAGGAGAAGATGCCCTTGTATTCCTCCATGTCCATATCCACCTACTTCTCCTACATGGAGGAACCCTTGCCAAGAGCCATGGATGTGGCTACGATCTTCCCCTTACTTTGAGAATGAATTAGAAAGAAAACAAATTTCCAAGTCTGGGAGATGATCTTACTGCATTTCTTAGTATATATGAAAGAGATGGTGGTAGGCGGGGCTACCTCTGGTATCCTGTATAACTTACTACCCAAAGAAATAATAACAGAGTGGGGTCTAGAGTTACATACAACATGACGCTTCCACAAGTATGTCTTTCCTAATAATACATCACAAACTTCAAGAAGAGCAACCTCACACAATACCTCATTCATGAAGGACTTGATTCTACAGGGAAGGTGGCATTGTCGGCCAATGTAAAGGCCTTGTCCTTAGTGAAGCCACCTGATGGTGTATAGTTGTAGATGTGTTGTACTTGGTAGGCCCAACCGTTTCATGACCTCTTCTAAAATGAGGTTCTTATGGCTCCTGCTGTCGACAATGAATTGCAGCAGAGAACCCTTCACCCACATCGGTGAGTGGAATAGATGTCCCCCCTCCTCTGGATCTTCAGGCTTAATCTTCTCGGTCTTCGTGGTAGCCACAGTGGCACTGGGCTCTGCATCAATGATCTGCTTCCCTTTTTCATTCCCCTTGTCGGGTTCTGACTTAGAGTCATAACATGCGTCTAACTTGAAATCCTTTAACTTGATTACCAATAACTACTTGGCTCGACACTCACTTGTTTTCTGAGTTGATCTCTTATGGAACTCACACCACTTTCTCGTGTCCATATTTATCTTTGTGGTGTTTTTCTTTGCTTGCGGCTTCAACGAGTTATCATGGGTTTCCCTGCCTTGGATTTTCCCTTTGCTCTGCGGTTTGGGGTTCCCTTCCCTTGCTTCAGATTCACAGATCCAAAGTATCACTTTTTTTATTTAAACTTTTGTTGGATGTTCACAGTGTATCTTTACACCATGCCGTTCGAGGAGATGTTGAGGAACTCCATCTCATCCTGAATGTACCTATGTAGGCAGTCGCGATACTTGAGTACCAAATGTTTCTCAGAATCCTTGATACCAAACATCATGCAAAGAGTATGAAAAACATTGGTAAACTCCAACACATCTTGGTCCCTTACCTACCGCAGCATGGTCCACTTTAAGTTTTTATCCTCATAGCTCCTGACAAGGTAGAACTGCTCCTTGATGATGTCTCAGAATGAATTCCAAGCGGGTGCGACAAAAAATAGTGAGGGTGTACTTTCGTCCTCCTTCTCACAGTAGGTTTCCAACTAGTCCTTGACATAGGAGGCGACTTATAAAAGTGCAAAAGTAATCTTTTCCTGGCTGGAAATATCATGAACAAAAAAATATTCTTCTAAAAGATTTAACCATTTATCTACAACGTCTGCATCTATCTAATCCTCAAATAAGGGGATGTCAAAGTTAACTTCTACCTTAAAGGGTGTGTCACTTCCAGAGTTGCTGCTGGAAGGAGATGTGTCACCCTTGGGTAGCGCTAAAGGATCTAGGCAAAGTTATCCATCATCGCGTTCCTCTGTCACTTAAGGGCTTCTTCGAGGAATATTTTGAAAGGATATCTTGTCCCCTTGTCTTTCTTCTCTTCTGACATGGGAGGCCATCAGGATTTACAAGGATGGTCTTGCAAAGGTTCGACCAGTTCGAGCCCTAACTCCTTATATCTTGACCTCGTTGGGGACATGAAAAGAAAAATAGAGAAAGAGTTGACCACTCTGATACCATTGATCCAAACTTAAACGGGAACGCAACAAGTTTAAAATATAACCATAAATATAGAGAAGCAACATAAATAACACTTCATTTGATTAATAACAAATACTGAAATATGCTTACAAACAGAATGGAAATAAGACTAGCTTGGGCAATGGTAGCTTATATCTAAGAAGAGATGTGGTGATTACATGCCTCTGAATAGTGTTGCAATGAGGCTCGGAGGCCTATTTATTATTGAGAAACAATGGAAAGCCCTAAACATCCAAAAACATAACCCTAGGAGATGAAGCCCCAAAACTATGAGCCTCGTTTGGGTAAATTGGTACATCAACTTCACGGGGTCGTAACTTTCACATACAATCTATGTTTGATGCACACAATACCTCATTAGAAATATCTATTTGAGGACTACAACTTTTGAGTGGAAAAAATAAATGAAAGCCTCATGTTGGTCGCGATGTTTCCAAAAAATGTCGTTTAGGGCGCAAAAATGGCTTCGAAAGTGGAGGACCCGAAAAACTGTCAAAATTAATAAATTGTGCTACAATTAAGAAAACTAAAAAACTAAAAGAGACAGTGGTGGGGGTCCAAGTGGAATAGGTGGGTGGCCACCATAATCCACCTGGATCAATCCTCCCTCCTTAGGAAGCACTGGTCCCCATTGCATTGAGTGCCTCCATGAGATTAGGAAACTTTTGCTGAACTTGGTCCGTGGTGAGCCACTTGCTTTGGTGTAGGTGTTGGCTAGCTTTGACAACCCGATATAGTTGGATATTCTACTGGCAAGTGTTCTTGACCCATGTGTGGATAATCTGATTAGTTGTGGCTTGTTCCATGCAGTCTGGGTTTAACTCTATTGGTGTGAGTTGTTCTGCAATGTCTGATGTGTCCAATAATGGTGGGTAGTAGGGTCGAAGGCGGTCCACAATGAACACTCAGTGCAAGACAAGGAATGAGGGAATGTTGAGTTCAAAAGAATTATCTCCCACATCCTTGGTAATGGTGTAAGGACCATATCAGAGTGTTCTGAGATTTCGATGGGCTCTGGTAAGGTGTTTTTCTGCAAATGCAACCAAACTTTGTCGCCCACCTGAAACTTGTGTGGCACCCAGTGTTGATCATGTCGTTGCTTGTACTTGGCATTTGACTTCTCCAAGATGTCATGAACCTTCTGGTGGATGTGTTGGATGCATTCAATAAATCTAGACGCTTTATCAACCTTGGATAATACATGTTTGGATTCAATCTCTGTAGTCACATGAGGCATGGCAACATCAATTAAACACAATGGTTAAAATCCTAGACCCACTTGAAAGGGACTGCAACCAATCAAGCTATGGAGAGATCTATTGTAACTTTGTTTCACATAGGGAAGACTCTCATCCTAGGTTCGTGGATGCTTAGAGTTGTGCATGTGGAGTATGTGCACTATCATCCTATTGACAACCTCCGTCTCGCCATCAGTCCGGGGATGGAAGGTAGTCGACATGGTGAGATTGGTGTCCAATAGTGCCGATAGGCTTGACCAGAATGTGCTCAGGAACTTTCTATCCCAATCTTATATAATGGTCTTTGGTATCCCAAAATGTACCCATACTTGTTGAAAGAAGAGTTTGGAAGTTTCCTCTGTTGTGATACTCTTCTTGCAGGCCGCCAATGTAGCCATCTTAGAAAATCTATCTACAACCAAAAATATAGAGTTATTACCATGCTTTGTAGACTAAAGGCCAGACCTATAGTCCATGGAGATGGATTCCCAATACTGGCTGGGAGTAGGCAGAGGAGTGTACAAGCCTTACTTCTTAATGGTTGGCTTGGTGATGGCATAGGAAGTGCAGGATCTGATATATTTCCAAACATCCAGTCAGAGTTTGGGCCAATAAAAGTACTTTTGTAGTACAAGCATACTTTTTCCACACCAAAGTGTCCTGCGACCCGACTGTAGTGCACCTCCCAAATCAGCTTGGTACACTTGCTTGAAGGAACACAAAAGTGGCCCAAGTAGCATAATAATGCATCTTGGAGGTGGAAATCAGGAACTTGCGTTCCATATACTAGCATTTGGTATGTGGAGGTGAACTCTAAATCATTTTTGTATAGTTGCAGTTATCCATAGGTTTCATGGCCACATGAGTTGAGAACAATAGTCAGTGCTACAATTGGGGGTCGACTGAGGCAGTTTGCAACATTCTTGGTGCTGCCCTTTTTGCATTTAATGTTCAAGTGGAATTGGTGTAGATATGTGGACCAATTTTGATGGTGATCATTCTGCAACTTCCCTTGTGTCTGTATAAACTAAAGAGGTCAGTGATTGGTGTGGATGACCATCTCCTTCCCCAGAATGTAATGCTTCCACTGTCACCAAGCCTGCACGATGGAATACATGTCTTTATCATAGGTGGGGTACTTCCGAATAGTATCAGAGAGTGTCTCACTATGATAGGCCATTGGATGCCTGTGCTGGGTGAGGACAACACCAATAACATAGTTTGAGGCGTCTATCTTAATTTCAAATGGTTGTTGCAGGTCTGGTAGTGTGAGTATCGATGCAGAGCAGAGTCAGTGCTTCAACTCAAGGAACGCATTTTTTTGGGACTCGGACTAGGAAAACTTTACTTTCCCCCAACCCTTAGTAATATGAATCATGGGCCAAGTGATATGGGAGAATCCCAACACGAACCTCCGATAAAAATTTGCAAGGCCCAAAATGCTGTGAAGCTCCGTTAGAGTGGTTGGGACTGACCAATCCTAATGACTTGGATCCTAGTCGGATCCACATGCAAGCCATACTCATCTATGAGGTAGCCGAAATATTGGTCTTGGCTCATGCCAAAGGTGCATTTCTCTAAGGTGGTACACAGTTTGTGCTGCCAAAGGGTTTGAAGTACCCACCCAATGTGTTGCAAGTGCTCTTCCCAACTCTTATTGAAGATGAGAATGTTGTCTAGATAAAAAACCACGAATGAGTTGGTGAAGTGCCAAAAGATGCCATCCATTAGCCTCATAAAAGTAGCAGGGGAAATTTTCAACCCGAAGGGTATAACCAACCATTCAAAAATGCCTTCCTTGGATTTGAATGTTGTCTTCCATACATATGTGGGCTCTATTAGAGCTTGGTGATAGCCAGACTTTAGATCAATCTTGCTGAAATACTTGGCCCACTTGATTTGGTCCATAAGGTCATCAATCCATGGGATTGGATACTTTTTCCTGATAGTAATTTTGTTTAGTGCTCAATAATCAATGTAGAGCCTCCAGGTCCCACCCTTCTTCTGTACAAGTACAATCAAACTCCCACAAGGTGAGGACTTTGGTCGGATGTGCCCTTTTTGCAACAACTCCTAGATATTTCGCTTCATCTCTTCATTTTCCAAAATGGAGTAGTGATATATCGGCCCGTTGGGTAGAGGTGCTCCGATAGTCAGTTCGATTGAATTCTCGACATGACAGTGAAAGGGTACCCCTATGGGTGAGGAGAAGATGTCCTTGTATTATTCAATGACCATATCCACCTGCTTATGCTATGTGGAGGAACCCTTCCAGGGGGCCATGGATGTGGCTACAATCTTCCCCTTACTTTGAGAGTGAATTAGAAAGAAAACAAATTTCCTAGTCTTAGAGATGATCTTACTACATTTCTTAGTAGAGATCAAAGAGATGGCGGTAGGTGGGGCTACCTCCGGTATCTATATAACTTACTACCCAAAGAAGTAATAACATGGCAGGGTCTAGAATCATATACAACATGTCGGTTCCATAAGTATGGGTTTCCTAATAATACATCAAAAACTTCAAGAGGAGAAACATCACCTGATACCTCATCCATGAAGGGCTTGGTGCTATAGGGAAGGTGACCCTATTGGCTAATGCGAAGATCTTGTCCTTTGTGAAGCTACCCGATAGTGTATAGCTAAGGATGTGTTGTAGTTGGTAGATTGAGCGTCTTCACAACCCCTACCGAAATGAGGTTCTTTTGGATCTCGCTGTTGGCAATAGAATGCGGCGGATAACCATTCACCCACATCTATGAGTGGAATAGTTTCTATCCCTCCTCTGGATCTTCAGGCTCAATTTTCTGGATCTTGGTGGTGCTATAGTGGCATTGGGCTCTGTGTCAATGATCTTCTTCCCTTTGTAATTTCCCTTGTCAAGTTATGAATCAAAGTCGGAACATGTGTCTAACTCAGAAGCCTTCAACTCGGCCACTAGTGACTTCTTGGCCCAACACTCACTTGTGTTGTGAATGGGTCTCTTATGGAACTCAAACCACTTTCCTGTGTCCTTCTTTGTCTTCGTGGCTTTTTTATTTCTTTTGGCATCGACGATTATCCTGGATCGCCCTACCTTAGCTTTTCCCTTTTCTATACTATTTGGGGGTTCCTTTCCCTTGCTTTGGATTTGCAGATCCAAAGTCTCACTTTTTATGTTTAAACTTACGCTCAATCTTGATAGCGTATCCGTATGCCATGACGAGCAATGACATGTCCAGGAACTCCATCTCATCCTAGATCTACCTTTGTAGGCAGCCACGGTACTTGAGTACCAAATGTTTCTCATAATACTTGATACCCAACTTCATGCGAAGGGTACGAAAAATATTGGTAAACTCCAACATGTCTTGGTCCCTTCCTTGCCGCAATGTGGTCTACTTTATGTACTTATCCTCATAGCTCCTGATAGGGTATTACTGCTCCTTGATGGTGTCCCGAAATGAATTCCAATTCGGTGCAGCCGAAAATAGTGAGGGTGTACTTTCATCCTTCTTCTTACATTAGGTTTCCCACCAATCCTTGACGTGAGGAGCGGCTTTGAGAAGTACAAAAGTAATATTTTCCCGACAGGAAAAATCATGAACAGAAAAATATCCTTCTAGAAGATTTAACCATTTATCTACGACATCCACATCTATCTAACCCTCAAATATGGGATGTCAAAGTGAACTTATACCTTAAAGAGTGTGGCACTTCCAGAGTAGCTTATGGAAGGTGTTGTGTTGCCCTTGGGTAGTTGTTGAAGGATTTGGGCAAAGTTTTCCATCATCGCGTTCCTGTATCACTTGAGGTCTTTTTCAAGGAATATTTTGAAAGTATCTCCTACCCCCTCATCTTTCATCTCTTTTGCCATGGGAGGATATCGGGATTTGCGAGGATGGTATTGCAAAGGTTCGACTAGTTCGAACTCTAACTTCTTATATCTCGACATCGTTGGGGGATATGAAAAGAGAAATAGAGAAAGAGAATAACACTATCATACCACTGATCCGAACTTAAACAAGAATGCAAGAAATTGTAGATATAACCATAAATACAGAGATGTAGAAGAAATAACACTTCATTTCATTAATATCAAATACTGAAATATGCTTACAAACATGGAAATAAGACTAGCTCAGGTGATGGTAGCTCATCTCTCAGAAGAGATGTGGTGGCTACATGCCTCTAAACTATGTTACAATGAGGCTTAGAGGCATATTTATTATTGAGAAACAATAGAATACCCTAAACATCTAAAAACCTAACCCTAGGAGATGAAATGCCAAAACTATAGGCCCCTTTTGGGTAAATTGCTACGTCAACTTCTTGGGGTCGTAACTTTGGCATACAATAATTGTTTGATGTGCACAATACCTCCTTAGAAATATCTATATGAGGACTACATTTTTCGAGTGGCCAACATTAATGAGATACATAGGATGGGCCCGATTTTCCTAAAAAATGTCATTTAGGGCCTCAAAACAACTCTGGAAGTTTAGGACCCGAAAAACTTCCAAAAATAGTAAATTGTACTATGATTAAGGAAACTAAAAAACTAAAAGAGACAGTGGTGGGGGTCCAAGTGGAATAGGCGGGTGGCCACCAACATCCACATGGATCATTTTGGGTGGGTTTTGTGTGCTTAGATTGGCTATTTATTTTACTATCCATTTACATAATTATTTATAGTTTTTCAGCACTTTATTTTGGAAAAACATGGCATCATAAAACATGCTCAATTAACTTTTCACACACTCACACTCTAAGAGAAAGAGAGCTTGGTTAATACCACGAAGCCAAGACTTGAAACACTACACCTTAATAATTCAACACACATAAATTAACCCCGCTTGGGAACTAGGGCCAAACAATCTGTGTAGTTAGGTGTAGGATCGGTGGGATAGGTTTCCAATAAAACCCGTCGACTGCTTACATTGATCTATATAAGTTGACATATTAGGGAGCTTAAAATACTTCACCATCCCACGGTCTAAAGACGGAGTGCGTTAGAAACCCGATTCATAGGGGGTTAGGCTAGCTCAAATGCGAGCGATTCTCCTTGAGGCTACCCAACCCATGGCAGGGAATCCTGTGCTGTGGTTGATCATGAAGAAGCTCAAGACTTGACCAACCCCATGGGATGAATATAGCTGTAGTGAGCAATCTTAGGAAAACACCCTATAGGACTAGCTGTGGGTAGCAATAGGCTCTCTACCCCACCTTACTCTGGGAAACTCTTGCTTGCGGGAATGAGATTTCATCAAGTAAGAAGTCTTTTGGAAGGCCATATAAAAAAATAGATTTAGGACTTGTTTGAGGATTTAGATCACCTATAGGCTAGAAGTAATTTTTCTTTGATAGTACACGTTTGCTTTAATTAGAGTAGCATCTTAATATAGTTAGTTTACACTTGGTACCACTGCACTAGGTGTTTTCTTGTTGTTTGTTTCTCTTTTTCTCCTATTATCCCCTTTTAATCTACCGTGTCATCTTTGTATTAACATCATTGCACCACCCAGGAATTTGTCACAGAGAATTCGTGGCCTTCACCCCCAGTCTCCTTTAGGACATCTTACTCCTCCCTGTCGAGTTAAATTTCATCCTCCTAGTCCTTGATTGAGACCTCATTCTGAATCTGGTTTTGTGGATTCTTCTAGTTATCCCTTTGATACCGCATCTTCCCAACCTCGTATCAGCACCATGCCAGGCACCAACTTGGGCGCAGGAAACTCAGGGGGAATACAAGGTTGTAACTAAGGTAACCCCACAAGTATAACCTCTATCGGTATGGTCACTCCTACTTCATTGATTCCTTTTATGGTTGGTTTGAGCCTCCCTAATTTCAACCATCTCATCAACGACCCTCTTCTCCACAACCCCAGTTGGCCTGCTATGACTACAATATTCCTTCAAATATCCCCAAGTTTGAAGGTAATCCTAGAGATGACTCCACAAATCATGTTCACTCATTTCATATGTGGTGTTCACCTAATTCCATCACTGAAGGCTCCATTCATCTTCATTTGTTCCAACACACCCTCACTGGAGCTACCACCAAATGATATGTGGACTAACCGAATGCCTCCTATTTTACATTTAAGACTCTATCCAAATATTTTGTCTTACTTCTAGTTACCCCTCCACTATGACACTGGTATCAAACTCTTGACCGCTTTTTGTCAAACTTCTACCACCCACCTATCTGACCATGTTTAAGAATGGCGTAGAAGGAGGAGCATATGTAAATCTCATGAATTTAAATACCATGTCTACATGGATTGGTTCCTTAGATCACTTTTGGGCCCCATTAGTAAAGATGTCTCCTCCCACTTCCCCCAGTCTTAGGAAGATGTGGTCCAAGTAGATTTGAAATATGACTTGATATATGCACAATCTAGATATGTTTATATTATCATTCCCAATCTGCCTCGACCTCGTGCTACTAATGCACATGGCCAATTCATGTCGTTGATGGTATCATTGAATCCATTTCACACCCTCAATCTCAAGCATATGCTCCACCTTCGACGAGTTATGGTCAACCCTAGGGGCGGACCAGTTCTTCTTACACCTATCCCCCTCCCAATACTTCTCATGGCAATGTTTATTTAGTTCCACCAATGTCATAACGCATATCCTTATCTGCATCAGTTGATTCCAGGGCCCGATGTTGCTCCACCTATTTATCCTAATGTTGCCCCATATCCTTACTATCTGTATGCATTTCCTATTACTCCAACCCCTCCGACACCAATGCCTCATCGCCCCATGCC